>JALMQS010000178.1:0-430819 GCA_024734495.1 Forficula auricularia
AAAATGGAAATAATACATTTTAATTTGAAGTACTATTTTCTCAACTTAATTTTTCTTGGCGAATTTAGCTTGGCTTTGCATCAATAGATTTCACTACATTTTCAAACTTGGCCTATTTTTTCACGGATTGATATGGGCGGGATTTATTTTTCACCAACTACTCTTTGCCAATAAATAATGTCAGTCTAGTCAATTTGTCCTACCTTTTAATTATTTATATTTTTAGTAGTTATCACCTTTATCAGTTTTCTCAGCAATAAAATGGCTAAAATGATAAATCGTTTATAATCGCCTATATTCTTGTCGTCAGATAATTAATCTCAAGTAAAAATGTATTTTTTCCAAAGATAATTTTTTACTATGATTTGTGGTACTTTTATTTGTGTCTTTTATGTGTGTGCGTATGTGGTCTAATTTAAATTAAAGTAAAGTCAAATTAAAGCAGGTGAAATTTTTAGTAGTTTGAGGGGTTTGAACTCAAGCAGAGAGACAACCTCTGTGCTTGCTCTTATATGATTCAACAACTCTCTAGGCAAAAACAAAAACTTTTCAATTAAAAATTTGGACTTTATTTATTTCAAAGTACACTATAAGATATTAAATATATTTTTCTTCAGTAGCCATAACATTTTCATCCTAGAAGTTCATGGAGTGACACTTTTGACTTAAAATTTAATTAAAATATTAGTCATTATGTGAGTATTAAATTTTTTAAAGTACTGACATAAAAAGTATTTCTAATTATTAGAGCATTTTAAAATTGATGTGTGATTAGAAAATAATTTTCAATAATTCATGGTATATCTGCCTACCAGTGGCGGTTGGTGACTTTTCAACCAGGGGATGATGTCAAAAAGTAGCCTTCATTTTTGTGAAATTTTATTTTAATATTCTCTTTGTTTTGTAAAATTTCATCGAATACGGCATCATTTTCGTTGTTGTTCAAATTTAACATTAGATTTTTTAAATTTATTTTTGGACCTATCGCCCCAAACGGATACTGCTTTGTGTGAGTGAGGGATAGGAGTCAGAAATTAATTATTGTGACTTAAACTCCACAGTCCCTGAAATGGAAATCGACCATCTTCCACAATGAATGAGCCTGTCTTAGAAGAAAATCTTAAATTTCTCCTAATTCTATTGCTATTAAGCAAGCTATGACTTATCATATAGACTCTTAGTTATTTCTGATCTTATATATTGAGAGTTTTTAGAAATGAATTATTCCAAAGATTCTCAGAATCATCTTTATTTATTTCTTTTTTGTATTATTTTATTTTAATAATTCCTCAGCAGAGAACAATTTTCATTCGCGCTATAACTCGTCAGGACTTGTCTTTGACGTGCCTTTGTGATTGAGGGTAGGAATCAGAAATTAATTCTTGTGATTTAAACTCCACACTTCCTGAGATAGAAATCGACCAACTTCCAAAATGAATGAGCCTGTTCTATAGAAAATCTTAAATTTCTCTAATTCTATTACTATAAGCAAGCTATGACTTTCCTATTGCACTCTTAGTTATTTCCGATCTTACTATATTGAGAGTTTTAGAAATGGATTAGTCAAAGATTCTCGAATCATCTTTATTTATTTCTTTTTTGTATTATTTCTATTTTAATAATTCCTCAGCGAGAACAATTTTTATTCAACTATAACTCGCCAGGACTTGTCTTTGACAGGCTTGAACTGGAAGATATTTCAGGCAGGGATTTGAAACCTTCTATCGGCCCCCTTTTCGGAAAAATCATTCATTTTAATTGCCTTGAAATTATGCAACAATTTTATTTCATTTCGAGAACCAATATACTTTTCATATTAAATTGAAAGTTTTTTCGCCTAGAGTTGCATAATTTTTATATATTGAAGGAGAGCAATAAGAGTGTGTCTTCTTCTGGAATTATAAATTTTATTTATTTATAACTAGACTATAGTTTCGAGGGCTTTTCCCTCTATCAGATCTATTGCAATAGATTCACAGGAATTGATTTATGAATGAAAGGTTAAAAAAATCTTTCATGTGTTTAGGTTAAAGAAATTGTACAAGTGTGGGCAAGTTAAAATTAAACAGGTTAAAGAATTCTCGAAACTATAGTCTCGTTATAAATAAATAAAATTTATAATTCCAGCAGAAGACACATCTTTTATTGTCGCCTTCTAATATACTTTTCAAAACAAAAAATGTTTTTTATAGAAATATTTGAAACAACTGGTAATAATTTGAAAATTTAAAGATCATACTGAAATTTGGAAATCGATATTTATGAAAATACGCTAAGTGTATGACATTTTATAGAGATGCGCTACATCCACAGCATCCATGGATAGCACGCTACTGCTACCTACCTGTGAAGATATTTTTATTATTAGTATTTTTCGAAGTTAAATAAATAAATAAATATACATTTCTTTCTCTTTCTCTTTTAAAATAAATAATTTGTTGGCAATTAAATCGTGATGAATGTCTGTCCTTCTGTCTTCTGGTTCGAGTTGAAGCTGCGTTAGGTCTTGGCGATCATGTCTGAAATGAATGCTCTTTTATCAAGGCGGACTCTAATTACTTTAATTGGCGAAACAGTTTGCGAGGGCGATGCTTCTGGGTAGCAATTACCTCTCCGTCGTGATAATGTCATGCAGACGATGAGGAACGTTGTTGGTCGGGGGAGAGACAGGTATCCGGGGAACGCGGAAGACACCGGCCCCTAAGTCCCCTAAACCACCCTTCATAACGTTTTAATAACATCCCATTAGATTGAAGCTAAAGCGATAAGGTTTTTACCATCAAAGCAGTGGTTCTCAACCTATTTGTATTGCGTCCCCCTTTTCCCCTCAATTTCAGACTGGCTCCTCTCTGATAAATAAGGAGAATAAAAATATATATATAAGTGAAAAGAATTAGTTTGCTAAGCGCTGCAGAGTTATACAGGGTGGGGCATAAAGATCTATCACATTTTGAAGAGGTATAAAAAAATGAAATTTTTTTACTAACTATAGAACATAGTTTGGTCGAAAAGGCTAGAATTTTCATTTTTGACCCTCCCTCCTCTATTTTGGGTGGTTAGTTTTTGCATTCCTAGCCTTCTGGGAGTCCACAGAATGTGTTTGAAAATTTGGTTGAGTTTGGTCGAAAAAGCTAGAATTTTCATTTTTGACCCCTGCTCCATTTTTTGTCTGATATACTTAATATTTAAAATGCATTAAAAAAAAAATTATTTAATGTTCTTTTCAAAAATATATTCAGTGTTTTTCTAAATAAATTTTTTCATTTTTATACCTCTTCAAATTGTGGTAGATCTTTAAGTCCCACTCTGTATCTATGCCATATAAATTTTATTTGTATTTTGAAGGGTTGACCATCATCACCAGTCTTTTAATATTCTATTTGTTATTTCTAATGGGTTAACCTAACATATTGGATTTAGGTAAATTCTATGTTGATGTAATAGTAAGCTTATACAATAACTAGAGACCGGATTCCTATGGAATTGCATATTTTTTACCATACGTACGATCGGGGGATCAATTATCTATCCGAATCATGCATCTAGGATACTGTGGTTTAAATTTTATACAGCATAAAATTGCATATTTGAAGGATATTGCACAAAATTACACATTTCTGCCAAATACAGAGGTAAATGGTAATTTTTCGGTGAAAGAATGAAAAATAATAGATTAAATATAAAACAGGCGAGGACACTAATTTAATTTATTTGAACAAATCATTGGGTTTGAATTTTCAGACTAAATTTTATCAACTGCAATAACTTTTCAATTATTCACCGTAGAGCTTTGACTCTTATAGACATTTTTGTTTAGAATTGAATTTACTTTAACAAAGGTCATTATACAAAGTTGTGTATTTCAAAGGGTTAGGCAAAAATGTTTAAATATATGTTTCATTTCAAATTTGATCTCTTATACAAGCAAAAGCAAGTGACCTACAAAAAAAGTTACATGAAACAATTTTTAGGGATTTAAATGTACTACAAAAAATCTTATATAATTAATTTGTCTACGACCAATAATTTAGAAGATAGACGAAGATTTTAAAATTATATTCACGAATTTTTTTTGGTTAAAATAAAAATAATTTTTCAAAAATATTTACTTTTTCTTGTAAAGGGTTGTTTCCTGTAATATACCAAATTTTTTAGCGAAATCCTTGATATCAACCGAATGCCACTTTTATTCCATCTCATGGCGAGGTCGGACTTGCGTCGCACCTCTCGATATTATGGTAGACCAAAAGAATTATAAATGAAAAAGAAAGCGATCTTATTTTATCATTTTCATCTATCTGAAGGTTCACTGTATCATTTTAATATAAGAAAATAGCATTTTAATTAAGAATTTTGTAGTTTAAAAGAAATTGTATGAAAAGATTCATTTTCTTCTCTCCGGGAGCGAATCAACTAGAAATGGCGAAAAGTTTTATTTTTTTCTCATTAGATATTTATTCAAATCTATTGAAATTTCATATCTGTGTATTATTTTCATTTATCTTTTATATGCAATATTTATTATTGAGAAATTTGCATTTTAAAGGGTAGTTTATTTGAAGTCCAATTTGAAAAAACGCTAATAACTCCGTTGAAATTTTTTTAAAAATATAAAATTAATAGATATTATAAAACAATTAATTATTAATAATTTACTTCAATTTTGAACGAAATCGGTACAGTACTTTTTGAGAAAATGGTCAAAAACCATCTGAACCGTCTATGAAAGGCCGTTTTAGAAACATTTTAAAATTCATCTCCATGTCAAAAGTCAATATTTCGTTTCATATAACTTTTTTAACTTTTTCAAAGGCATCGCGTGCTTTCAAAAAACGGTCTTTCATAGACGAGTTCAGATGGGTTTTGACCATTTTAACCGACTTCAAAAAAGGAGGAGGTTCTCTATTCGATTGAATTTTTTTTTTTTTTTTTTTTTTTTTTTTGTGCCTATGTTACCTCATATCTCCGCCAATTGTCAACCGATTTTGAAAATTTTTTGCATTGGGTCAGTCTAGCTTCGATTGGTCCCATTTTTTTTCGATTTTTTCATAGGTATTAGACCTTTTTTATTAGGTTTGTTTAGGTTTGTTTAGACCTAACCTCTTTGTTTATGAACCGATTTCGATGGTTCTTTTTTATCCGAAAGGGGTGTCTTAGGGATGATTATTGTCATATTAATTTGGTCAAGTTCTGATGATATAATCACTTTTATTAATAACATCACTAAAGAAAAATAAAAATTTTTAAGAAAAAATAAAAACCGACTTCAAAAAATTAAATGCAACAAATAAAATACACTAAAAGGTATAAAATAATTATTATCTTATTTAGTTACAACTAAACGACGAAATATTAACACGAAATTACTTTTTAGAAGTTGGTGCCAAACATATACCTTTTATGAATCTACTCGACGGATCTTGCTTACTTAGTACGTTTGGCGGGTACGCTCGCTTATAGGTATAGTTTGTTTTGGCACCGACTTTAAAAGTAATTTCATGTTAATATTTCGTCGTTTAGTTGTAATAAATAAGATAATTATTTTATACCTTTTAGTGTATTTTATTTGTTGCATTTAATTTGAAGTCGGTTTTATTTTTTCTTAAAAATTTTTCTTAAAAAAAGTACTGTACCGATTTCGTTCAAAATTGAAGTAAATTATTAATAATTAATTGTTTTATAATATCTATTCATTTTATATTTTTAAAAAAATTTCAACGGAGTAATTAGCGTTTATCCAAACGTGACTTGAAATAAACTACCCTTTAAAATGCAAAAAATAAAAATAAAACTTTTCTCCACTTCTAGTTGATTCGCTCCCGGAGAGAAGAAATTGAATCTTTTCATACAATTTCTTTTAAATTACAAAATTCTTAATTAAAATGCTATTTTCTTATATTAATATGATACGGTGAACCTTTAGATAGAGGAAAATGATAAAAAAGATACCTTTCTCTTTTTTCAATTATAATTCTTTTTGGTCTACCATAATATCGAGAGGTGCGACGCAAGTCCGACATCGCCATGAGATGGAATAAAATTGGCATTCGGTTGATATCAAGGATTTCGCTAAAAAAATTGGTATATTACAGGAAACAACCCTTTACAAGAAAAAGTAAATATTTTTGAATAATTATATATATATATACTATACTTGGACTATAGTTCACTAATTGAGTTCTTCATATTTAATAAATTGGTTGAGACTACTAATGTAAAATAGATATTTTTTAAAATTAAAAAAAAATTTAGTTACAGCTTCTTTAGTCCAGGCAAATTACGATTTTAGCAGGAAATAATTCCCGGTAAAGATTTTATTGCTGGAATACATTTATTGGTACTCCAATATTACTACCCTAAATTTTCCTTCAAATCTGTGTTGTGGAAATTTTTCTACGCGCCTCAAAATGAGAAAATTTCGGAGTTTTTTCGGTTTTTCTTAAATAACTCAAAAACGGCTTATCAAATCAAAAGAATTTTTATTAGATAAATTAAAACTCTTTAAATTACACGTAAAATGATAAAAATCTCTATTTAGCTTCAGTAGAAGCTGTAGTAATGCCTGTCAAAAAACAGCCCCAGGGATGACACTTTTGAATATCCCTAAAACTCGTAGTTTTTTCGATTTTTTCCTATTTTGATCATGAAGGAGCAGGTTTATGACAAAGACGACTATAAATATTTTTAAACTAGATTAAATTTGCTACAATTAAAACATAGTTTCATCTTAATTGGATAATCGTTAATAGTGCCGCAATGCGGGTGATGTTTTAAAAAAATGCAATTTTTTGCAAAAAATCGCAGTTTTTCCTTCATAAAATGAAAACCACTCATCCTAGTAACTTGATTTCTATCTCATTCCCTAGCAAATTTTGTTGAACGTTTACTTGGACCACTTTTTTGATGAAACTCTTAGATTTATAGATACCCTTGCATTTTCCGGACAGGATTTGATTCGAATCCTCAAAAGAGTCAGGGTGATGTTTGTCGAAAACGTGGTCCTTCATGGTCAAAATGGGAAAAAAATTGAAAAAGTACAAGTTTTTGGATAGGTATTCAAAAGTGATCCGGGGGGCTGTATTTTCGATCCCCATAAAAAATCGAACTACTGGACTAATTTTCTATTATAATAATAAAACTTGAGCAAGATGCGAGGTAGGTTTGAGAAAAAAGAAATAAAACAAAATTGAGTTTTGAATTCGATATATTTCGGGGGTGAGTGAGTTTTCTTTGACTCCTGATGATGGGCTCACCCCCGAAATATATCTAATTCAAAACTCAATTTTGTTTTATTTCTTTTTTCTCAAACCTACCTCGCATCTTGCTCAAGTTTTATTATTATATTAAAATGTTTCACCTAGAACCAACACCTAATTCAATCATCAATTTTCTATTTTTTTAATCGATGCGAAATTGTCTATAGGACGGTTATTTACAAAATATGGACCATTTTCGAGTTATAAGTGAAAAACTGGAAAAAGTCCAAAAATTTCGAGGTTATTCGGCCACCAAATGTTGTCCCCCACACTTTTGAGGTCACGAACTTAGATAGATATCCACACCATCCAAGGATCCTAGAAAAAAATATTTTCCCGCAATTAATGTAAGCTAAATCACTTTTTGGATCCTCTCCATTTACTGGGCTACAAGCAAATTAGACCGAAAAAAGGCCGCGCTGGCTAATAAATATGCACAAGGTGGAAATAAATTTAATCGACGTTAGGCATCCCAAATAAGAGTTAGAGAGGGCCTAAAAACCACGAAAATTTTGGACTTTTTCAGATTTTTGCTTATAACTCGAAATAACTCGAAAACCATGAGAAAATTTCACTCTTACCAAAATGAAAGACCATAACGTTAAAGAATAAATAAAATAGAATGAATAAAGTTAAAATAGGTTCAGCCGTTTAGCCACAATTGATCGTCAAATATAGGCAATTTTGGCGGAAAACTTAATTATGCTTATTAGGTGGTCACAAGAAACCACACTTTGAATTTTTGCTGTGCTGACAGTCCCCATAATAGTTGCCAATTGGCTAAAAATTAGATTGGAAAAGTAGGTCCCTACCCTTTGTATCACTTCACTATTTTCGGGAGTGGTTCAAAAATTTAATTTTTAGGCGAATTCTATGTAATTTTGATATAAACATGTTTATTTTTATCATAATAAATTCACATTCGCATATTTGAGGATTTGTTTTGTTTTTATTACCCATATATCCAGATTATCCGGTTTGTCTTTGGTCCTAGTTAGTCCGGATAAACGAGGTTCTACTGTATGTGGTTTATAAACCACACTAGCCCTTAAAGGAAATTAACACGTTAACATTTTCACACGAAATAGACTTAAGCGGAAATATATAATAAATTAAAAAAAATATTAAAGAATTCGAAACGTCTTTATAATCATAAAATGGGCAAAATTCTACACTAATTGTATATATTATTTGTAAATTTTCGAGAATTAATTTTGAATTAAGCGGCGGAGGCTTGACGCCTATCATTTTCTGCGTGGAGGGTTTACTGTTTAACGGCCGGCCGTTTGTTTCGCTAGCCTGGCTCAGCGCGAGAATGATTTCAGATTCAAGATTCTCGGTTGGCATCGGTTACGCATGCGCAGAAACCAATTTACATTATCTCTGTGTAAAAAGCCCTTGCTTGATTGATACATATTTTCAGAGATTTTTATTTCTCGGTTGGGTTCGGTTCGGTTGGCTTCGGTTACGCATGCGCAGAAACCTATTTTCTAGCTGACTGGGAAAGGGGAAAGCGATTTTCCCCTCAACTTCTACTAATGAAAAAGAACGGTCTGGCTCGCTATGCATTCCCACTGGATAAATAAAATACGTTGCCTGTATTTGAAAACCTCGCTTTATAAACGCGTGCAAATATCGATGAGGGCCGGCCGAGGAGCTCTCTGTAGAATCCAAAGAGAGTCACAGATTTTTAGAAAATATAAATAGATAAAAATAATAATAATATTCGACTAATAATTTATTTTATTTAAAACTATAATTATTTATTTTTTTATTTCAATTTCACGTTTATTATAATATTTTATTAAAATAAATCGTCTAAACAAAAATTTATTTTATGCAACTTTTTCCGTATTTCAATTTCTTACAATGATTTGAATGACATATAATCAATGTAATTTTAATTTGTTAATAAAAATGAATTTGAAACCTTTATTATTAGATTACATGGTGAATTTATAAGGATTTCTAGTAGCTAAGGAATTCTAAAAAAAAAGCGGCGTGAATTTTCAGACGATGCATTTTGAGCGATTTTTCATTTTACATTATTTATTTATTTTATTGGAAAATATAGTATGTCGGGTAATATTGACTTCACGTAAAATTTTTAGTGTTGTAGCTATATTCGTATTTAGTAATGTCTGGCGTGTTGAGAAAAATGATTTTTTTGTCTGTCTGTATATCGAACCCACTATTAGAGATGTTAAGAGGGGACCCGGAGCCTCTCAAGGGGACCTCACCAAATAAAATCGAAAAGGGTGGTTTCCCGTACGATATTAAAAATATTTATTAATTAGGGTGAGGATAAGATCCAACTCCTATCTCGGCGGCGATAGCTCTATAAAGGAAAGACGTGGTGTCAAAAAAAAATTCTCTTTCGTTTTAGCTAAGAATTTAATTTTCTGTCAGACGCATGGCTTTCGATTTATAAACGAAAATCTGAAAAAAGTTCAAAATTTCCCTGGTTTTTAGGCCCTCAAAAATTATAAATGAACTAAAATTCATATCGCTCTGTGATTGGTGCTCAGACGATACGTCTGCCTCCTGGCTGCAAATGTGACAAGTGCTGGAGGCAAATTTTGTCTCTACAAAATTTGAATAATACTGGGGCGGGACGATTTGGAAGTCTCGATATGGGGGGGCGATCGCCCCCCGCCCCCTGGATCTGTCCTTGACTTCTTTCTAACTCAAACCGTTCGGTGACAAAAAATTTGCTCGACCGTAAAATTTCACGGCAACCCAAACCAGTCATGAAAGTTAGGTCTTTTTCTTTCAATTTAATATATTAGGTACAATATTTTATATTAACAAGATATATACATATATACTTAGATAATTAAAAAAAATGATTTTTTTTTTAATTACACCCTTCCACCCGCCTGCCATCGCCAATTTCGACAAATTTCTTTGTAAGTGCCTTAACTATACTACGTAGTGTAGAGTAAAAAATGAATAAACTAAATTTTTCCTCCGGTAATTAACTATTTTTGATCTCTGGTAATTCCAAACTCCTTGGAATTGGATTTCACTTGAAATGTCTTATTCAGAGACCCGTAATAGTCAATTAGCAGTGGGTTATCCTAATTATAGAGTAGCCTTGTTAAATAGAATCTAGTTAATTGTTAAATTATTTATTCAGAGTTTTTTGTTTTTTATTCTTTTGTCGTCACAGAAGAGCCGATAATATTGATGTGTGGCCGATTTCCTTGAACGCCTCCTCATTTAAAAAAAAAACACATCCGTTCCCAAAGCGATTTCAGGCGCCAGCTATACACTAGTTAAAATCAAAAAATCGAAATTACTAAAAAATTTCAATAATTTTCAATTATCATCAAATATAACATGATCTTTATCTATACAGGCTGATTCAATTCATTCTGCACCCTCCCCCTTATTTCGATATTATAACCTGTTTAAAAGACGACGAAATTCTTTATTTTTTTCACTCTGTAAAATTTTTAGTACATTTATATAATGACGAGCTGGTCCAGGCGTGCCTTCGGCAATAGTTTCTTAAAGTAATAAAGAATAACTCTACAAAATTTGATCAAGATAGGAGAGAGTTTTAATTTTTGCCCCCACTCACATTTTGGATAGCTGGAAGTCGAATTTCAAAAAATTCTGAAATAACTTTTTAGATATTTGTATTTAGAATTTTATTAAGTAAAAATCAAGTAGATATCTTATCGTTCTTAATTGAAAATTCATAATTAGTGTAAACACATTGGAAAGATATTTTGCCCCTTTTGACCCCTTTAGGGTCAAATTTCAAAAAATCCTGAAATTTTTTTTAGATATTTTAATTTAGTATTTGTATAAGTAAAAAGCAAGTAGATATTTTATCGTCCTTAAGAGATAACGCATAATCAGTGAAAACACACTTTGCCCCCTTTGACCCCCTTAGGAGTCGAATTTCGAAAGATCTTTTCTTAATGAGCCCCTATGTCATATATGTCCTCTCCAAATTTCATGTTTCTATGTCCAGTGGTTCTGGCTGTTTTGATGATGAGTGACTGAGTGAGTGAGTGTATCGGGCAAAGAATTTTATATATATAATAAAGTATATTGATATTGATATTGATACAAGAAGAAGTTTCACCAAAAAGGTGTAATCTCTGTAGTCCTCGGTGGACCCTTTTATCATGAAAATAAGAAGATGATTTAGGGATTGGGTAGGAGTTGAAGGTATCTATGGATGCGGGTCTTGAAAGATGAAGGTTATATGTATATTTTGTATCATTGTCAAAGCGTAAATGTCATTTAATGACATTTTTATTTAACGAATCAAAGCGGAAAGTATTGCAATAGAGTAGATTTTTGAAATTCCAAATTGGAATATGGGTGAACTGGGGTATCGTTAAATTAAAAGAAAAAAAACATTATTAAAAAATATTTTCTTTGAGATCTCTAATTTAATTTAATTTATAATTATTGCCTTTCGACGCTGCCTCGTTGTGATTGCACCCTGAGGTAAAGAAAATAATTTTCAACCTTTGGGTTTGTGATCGATTGAGAAGGCGTTTGAATATAATTATTAAAAAATTTAGTGTACTTGCAGATTTTTAGTTAAAAATATAATAAAAAACTGAAATATCATTTCTGGAATTCTTATATCATGTGTATTGTATTCTGCGACGTTTCGCCTATAATCGAGGTTTCAGACTGCAAGCTGGACAATAATTTTTGTGGCCAAACTATAATACAATCACAAACAGTATATATTTTTCGTTTTTATTTTCTACTAGCTTCAAGGCCCGCCTTTAGGCGGCCTATTAACCAGGGGCTCTGCCCCTGACCCCCACGTGACTGCTTTATTGATGTTTTATTAGTTACAGAGAATAAATATAATTGTTTTATTATAAAGTCTTAAATAGATATAATTTAAGATTCTATTTAACTGCAATATACACTCATAACAAATAAGATGAAACAAATATTTAAAATGTATTAAAAATCCACTTGTTATCATTAAGGGGAAAATAAAAAAAAAGTTATATTATATGTAGGTATTATTATAGATAAGAAGACTTGAAAATTACAATTATTATTCATTTTGCTAGACACAAAAGTATATACAATCTATTTATAAAAATTCTCTTATTCTCAAGCTTGAGTTGTTTATCATAAAAGAATTTAGTCTTTTGATTTTAAGTCGATTCTTCCACGTTTTCAGTAGAGGTTGCCATTAATAGTCAAAACATCAAAAATGGAATGCAATAAGGTTATTCCTCTAGTATTAGATAAGAATCGATCGTTATTTTTGATTTTAAGTCGATTCCTCCATGTCTTCAGCAATGGCTACCAATAAAAACCGAAACGTCAAAAATCGAATGTAGAATGGTTATTCCTCGACTGTTAAAAGAGAATCGATCATTATTTTTGAATTAAAGTCAACATGAACTGCAAATTGCAAGTGATATCTGATTAATAATAAAGAAATAAACATATTAATATTTCAAATGAATTTGGATAAAGTTTAGCAACGATCCGTTGCAGTTTATTTTTTAATTTTTGTTTTTAAATGTACTTTAAAAAAAATAGATAGTTTTTTTAAATCTTTGTTGCATTATTAAATTCTTCTTCAACGATAATGTGGTTAGAACTATTGAGAATGAATGACACTCAAAAATCTTACAAACAGGGCCGCCAACACTTGTTTTTTTTGCTCGTTTAGTTCTTTTATTGTCTGGCAAGCTATGTTGGCTAACCTGATTTTTTTTAGTTTTTCCTGAATTTTCCAATTTTCCGGGCAACTTTTCCAATTTTTTTTTTACGTATTAACCTGAATTGGACTATTACGAACATTTAAAAAAAAACATTAGCCAAATCGGTCCAGGCATTTGAGAGATCTGCGCTTACAAAGAAAAAGAAATTCATTTTTATTATATAGATTGCCGAAAATCACAATAGGTGTGACTTGGAGTTTTAATGCATTTTGAAAGTTTTTAATATATAATGTTGCATCATTCGTTTCCTTAGTAAATTAGTAACAGAAATACTAGGAAATCCGATAAGAATTAAAAACACAGAGTTTACTAGAAAATCATAGATCAAAGATGGTGTCATCTATTAAATCCGATGGAGTGGAATATTTTTAATTATATGTCAGAGGGGTTGTTTTTCACCCCCTCGGGAATCGAACCCGAGTGCCAGTAACAGCAATCCGGGCCACCTGGCTCACCTGCGGGATACGAACCTCTCTGACATATGCAAACGCGTAAAATATTTTACTCAAAGATTGTTATCTTAATTTGTAAAATTTCGCGATATAGTGATTCTAAATTTAAACATATAGCCATGCCATATAATTTAAATAAAGGTGGTTGAGTGTTTCGAATTTTGAAGAAATTCAAAATTCGAAGGGCAATGGAATGACTTTTCCTAGCATTTAATATGCAAGATTCCCGAGGGGGTGAAAAACAACCCCTCTGACATATAATTAAAAATATTCCACTCCATCGGATTTAATAGATGACACCATCTTTGATCTATGATTTTCTAGTAAATTTGAATCTATTACCATCGGCAAATTAATATCTTTCAAACACAGAGTTTTTTTATTAAATGGGCCTTGCAGTTTTTAATATATTTAGTGTTCGAAATTTTGAATCATATGGTAATTACGACATTAAAGTTAAAAAATAAAAAGTAAACTAAGGTCCAGTTATCAGAGAGTGTGGTGTTGCCGGTTTCCACGACGGAAGCTCCATTTCAACCCACTCGTATACCAGATGGTAAGTAACTTGAAGGAGAGACTGAAGAGGATTTAAGATACTTATGGAACAAGGTCCTGAAAGAATTGACGGAAGGCTTTAAGCAGGAAGAAAGATCCCCTCAAATGAATAAACAAAATGACAAATCTGTATATGTTATCACTCGGAGTAACGTCATTTTCAAGCATTATTTTTGCCTGTCCTTGTGTCTGTCTCAGTTTCGATATCCAAAATACTACGAGAAATGTGATTAGATTTTGAACTTTTAATTTTGAACTTCTGGATGAAAAATGCAGAAAATGATACATTATGTTTATCAGGAAAGTCCTCGAGCCATTGTAGATATAATCAGCTTAAATTCGATAAAAAAAATTTGAATAAATATAGGTTTGAACTTTTGTGTTAAGTTTAAATTCGAGCTCAAACCGTTGTGCTTACAAAAAATTATCAACCCAGTGAGGATGTTTTTACTTTATCCAATGCGAAGCATGGGAGAAAGTATTGCAATCGGTCGCGCGGCAAGCGCAACTTCAAAGGGTCCTCAGGTAAAGACTACGGAACCCATGGACTCAATTAAGGTCACAAATTGAAGTATTCAATGAGATTGAATTTTAGCACGTGGCGGTTTTGCCAAAAATTACCTGGAATCTCGTCGAGAGGCCAAAAAGTGCCATTTTTTTTGGAAGTGCGTGCGGATGGATGGATGGATGGATGTTATCGTTTTTTTCGTCCACGATTTTTTCCACACCTTTGCACCGATTGAAATGAAATTGAAAACCTACCATTAGTTTAACAAAATGAAGCGCTGATTAGTTTTTGGTACATATCGGCCCACAAACATTAGTATTATACAACATTATTTATTTCAGTACTTTTTTAGTTTTTTCTAAATATCTTTAAAATGACTTAACCAATTTTGATGAAATTTAATATCCTAATTAAGTACCTTGGGGCCGACAAAAAAGGTTAAATAAAGTTTTTAGTAAAATTATATTTTAAAGTACTTTACTCTAAAGTAAGATTTTTAAATTCTTTAAAATTTATTCATTTGATCTGTTTAATATAGGACTCATTTAACCTAACTAAGTAAGAGTGGATAGGCTTTTCTCTGTGAAATGCTACAAATTTGGGAGGAAAGTTTATAAGTAACCATAGCAACTGCGTTCTTTTCTTATCCGTTACCTTTATAGAGGAATCGAATTAAAACCAAAAATAGCGATTGATTCTCATCTAGTACTTGAGGAATAACCATTCTATATTGAATTTTTGACATTTCGGATTTTATTGGTAACCATTGCTGAAGACATAGAGGAATCGACATAAAATCAAAAATAGCGATTGATTATCATCTAGTACTTGAGGAATAACCAAGTTTGAATAAGTCAAGTTTAACTTGTTTGCCATAAAAGAATTTAGCCTTTTTGATTTTAAGTCGATTCTTCCACGTTTTCAGTAGAGGTTGCAATTAATAATCAAAACATCAAAAATGGAATGCAATAAGGTTATTCCTCTAGTATTAGATAAGAATTGATCGTTATTTTTGATTTTAAGCCGTTTCCTCCATGTCTTCATCAATGGTGACCAATAATAATCGAAGCGTCAAAAATCTAATGTAAAATTGTTATTCCTCGAGTATTATATGAGAATCGATGGCTATTTTTGATTTTAAGTCGATTCCTCCATGTCTTCAGCAATGGTTACTAATAATAACCGAAACGTCAAAAATCCAATGTAGAATGGTTATTCCTAGACTATTAAATGAGAATCGATCATTATTTTTGAATTAAAGTCAATATGAACTGCAAATTGCAAGTGATATCTGATTAATAATAAAGGAATAAACATATAATTTTTTTTATTGTTAAAGGATAAATAATTAATATATCCAGTACATGGGGGGTCAGATAGGCTAGGCGGTAGCGTGACAGCGAGCTAACCAGGGGACCCGGGTTCGAATCGGACTCGAGGCATCCAGCTAAAATCTGACCCCCGGGGGTAGAGACAAATTTTAAAAATATAACTAGTATCATAATTAGGCTTATGGCTAGAAAGGCCGAAAAGCCAAAAAAAAAAAAAAAAAAAAAAAAAATATCCAGTACACACCAAGCCAGCAAAACATTAATATTTCAAATGAATTTGGATGAAGTTTAGCAACGATCCGTTGCAGTTTATTTTATCTAGGCAAGGGTGTTTTATAAGTGGAAATCGTGTAATTTGCATAAATGAAGCTTTAGGGTAGATTATTGACTCCATTTCGTTACATGATACATTGTTTATTAGGCTTTAGATGAGCTGCTTTGTTTTAATTTCCATAGAATAAACGGATATGTCCTTTATCCTTCAGTTTGCCCTACAATCTCTCTAATGTGCTTAATCTTCCATCAACATTTAAGTGCATCTAACCATCGAAGTGAATAAATTTGACATGAAATCGATTCTAATTTAATCCATTATGTCATACAAATTTGTCACTTGTACTTTAGATAGATCTAAAAACAGTGTTTCCCAAAGTGCACAGCTCGCGTATCTCCACAGTGGAAGAGTGGCTATTTCGCGAATACATGACAAAAATTGAATTATATTTCAAAGGTGTACATTAAGGTGGCCCAAAAAACGAATATTTATTTTATTTTTGATCTCGAGTGAAAATATGTGAATTTACATTTTTTTTTTGAACTTTTAATTAATTAATTTATTAAAGAACATTGTATCTGTAGGGCCATCTAGGCCCTTTAATGTACGATTTTAGACGAATTTAATTACACAAAAATTAATTAATATGATACACAAAACAAAATAAGAAAAAGAAAAAAGCTAATATAACAGGAAATAAGCTGACGTGTTCTGATATAGTCATCCACTTGACTTTACCATACAACCTGGCCCCTAAAATTATTTATAATCATGTAGGAGGGGTTAGTTTTTGCATTTTTATACTTCTGGGGTCCCACTGATTATGTATACAAAATTTGGTTGAGTATGCTAAATGAATGGCCAAGATTTTCATTTTTTGACCTTACACCCCCCTCCATTTTGGGCGGTTAGTTTTTGCATTTTTAGACTTCTGGGGGTTCCACTGATTATGTATACAAAATTTGGTTGAGTTTGCTCAAATGGCCAAGATTTTTAATTTATGTCACTACACCAGCCGCCCCCCCCCCCCCCATTTTGGGCAGTTAGTTTTTGCATTTTTAGACTTCTGGGGGTCCACTGATTATGTATACAAATTTTGGTGTAGTTTGCTCTAAACGGCCTAGATTTTTAATTTTTAACCCCCCCCCCCTCCAACCCCTTTAATTTTGGGTCGATATGTCTAAATCTAATCAGCTCTTAATCTCAATGGACCAAAACTACGTGTGAAATTTGGTTTCGATATTCACACTAGTTTTTTGAACTAGCTCTCCACAAAATTTGGTAACGCACAGACTAACTGACAACCAGACCGACTAAGTTTCTAACTAACAGACATTTTGAAGAACGAAAAAAACACTTTTTTCATGCATGATTACAATACTTGACCATACCCTATAAGCTAAAGTAAAAAATTGATTGATTAATAACTTATTCATATACCTACACTAGCATTATTTTCAATGTACACTAGGGCATCGATTCTTAACAGGGGGGCTGCGGAAAGTATGTAGGGGGAGGGCGTGAAAATATTATAATTTTTTAAGTTTTTATATTTTTACAAATAACAAAAAAATCAATAAAAAAATATGTTACCAGTTTTTATAAGTGATACATACTTATGTATAAGTGACAGATGAATTTAATGACATCTCAATATTCTTAAAACATGCTTAAACTAAATGAAAACGTTGATCGCATAGGTAAAATTGTCCCAAACAGACAGACAGACAAAATTACAAGTTGAATAAAACCGTGTAAATATTTTTTATATGTCTAGGTTTAAAACTTTTACACTATAGCAAATATACTTTCATTTTCAAATACCTATACCTATTTTTCAAGAAAAATATAAATATATATAAATGTTTTTTTTTTTTTTGTTTTTTTATTAGGTGACCAGAGGCCATTCTCTTTAAATTACATAAAAAAAAATTATAAAACCACTTTACAATAAAACTCAAAAAACAAAAAGGAATTACAAAATACAAAATTAATAGATTATACATAATTCTTACATACATATATAAAATATATATGTTAAAAAAAAAATTAAAGTAACAAAATAAATAATATTAATAACAAAGATATATAAATGTTAAGTTCTGCTTTTTTATTTATTTATGAATTAATGTTACGTTTGAGAGTTTTTTTTTGTACGAGTAATTTCGAGTATGTTACCTAATGGTGGGGTGTTAGGGTACTGGCCGCGACTAATAAAAGGCTAAGAACCACTGCACTAGGGTGGCCAAAAACAAAAACGAAATTTTTTTTTATTCTTGATCTTTCATGAAAATATGTTAATTTAACATGTTTTTAAAATACTCGTCACCAAAAATCAGCTTGATTAAAAAATTTTAAGAAGACACTGAAGATTTTTTAACATTTCTAACTTTTTTTTAATATAGTAGAAAAATCACTCAACAACAACTGAGTCTTGTCCTCCAATGCCTCCAATTTCTACATCAATATTTATCATTTCATTTCCAAAATGGTATACACTTTTACTTTACCATACAGGTTTAATGTGAAATAAGTGACCCAGTATCCTTAACTCATAGTAAATCCATATTAAATAAAATATTTATTTACTCTTATCTTTATTAAAGATTATTTATTATTTATTACAGTTTAAAGAGCGCCTCGACTGCGTGGTCATTTGCGCCACAGATATTAAATGCGTTACATTTTCAATTTTTAAATTTCTTTTACATGTTTGGTTTTATAGTTAAATATAAAAGTGAGAACTCAGATATTATCATAAATGTTAATGACTCTCAAAAAATCGAACAAATTATCATATCCTTCCTCATTTTCGAGTATTTGTTTTAAGTCTTTGTTCCCCATTGAATGACATTTTCTTTCCCTTGCGTAAATTGGGCATTCCACTAATACATGATTTACATTTATCCTAACTTTGCAAGCTGGACATATCGGTGGGTCATCCTTGTTCATTAGATGGCCGTGGGTGAATAAGCAATGACCCAATCTTAGGCGGGTCAATTTAACTTGCTCTTTTCTACTTAGATCTGAAGCTGATATGGAACCAATGATGGGTTTTATCATCTTTAAATAGTTATTAGTAACTTTTTCCCATTCTAGCTTCCAGTTACTTATAGTTTTGGTTTTAACAAAATTTTTAATGTCTTCAGGCAGATTTTCTGTGAAGTCATAATTTTGTTTATTGGCTCCCCTTTTCGCCTGTTCGTCAACAAGCTCATTACCTGGGATGCCTTTATGGCTGGGAACCCACATAAAGTGGATTATTTTCCCTCTTAGAATAAAATTATGAAAGGATAAATGTATTTTCTGTATGAGTGGATGCTGAGTGTTATAATTTTGGATTGCAGAAAGAGCACTAAGCGAATCGGAGATTATAAGAAATTTATTGTTTGGGTGATGACTGAGGGTTGACATTACTAGTTCAATAGCTTTGATTTCAGCATTGTATATGTTTGTTACAGAAGATAATTTGAAATTTCTCTCTGATTCTTCAATTTTAAAAGCACATCCTACTAAAGATGTTTCACCTTGCACCAACACCACAATCTCTACTGATTATACAGGGTATAGTCAAGTATTGTAATCGTGCATAAAAAAAGTGTTTTTTTTCCTTCTTTTTTTCGAAATATCTCAAAAATGGCTGAAACTATTTCGATTAAAAAAATTGAGCGAAACCATGGTATTTCGCTCTATAAAAAAGCTCTAATAAGTAAACATCGAAAAAATTATATTTTTCGAGATAATAATTATTTTGTCAAAATGTCTGTTAGAGTTAGTCTGTGCGTTACCAAATTTGTGTACGAGCTAGCTCAAAAACTAGTGTGAATATCGAAACCAAATTTCACACGTACTTTTGGTCCATTGAGATTAAGAGCTGATTATATTTTGGTGAATATCGATCCAAAATTAAGGGGGGTGGAGGGGGGTGTTAAAAATTAAAAATCTAGGCCATGTGAGCAAACTCAACCAAATTTTGTATTCATAATCAGTGGATCCCCAGAAGTCTAAAAATGCATAAGCTAACCCCCCCTCCTACATAATTATAAATAATTTTAGGGGCCAGGTTGTATGGTAAAGTCAAGTGTATGGCCACATCAGAACATGTCAGATTATTTTCTTTAATTTTTAAAGTAGTGTAGGTACTTTAGATGTTTTTGGAGTGACCTGCAAATATAAATATTAAAGAAAATGAATTTAGGTCTAATCAAAGATTTTAATAGATATGTTTATATTGCATGTAGGAGGGTCCTGCCCCCTCAGGAGTTGAACCCAAGTACTAGTTTGCTTTCCGGGCAACTAGTCAGACCCATGAGACAAAAAGAGGAAAGCAAACTACTACTAGCCTAACGAGGAAATTTTATTTGAAAAAATAAATTATTAATTTTATTAAAAACAAATTTAGTATGAATTGATTTTCTCAAATGTACACCTCCGAATAAATATCTGTTAATTCTTATTTATTTGATTAGAAAATTTAACTAATAAAAATAAATTCATTGTATATACCTAATTATTTAATGAAAAATATGTATTGGATAAATTTTTTCTTTCCTTAAAAACAAATGAAAAGTATATAAGAAATTTCGAAAAAATAATTCCCTTATTTTATTGAAAATATTTTAAAAAGAATTAAAGATAAAAATATTTAAAAAAATAATAAATTTCCTGAAATGCAATTGGGGTAGAATGACTCAACCAGGTATAGAAAGAAAAGGGTGCAAAATATAAGTTTGAGCGTTTCTATAATAATCCCGGATACATGTCGAGACAAGTCCATATTATTATTGGAGACATTGAAACAAGCTCAGATACGAAATAAAGAATTTTCTATTAATCAAGTAGGTATAGTAAGAGTTTTTACTTTATCCAATGCGAAGCATGGGAGAAAGTATTGGAATCGCTCTCGCGGCAAGCGCGACTTCAAAGGGTCCTCAGGTAAAGACTACGGAACCCATGGACTCAATTAAGGTCACAAATTGAAGTATTCAATGAGATTGAATTTTAGCACTTGACGGTTTTGCCAAAAATTACCTGGGATCTCGCCGAGAGGCCAAAAAGTGCCATTTTTTTGGAAGTGCGTGCGGATGGATGGATGTGTGTGTGTTATCGTTTTTTTCGTCCACGAATTTTTCCACACCGTTGCACCGAATGAATTGAAATTGAAAACCTACCAGTATTTTAACAAAATGAAGCGCTGATTAGTTTTTGGTTCATATCGGTCCACAAACATTAGTACTTTATTTCAGTACTTTTTTAGTTTTTTCTAAATATCTTGAAAATGACTTAACCAATTTTGATGAAATTTAATATCCTAATTAAGTACCTTGGGAACCACAAAAAAGGTTAAATAAAGTTTTTAGTAAAATTATATTTTAAAGTACTTTACTCTAGAACATATTAATATTTCAAATGAATTTGGATAAAGTTTAGCAACGATCCGTTGCAGTTTATTTTATATCAATATCGTCTACTTTTCCTTAACGCCGTCTAACTTTATTTTTTTTAATACTAATAATAAAATTGAATGAAAAGTCTATAGAGTTGAAATATGTTAAAAAATTTGCAAAATAAAATCTCATGGAAAAAGAATTATACTCTCAATCTATCGTTATAGGTTAAATATGTATGAAATATTTGTTTAGTAAAAAAGTAAAAAATCTTTCAAAGTGATTGAATGCAAATAATTAAATTAGTCACACACACACACACACACACATATATATATACAATGGCTTAGCTAGAAAATTTCGATCGGGGGGGGGGGGTCATCCACAAAGCAAAATATTTAGAGGGAATTTTTTTTATTAAAACAAATAATCCAGTTAAATTGTGTTTTTACAGGGAAAATTTTGGGGTAGTAGTAATTTCTTCGATCTTTTATGTTTTTGGGTGTGCTGAATCCGAATCTGAGGTTTACTAACAAAATTTCGTGATGGAAATTTCGTCAAGGAAAATGCTGGATATCTATAAATCTAAGAGTTTTAACAAAAAAGTGGTCCAAGTAAACGTTCAAGTCAATAAAATTTCCTAGAGAATGAAATAGAAATAAAGTTTCTAGGATGAGTGGTTTTCATTTTATGAAGGAAAAACTGTATTTGAATTGTAGAAAATTTAATCTAGTTTAAAAATGTATAGAATGGTCTTTGACAAAAATGTGCTCCTTCATGGTCAAAATGAGGAAAAAATCAAAAAAGTGCGAGTTTTTTGGATTTGCGGAAACAGAAAAAATACGCCAATTTTCAACTAGTTCTTGAGCACGAACGGTTGGCCGGAGAAATAACCTAAATAAATAAATTTCTATGAAATTTTATGAGTTTTCATTTTGAAAAGGAAGGTTATTTACGAAAAGTTGATAATTTTCGAGTTATAAATAAAAAACCGACAAAAATTAGATTTATTAACTTTTTTGGCAGTTTTGTTAAGAAACCTCAGATTCGAATTTAGCACACTAAAAAACATATAGGATCAAGAAATCAAAACTACCCCAAAACTTTCCCGTGAGGAGCCCTTTAGAGAACACTTTAACTGGAGTAAAAAGGTACTTCAAGAAATTAAAAAAAGAACATAATTCTTGATTAAACATATAAAATATATTTAATTACGATTAGTTTGCCATATGAAATGATTTTCTCGTTGCCATTATTCATCCCATGAGCCCTGCCCCTGGGGGTTGGAGGTTCTGACCCACACCCCGTGGCTACGCCTCTATATATGTATATACTCAATTTTTTTAATTCAAGGTACCTGAAAGATTGAAAGAAACATCAAATTCTAATTTTTTCAAGAAAATGAAAAATTAAATATTTTTGGTTTCAAAATTCTACTAGTTTCTCTTCTGGATTTAATAGAAAAAGTATTAACCAAAAATAAAACTTTTTTGATTTCATAGATCATGCTACTTAAGCTCCAATTAGTTTTTTGTTTCGCCAGAAATTTCCTTCATTGATGAAGCAATGGGGAAATGAATGACAGAAAAACAAATCAGAATGGTTAGTAGACCTTTAAATGATTAAATAAATTATTACCTATAATCATACTAATAGGGATAAATGTAATTTTATTATATAATTATGAATTTCTTGTTAATTCCGTTTGAATGGTTTCTTTTCTTCTTGCAGTAGAGAGAGTCGGGTTGGTCCACAAAGAGGTCCAATTTGTAACGAGAACTCTATAATTAGCAATTTTTTGAATGCAATCGAAATTTGCGGTAGTTCGCCGAATGCAGACTCATTACAAACGACTCGAATGTCAATTGTTTCTCATGCAAGAGACTGTTCTCTAATTGGTCGAAACGTTGCTCTGCAATCGTCACGCAATATTCGAATTTTTCAAAAGATGCAGAGATTAGTTAGATTATGTTGCCATACTTCACTAGAATACCTACCAAAGATGAGATCAGTAATTCTCTCAGAACTACGATGGGCACTCTTTTTGCTCAAAATTGTTGGTAATTACACAGAGGAACCTGTATAGCAATTTGCCAGCCATGTGCGAGTCGAACTCGAATACCTAAATAGGGTTCCGTACCTCATATCTTCAAAAATACAGGGTGGAGCATAAAGATCTACCACATTTTGAAGAGAGTATAAAAAAATCAAAAAATTTAACTAGAAAAAAACTGAATTTATTTTTGAAAATAAGATAATTTTTTTTTAAATATTTTTTAAACATTATATCAAAAATAATATGATTATACAAAAAGAGTAGGGCGGGGGGGGGGGTCAAAAATGAAAATTCTAGCCCTTTCGACTCAAACTAATTTCGTATACATATTCTGTGGACCCCCAGAAAGCTAGAAATTTTCAACTAGTACAGGCTATACGCTATTTAATCATTATCGCTAGATAATCACATGGTAAAAGCCGAAAACCCTCCACTACAGCTAGTGGCGGATTAAGACAATATAAGGCCCTAGGCGCAAAAAAAAATTAGGCCCCTGATAACAAAAATGTCTTTGGAAATGAATTAATATCTAGGTATTATAAATATAAAACGTAATTTTAATTTGGAACAAAAATGACTATTGAATTATGTCATTTGTCTTTTTACATAAAATTGATATCACACCTAATATGAGAGGAAATATAATGTTACAGGAAACATTAAAATAATGATTGAATTTCATAAGTCAATTGATAAATTTTTTATAAAAATTAAATGAAATTTTATATCACGAATAAAATTAATTTGATAATCAATTTTGTTTGGCGACTATATTCGAGGGGCCCTAGGTGCGCGCCTAGTGCGCCTTGCTTATGATCCGCCACTGACTACAGCCCTGATTATATTCGCTCCCTTGGAAATTGAAACCAAGTGCTAAAAAGCAATCCGGGCCATTGACTGTCCTTCGAGACGAAACCAAATGGAAATATCGATGCTATAGCACACATTGATCATATTATGTCTTAAGTACAATTTTTAAACTTTTACAGGAAAGGTTCTAATAGCTATCATTCTTATAATAAGAAATAGAACAGTCAGATTTGTCAGATGATACTATATAATAGGCATTCCACGACAAATCGGACGGTAAAAAATTTCAATTTTTGATTTCTTTCATTTTTAACATTTTTTTAGTACCCATCAAAATACTCTACCTGGTAAATTTTGAAATTTTTTTGATCACCAGTTTAAAAGATATCGAATTTCGGTTTGTTTTCATAACTTCTTCAAAAATGGTCCAAATTCAAATTTTTATTTTTTTTGAAATTTTTATTTTTTACATAGTTTTTAGAAAAATATACAAAAAAATGTATTTAAAGTGTTTTTATTTGCGATTTTGGAGTGTGAAAATTTGGTTGAATTTGGTCGAATGGGCTAGAATATTCATTTTTGACCCCCCCCACCCCATTTTTTGGTCGATATAATGTTTAAAACACATAAAAAAACTTTTATTTTATGTTCTTTTCAAAAATATATTCAGTTTTTTCTAGTTAAATTTTTCAATTTTTAATACCTCTTCAAAATGTGGTAGATCTTTATGGCCCACCCTGTATTGAAAATTATACCTAATCATAATTTCAAATTAATCTTGTGATGGCATTTTTGATTGACCAGAATAAGTACTTAAATAACATTTAACGTAACATTTATCCTAAGTATTTATTCTGTTTTATTAAGTAATTTTAAATCCGAAAGAAGACTTAATTGTGAAAGAGTAAACTCTACTTGATCTAATCTATCTTCTCTTTCACTTTGCCTTTTAAAGCATCATCGTGTATAGCAGATCATTCATTATCTTTTGAAATATTCTCTGAGGCTCGTTGGGCGGCTGCAAGCTTAACAACCCTTAAAATCCAATCCCTTTTATAACATAATAAATTACACCCACTCTCTTTCTCTTTTCTAAAATAACTTCACTAAGAAAATTTCAAGACGTTGAAGAAATATAATCAAATCTTGCCAAACTTGATTTCACTTGACAATTTTAAATTACCTATCCTTTTTTGTTTAATAATTCGTGTTTAGAAAAGTCTGAGACGTGGAGAAATTCATTTACAAACATTTTTATATATTGTTTATCTGTCCGTCTTTCTTAATTCTTATATTCATGGTAACTCAATAAGAGAAACGTGAATAGTTATATATTGTATTATACAGGGTGGGGCATAAAGATCTACCACATTTTGAAGAGGTATAAAAATTAAAAAATTTAACTAGAAAAAAACTGAATTTAATTTTGAAAAGAACATTAAATAATTTTTTTTAAATGTGTTTTAAACATTATCCGACAAAAAAAAGGGGAGGGGGGGTCAAAAATGAAAATCTAGCCCTTTCGATCAAACTCAACCAAATTTTGTATTCATATTCTGTGGGCTCCCAAAAGGCTAGAAATATAAAATCTAACCACCCAAAATAGAGGGGAGTGTATACATATTCTGTGGACCCCCAGAAGGCTAGAAATGCAAAAACTAAGCAACAAAATGGGGGAGGGGGGTCAAAAGAAATTCAAGCCCTTTCGACCAAACTATGTAATATAAAATTAGGTTAGTTTTTGCATTTCTAGCCTTCTGGCGGTCCACAGAATATGTATACAAAATTTGGTTGAGTTTGGTCCAAAGGGATAGAATTTTTATTTTCGACCCTCCACCTCATTTTGGGTGGTTAGTTTTTGCATTTATAGCCTTTTTGGGGCCCACAGAATATGCAAAGAAAATTGAGTTTGGTTTAAAGGGTTAGAATTTTCATTTTTGATCACGCCCCACCCCACCCCCTTTTATAGATAATGTTTAAAACACATTTAAGAAAAAATTATATTATGTTCTCTTCAAAAATATATTCAGTTTTTTTCTAGTTAATTTTTTTCATTTTTTATACCACTTAAAAATGTGGCAGATCTTTATGCCCCACCCTGTATAAATTTTATATAAGTTAAAGAAGTGAATTATAAGGGTAGTTTACCTTTGAATGGTTGAATGTGTTCGTCGATGTTGCCATGAGTCTTTCTCTGCACCAAATGAATGAAGAAAGAAGAATAAAAAAATCAATCATTACTCGATAAGATAATCCAGCAGGCAAATATTCTTTGAAATATTTCGATTAGGAATCCTTCAATAAATTCCCAAATTTATTTTCCATGCGACTTATTAATTATTCTTGTATTAAAATTATTTAATCAAAAAGATGAATTAATATATATGTATAATTTATCAAGATTAATCAGTATTATAAGAGTTTAAATTGCCATAAGTAAATTGATTTTAAATTTCTACAAAAATTAGATCCCAAATGGAATTGTTTTTTTTAAATTATATGTCAGAAGGGTTGTTTTTACCCCCTTCAGCAATGAATCCCGTGTGCCAAAATTTATGATTCGGGCAAATTGATTGGCCTGTGAAGTAATTGACATATATGTAGCAGCTGAAATATTTCACTCAAAGATTTAACCTTCAAGCGGGCGCACGGTCATTTGTAAAGGTAGATCTTATAGACATTTTTGTTTATAATTGAATTTACTTTAACAAAGGTCATTATACAAAGTTGTGTATTTCAAGGGTTAAACAAAAATGGTTCAATATATGTTTCATTACAAATTTGATCTTTTATACAAACAAAAGTAAGTCACCTACAAAAAATGTTACATGAAACAATTTTAAGGGATTTAAATGTATTACAAAATATATCATATAATTAATTTGTCTATGACCAATAATTTAGAAGAGAGACGAAGATTTTAAATTTATATTGACGAATTTTTTTGATGAAAATAAAAATAATTTTTCAAAATTATTCACTTTTTCTAGTAACGGGTTGTTTCCTTTAATATCCCAAAAAATTTAGAGAAATCCGTGACATCAACCGAATTCCACTTTGATTTCATCTCATGGCGAGAGGCTTGCGTCGCAGAGCCTCTCTATACTATGGTAGACCGAAAGAATTATAAATGAGATAGAAAGTGATCTTATTTTATCATTTTTATCTATCTGAAGGTCTCACAGTATCATTTTAATCAAGAAAATAGCATTTTAGTTAAGAATTTTGTATTTTAAATGAAATTTTATGAAAAAGATCCAATTTCTTCTCCCCGGGAGCGAATCAACGAGAAATAGCAAAAATGTTTTATTTTTTCATCATTAGATAATCTATTCAAATCTATTAAAATTTCATATCTGTGAGTTAATTTGTTTTATCTTTTAGAGAAAATAGTTTTCATTAGAATATTTTTATTTTAGAGGGTAGTTTATTTGAAGTCCAATTTGAAAAAACGCTAATAACTTCGTTGATTTTTTTTTTAATATGAAATTAATAGATATTATAGAACAATTAATTATTAATAATTTAATTCAATTTTGAACGAAATCGATTCAGTACTTTTTGAGAAAATCGTCAAAAACCCCCGAAGGCCGTTTTAGAAACATTTTAATATTCACCTCCATGTCACAAGTCAATGTTTCGTTTCATATGACTTTTTTAACTTTTTTTCAAAGGCATCTCGTGCTCTCAAAAAACATCGTTTTTTGACCGTTCAGATGGTTTTTGACCGTTTTCTCAAAAAGTACTGAATCGATTTCGTTCAAAATTGAATTAAATTATTAATACGTAATGTTTTTATAATATCTATTAATTTCATATTTTTAAAAAAATTTCAGCAAGAGTTATTAGCGTTTTTCAAATTGGATTTGAAATAAACTACCCCTTAAAATAAAAATATTCTAATAAAAAAATTTTCTAAAAGATAAAACGAAATAACTCACAGATATGAAAGTGCAATATATTTGAATAAATATCTAAATGAGAAAAAAATAAAACTTTTTGCTATTTTTAGTAGATTTGCTCCCGGAGAGAAGATATTGATTCTTTTCATAAAATTTCATTTAAAATACAAAATTCTTAATTAAAATGCTATTTTCTTATATTAGAATGATACTGTGAACCTTCAGATAGATAAAAATGATAAAATAAGATCTCTTTCTTTTTCATTTATAATTATCAATTCTTTTGGTCTACCATGTCACTATCGAGAGGGTCGGCGATTCGCCATAAGATGGAATAAAAGTGGAATTCGGTTGTTGTCATGGATTTCGCTAAAAATTTTCGGTATATTAATTTATATTTTTCAAAAATAAAAATTATTTTCACCAAAAAAAAATTCGTGAATATAAATTTAAAATCTTCCTCTATCTTCTAAATTATTGTTCGAAGACAAATTAATTATATGATATTTTTTGTAGTACATTTAATTCTATAAAAATTGTTTCATGTAACTTTTGTTGTAGGTGACTTACTTTTGCTTGTATAAGAGATCAAATTTGAAATGAAACATATTTTATTATTGTTGCCTAACTCTTTCAAATATACAACTTTGTATAATGATCTTTGTTAAAGTAAATTCAACTATAAACAAAAATGTCTATAAGATTCAAAGCTCTACTATGAATAAAATTAAAACGATATTGCAGTTGATAAAATTTAGTCTGTAAATTCAAGTTCAATGATTTAATCAAATAATTTTTTGAATCGAAAAAAATGTAATTTTGTTGATGTCAAGGATTTCGCTAAAAATATTTGGAATATTAAATGAAACAATCCTTTACCTAAAATATATTTGAAAAATCATTATTTTCACAAAAAAAATCATGAAAGTAAATTTAAAAACCTCTTCTAAGCTCTAAATCAGTGTTCTTCAACCTTTGTCATTCTGAAGAACCCTTTTTTTAAGATAATTAATTTATGTTTATGTCGTTCAGTAGCACACCCAGATTTGATTTTAGGGAGGGGGGGGCGTCGTATTCCATAATATTACATGTTATGAACAAGGGGCGTCTCTGCCTTTGTTATAAAAATTTTATAATAGTTTATACATTTATTCAAACAATAAGATAAATATTCTATTTAAAATATAAATAATTTATTTCATACATCGAATTTTAGCATTGACTCGCGGAACCCCTAAAGTGTTTGAGTTTGAGACCTCTGAACTGAAAAATGGGGGATTTTTGATTTTGTGGTCTAAAACACAAGGCTTCCTATCTTTCTTGTCCTTGGACCAAACTCAACTATATTTTCTATACATAGCTACTAGAAGCCTAGAAATATAAAAACTAACCACCCAAAATAGAGGGAGGGGGTAAAGAAATGAAAATTCCTGCCCTTGGACCAAACCTAGTGGTGAACCGCGACCTAATATGCTGTACACCTACTTCCACTTGTATTTCCAAATATTTCCAAGTAATTCCAAATATTTCCAAGTACTTCCAAATATTTCCAAGTACTTCCAAATATTCCCAAGTACTTTCAAATGTTTCCAAGTGGTTCCAAATATTTCCAAGTACTTCCAAATATTTCCAAGTAATTCCAAATATTTCCAAGTGCTTTCAAATATTTCCAAGTACTTCCAAATATTTCCAAGTACTTCCAAATATTTCCAAGTACTTACAAAATACTTCCAAAGAGGTGTACACCTACTTCCAATCGCGGATCACTCCTCGGACCAAACTAAACACATTTTTTTATAAATTATCTTTTTTATGTTTAGCTCTTTCGTATTAATAATAGAAAATTTTGAAATGGATAAATGAAATTTAATAAATGTTCATGTTGAATTATTTATTATTGTTACTAATTTCGCCATTGTTTGGCTCATCAGACCTATTTACATTTTTTTTTGTTTATAAAATTTTTTTTTGATTGAACAACACATTTCACTGGGAAATCACAGATTACATATCAAAGAATACATTTTTTTTAATAATAATTTTTTTATTATTTTTATATAAGTAATTTCATTCAAATTGCGTAGGTAAACAATTATTTTTATAGAGAAATGTTTGCGGTATTTAACGGAACAAATGTCACATTGATACATAGATACATACATACATACATACAGGTGAAGCTAATATAAAGCGTGTAAAAAAATGATTTGGGTGACATAGGACAATTGAAAAGCACTCAGTATGTGAGACCCCCTCGCACTTGGCCGTTTGTTTAACAAAATCTTTTCTAATCGGAAACATGAAACAAATAACAGAAGACAAACTATTCAAAGACATAAGTATGATATATTAGCATTTATTTCGCACTTTGAAGCGACAAAGAAAAAATTTTCATTTTAATATAGGAAATTGCAATTTTAAATAAAAACTACTTTCAAAACATTATAGAGGTATAAATCAAGAAGTCAAAATATTACAGATTTGGTATAAAAAAATATTTTTTTATTTCCAATCTATAGAAAAGGAGAGAATGATGTCAACACACACACACATATGCATTTATATATTAAAAAAAAAAAAAAAAAAAAAACGAAACAATTATGCAACTATTATTGTTCAATTTCCAAAGTATTTTAACCTATTATTAACTTTTACAGTCCTCCATAAACGTTTCTAAATATTGAGAGTGAAAGAGTGGGATGGGAAAAAAAATGAAAAACTGATTGCGGCTTCGTTTTATGTTTTAGAAAAAAATTGTATTTTTCACTTAAAAAGAGAGATTGACAGCCATTGCGAACAATGGATGTTAATAAATTTCAATTTAATAGATCTCTCACAGGGAGGAGGCAGGTAGCAGTAGGTCGGGTTATTGACAGAACACAAACAACGAGGAGGACCCTTGAAATCGGGCAGCGCTTGTCAAAGGAGCCTGAGACAAGTCAATCGGCCACACACCGAGTGTGGGACAGCCAGTCCGACGGGGGGACGGGTTAGTTCAGGGCCCACACCTTAGGCGGCAGCACTTTACGTCCACTTCACAAATCATTGATAATAACTTCTTGTACTACAATTAATGGGTTTAATAATTTTGTTATTATCAATGAATTCAAAATACAGTGAAACCCCTCAAATCCGACCCCGGGAAATCCGAACGCAAAAAAGAGAAACTTATTTATTTAGTCATAAAACAATTATATATACTATATTCTACATTATAACATTATATGACATAATTAGTTGAAAAATTTACAAAGAAGTACAATTAGCATACCGAACAAAGTGTAAATGTGTCTACATACTTATGTCATCAAGGATTGAAAAAACGGTAAAAGTTGGTTATTTAAATTCTTTAGGGCAAAAATTTTACAAAAACAATGAAATATGGTAATAATAGAAACACAAAATATCACTTAATCTTTCATTTGATATCAGTTCTTCAATCGTCGAACCTGCTTTCGGCTAATCCAAACAGGCTATAGCCCCAAATAGTTCGGATTTGAGGAGTTTCACTGTAATGACATTTCTCCTTTTCCTCAATATTATATATATATGTTGCAGTAAAAACCCGTTTTTAGTAAGAACGGGTTCTTACTAGTTAAAACGCATTTCACTGGATAGCTTTGTGGCAACTAGAGTTTAATGATGTTGGTTGAGTTTGGTTCAAAGTTTTCGAATCATTATTTTTGACCTTCCGACTAATTTTGGGTGTTTATTTTGAAAATGTTTTAAACGAAAATGTCAAAAATTAGAAGCAAAATTGTATTAGAAGATGTAATTTTTGACATTTTTTGATATAATATAATAAAACCAGGAAGGCGGTCGCAATATTTCCACATTATATTTTATAGAACCATTTTACAAACAAAGTCATAAGACGGGCCTCTTGATAAATATTGATATAATATAATAAAACCAGGCAACCGATCGCAATACTTCCATATTATATTCTATATAATACACCCCCCCAAAGGCAGGGCTCATGGGTTTAGTAACGGCAATGACAAACCGTTTCTTATGGCAAACTAAGCGTAATTAAATATATTTTATATGTTTAATCAAGAATTATGTTCTTTTTCAATTTCTTGAAGTACCTATTGTTGTTTTGATAAAAAAATTCTCACTAAATAATTTGCTTTTTTGAGGATTGATCCCCCCATGAACATTTTTTGGATACGCCACTGCAGCACTACTAGATAGAACTCTCAAACATCTGTACTTATCAAGAGAATGGAAAAGAGGACCGAGTGTTGCCCTGTAACTTCCTTCATTAACTAAAAACGATAAATTAATACTATTTTTAATTTTAAGCTCAGATAAAAACGTCTATTTTTATTTACAGTTAGAATTAAATAAATATTTTTTTTTTTTGGGGACTTTTTGGCCTAATTCTCCCATCATCAAGGCATCACTGTACACTAAATGTTGAACTGTAAATTTAAGCTGTAAAATGATTAGCTTCTTTACAGTATTATTTAACCTACCCTTAAACTGAAGAGATATTGTAGGATTTTGTATTTTATTTTAGTAGTAATATTTCTATTTAAATCTATTATAAAGCGCTTATGCTGTCTATCGCGAGCCACTCGATAAACCCACGAATAGTTTATGTCAAAATGATTAAAATTAGAAAATTTAAATTATTTTTTAAAACCCATGTATGTTCAGGGTCAAAAAATCAAGACGCGTCCTGGATAGCAATAAGCCCGCCGAAGGCGGGCTTCGCAGCTGGTAAAATAATAATACAAGAATTAAGCTAATAATTTCACATCTCTCTTCTTTAAATTTAAATCTCCAGGATGAAACACAAAGACAGATAAATTAAGTACATTAAATATTTTGTTACAATTTGAAATTACATAATATGTTGTTACTCACCTTTAGAACAAAATATTTTTAGAGAAACAATTATTTCAATAAACACTAGGTATTAAAAAATGTCATTTTTTAATCTCATTTTCTAAAGAAGTTACGATATTAAGTATATAATTCAATTTTATTTGAATAAATAATATATTACACATATATTTGAGTGATTGATTATTAAAACTTTTCTAATTAGTCCGCTTGAAATATTTCTGACAAGAATGTTCTGAAACTGAAACAGAAATCAAATATGTAAATTGCATTGAAATAGCTCTTGAGAGTCAATTATGTTCTCTAATTAAATTAGTGAAACAATTATTTTTAAACTAATAGTCATCACACTGGCAGATTCAAAGAGAAATTGATCAAATTTGTATTCAGTGAAACCCCTCAAATCCGAACTAATTGGGGCTGTAGCCTGTTCGGATTAGCCGAAAGCATCTTCGACAATTAAAGATAACTGATATTAAGTGAAAGATTAAGTGATATTTTGTGTGTTTCATTATTATTATTTCATTGTTTTTGTAAAGTTTTTGACCTAAAGAATTTAAATAACCAACTTTTACCGTTTTTTCAATCCTGGATGACATAAGTATGTAGACACATTTACACTTTGTTAGGCTAACTGTACTTCTTTGTTAATTTTTAAACTAATTATGTAAAATAAGGTTATAAGTTATATTGTAGAATATATACATACTTGTTTTATGACTAAACAAATAAGTTTCTCTTTTTGGGTTCGGATTTCTAGGGATTTCGGATTTCCGGGGTTTGGATTTGAGGAGTTTCACTGTATTTATATAAATGAGCTAGAAATTATTTTCATTAATTTAATTATTTTTAAAAAATAAGTTTCTCTTTTTTGGGTTCGGATTTCCCGGGATTTCGAATTTCCGGGGTTCGGATTTGAGGGGTTTCACTGTATTTATAAAATGAGCTAGAAATTATTTTCATTAATTTAATTATTTTTAAAAATATTTTTTAATCTTATCAATATATTTAAATGAATTGGATATTAAAAACTGCAAGGCCACTAAGTATGGAGCGATACTTTTGATTTCCTCAAAAGAAAAGAACATTCAGAGTTTGAAAATGTGGATAGAATAGAGGACCAATCAAGGGAAATTAAAACTCCAAAGGTGTCAATCTCCTCACGAACAAAGTTTTAAAAGCCTTTGTATTCAGCTCTGCTAATTTTAATTCTCGGAGAGAAGGGGTGAATCTGATCCCTAAAAGTTTTTGCCTTAAGCTAGTTATGATCACGACAATAGTAGCAAAAAGTTAATGCTAGAGTATATGGTATAGTACAGACAATAAGGATTCATAATTCATAAGCCCAAAACTTTTGCTGTTTATGTACCACTACTAGCTAATCCCGTACAACTAACTGTTCGTTTCACAAATCTGAGAACATTCTCCGAGCTTGTATATATTTTATCATAGAAATGTCAGATAAAGAACATTATAAACGAAGATTTATGAAACAAAAAGTACTTAATAAGCGATTGAAAGCTGTTGCTACAATGGCTGAAGCAAAAAAACATAAAAAGTACTAAAGTTAACCCATTTTTTTAGGTTAAATAAATGCGTTGTTGCCAGCTTGTTTTTAGTGTAAATTTTTCATTATTTATTATTATCTCAGAAACTATATTGTAACTATGATTTATTAAAATTTTCTTAAAAAATTGGTTATTGTTTAATATTGGTTTATAGTTTTATAACAATCGTAAGTAGAGTTTCTTAATTATAATTATATTTTTATGTAAACTTTCCGGTACCCTTATAGTGCAATGTATAAGAGGCTGAAAAACTCAATCTTTGAAATTTAATATCTCCTGAACTATATGGTATTGTTCATAAATTTCGTTTTTCACCAATCGATGCAGAATTATTTAAATAATAATCTGTCTAAATTTCAAAAAAAACCATAAGAAAATGCATTTGGTGATACAACTACCTTAAGAAATCACAAGAGATTGTTATCTAGTAAATTCGAGGTATCATGGATAATCTTTATTACATGTCACAAAGGTTGTGTTCACTCCCTCGGCAATGGAATCCGAATGCCGAAAATTCCCCAGAGGGTAAAACACAATTCTTCTGACATGTAATAAAGATTATCCATGATAGCTCGAATTTACTAGATGACACCCTCTTGTGATTTCTTTAGAAATTTAAAGTCTGCTGTTATCGGTAATTTGAACTTGTATAGTTTTCTTTCTAATGTAATATTCAATTAAAAAGCCTATTGAGCTGAAACTTGATGTAATATTTGCATCTGTACCTATATTGTAATTTTACAGGTGCAAAGGATTTTTCTATAATTAAAAGAAAAGTTTTAAGTATATAAAGTGAAACCCCTCAAATCCGAAATCCCGGGAAATCCGAACGCCAAAAGGAGAAACTTATTTATTTAGTCATAAAACAATTATGTATATATTCTACATTATAACCTTATTTTACATAATTAGTTGAAAAATTAACAAAGTACAGTTAGCATACCTAACAAAGTAAAAATGTGTCTACATACTTGTGTCATCCAGGATTGAAAAACGTTAAAAGTTGGTTATTGAAATTCTTGAGGCTAATCACTTTGCAAAAACAATGAAATAATAATAGAAACACACAAAATATCACTTAATCTTTCACTTGAAATCAGTTAGAAATCATCTTAGATTGTCGAAGCTGCTTTCGGCCAATCCGAACAGGCTAGAGCCCAAATTATTTAGGATTTGAGCGGTTTCACTGTATTAAGAATGGGACGCAGAGATTTAAAACATAGTCTTTGAGAGTTCCTAAGCATCATACGCGGATTTACACAATGAATCTATATGCTTCAGCAAATTTTCACTCTAATAAAATCCAGACTTGAAGTTATAAATAGATATAAAAATTAAAAATCGATGCAAGAAATGCCTGTTTCCTTTATAGTGAACAAACAATGTTTATCTAAACCAGGGGTGTCCAACCTTTTTGGCTTACACGGGGCGCATTTTGAAGGGAAAAAATGCCTCGGGTCGCATATAAAATTTACTAATTCCATTGATATTTGTTAATCAAAATATATAGCTGATAATATAGAATAATGATATCCACCAAGACAAAAAAATCAAATATATCATAACATTATAATCTTTGAGTTCTTTTCCGATTTTGTTTTGAAATCATTTATCTACTTCTATTAGCAATTTGAAGTCTTTTAGAAATCGAGTTTAATTATTTCTTAACATTTCCAAATTATTGAATTAATTGAATGTTCTCTCTATATATAATAACGAGTATCCAATTAGTCCAAGTGCAATAGTCAAAAGGCCATTCTTAGACTAATAGAAATTAAGAAATTAACTTCTAGTAGTCTAAAACAGGTCTGAGCTTGTATTTGGAATCATTGCTTTTGCTACAGGTCTGAACTTGTATTTGAATCCTTGCCTTAGCTGCTATAAAGAAAGAGAGATCATTCTATTAGTGAACTTTTTAGTCATTTTTCTAGATTAATTATTTTTAATTACTGAAATGTTAAATATTTAAAAAAAATGAAAATATGAGATGAAAGATAATTTTTAATAATTCTAAACTTGGTTATTTTTGTCACCTGATAATTGAGCTTATAATTTTGCTCTTAATGATATATTGATATATTCTCACCTGATAATTGAGCTTATAATTTTGCTCTTAATGATATATTGATATATTCTCTAAAATAGCTTTAGGTAGGTATATGTAAATTCATATTTATAAAAAGTGAGTAATTATTGTTAAGCCAGGAGGAATATTTGTTTCTGGGTAGATAATTTTTATGGAATTTTAATAAAGAGACATTATTTTATATATATTTATCTAGATTAATTTGTAACAACGCTTAGATAAATTTCTCTAAAAAAATTACCCTCTTGCCTAGAATCGAACCTACGAACTCTTGAACTATGGTCATCAGCTCTAACCACTAGACCATTGTCACATTAATATTTATATCTTGATTTCTTTTACTAAAATTATATATTTTTGATTTAGACTTTGTGTCTAGATAATATTGTATTGATTTGAACTCGAATGAAAATGAAAAAACACCAATAGATTTTAAATTAAGAAACATTAAATATATATTAATTAACGAGGCAAATTTGAAATATAATTCTCAGCTCAGATTTTAAACCGATGGCTCCAATCGATTTTCATTAACCAGGCAAATTTGAAATATATATATTCGAATTTTGAAATGAAAGACTCAAATTCATTTTAAATTAAGAAACATTAAATATATTGATAATTGTTCCCCCCCTCGCCACTCAAAAATTAAAGATGCGAAACTTTTAAGAGACGATGTATTTTCGGTAGTTTACGGGTATACATTTGGAGTGTGGTTTTTTAAGAGGAATAAAATTTTTGGACCGAGACGCTGCCCGCCAGGGCACTCAGGCCGGAGGGCCGAGCTTCGAGGGCGTGCCGAAGGCACGCACGAAAAGCTCGTTATTAAATATTTCTTTTAGTTCAATATCTGATTGCAGTGCCATACATTCAATCAGAAAGGTTGCAGTTAACATATTTAAATCTAATACAAATGATTCAAAATATGTCCAAATTGTGATTATTTTTTCGGAAATCTCGATATATTTTTTCACATTAAAAATTAAAAATCTCCTTTTATTCTTCGAAACCTTTTGGGGAGATTTTCTAATATCTTCTTATTTTAGAAAAAAAATATCAGGTCAAATTGTATCAGATATCTTTCTTTTCGAGTAACATAAAAATAGAAATGTTTTTAGGAAATTTATAATTTTATGTCGGGCCGCATTAATTGCTGTGATGGGCCGCTGGTTCGACAGCCCTGATCTAAACACTCCATAAGATCATATGATTATACAGTATTATAATTGTCATAATACTTAAATAAATGATAAATTAATTAGTTGAGATTGTGGTGTTGGTGCATGATAAATTGTTGTTTTTTATTGATAATTGTTTTGAGGGGTTATAAGAAACTATGTACAAGCAAGTCCGAGTTCCAACAGATTTGTTTGATTAGACCACCAATGGATGTAAACAACGTGAATTTGAATAAGATGGTTCCATCAAAACTGAATGGTATTGAAGTATAGTAATGAATATTATTCATGAGAAAACTACACCTTTATTTTTCAATTGACGTAACAACAGATCTCGATCTCTAGCAGTAACAAAATCAAAAAATACATCCCCTTAATAAGAATGATAAAATATAAATATTGAAATGACCTGAATACCTTATTGATATTTAGAAATATCCTATGTAGATATTTTGAAGCTTTTGAGGTGTTAGTGAAGTGAATTGGTATCTTTGGCATATCTCAATACCACAAGGCAAAATCGGAACTGCTTTGTTGTACACTAGAGGCTAAGAAACCAATACATCCGCAGCCACTGATGGATCTTTAAATAAATTAACATTTGTAAGTTGTATTTAAATTGATTCAAAGGATTACTATTTGACGAACATACTTTTTTACTTTTGGTTTAACTTTTCGGATGTTGTAAAAGTGATCAAAAACGTAGGTCTCCACAGAGAAACCTGAAATGTTATGAATAAGCAGGATTAGTAATGAATAATTTAATAATAATCAAATATTGTTTTAAACCATTTTATAAAAGCCAAGTCCCTTCGAAAAAAAACTTTTGAATAAATTGCTATTGAGGCAACAATGATATGTTGTGTGATTTGGCTTATCAAGAGATCTATAATGGGTTTTGAAATTTTTTTGACTTGTTTATATATGTATGTGAAAGAAAATTCGTTTTTAGGGATAGGCTAACTGACTGCATGTTAGCGCTCGGGTTCGACTCCTGAGGGGGCGAAACCTTCTGACATATATTATATACATAATAATCTACTAAGATCTTTTATAAAATTGTCCTTAAATAAATAAATTCTCATATAATTAAATAAATTAGAGTGAAAAGTTTTTTAGGACTCAGTATACTTTCTGCAAATGTTGGTGATTTGGCAATGTTTGTCTTCAGAAGGTTCAGATTGAAATTTGACACAAAGACGTTGTTGTTATTGCAAACTTGTGTGCTAAATTCCAGCTTATTAGCTAAATTATTATAAGTGCAACGCAATGCTTTTCTTTTCTTATTCCGTGAAATTTTTACCAAGTAGTGAAGCTACGAAGTCAGTCCAAAATGTAATCTGTTCTTTGTTTCCGAAAATTTTTGAATCAATTCAAAAATCTGGCCGAGATAGGTATAATCGAACGCAACAGAACTTGTCTCACAGAAGAAACTGAGTTTTGAGAAACATTGATGATAATATTTTCCAATCAATTTTTAATTAGATGAACTATATTAAGTGTTTTAAATACCTAATTGCACTCCACATGGTTGATTGAAATGAGGTAGTCTTGGAAAACGATATCTGGAAAGAAGAATTCTTTTATAAATACGTTCATTTTCATTTCGAATAATTTGAAGAACATATTTGGGATTATTTTTCTAAAAACCAGAAAAAATTAAAGAAATTAAATTTTTGATCATTTTTATGATTTGTTAGTTAATAAATAGAAAAATTTTAAGTAAAAAAACTTAAATTTGAAATCTTTCGAATTGAAAATCATAATTCCACATATATAACATTTATTATGGTTATTTCGGATTAGTTCGAACACAAATTTGATATAAAATGAATTTTCTTTGCTATCATAATATATTTAGATACTGTTGATGATAATATTCCAGGAATTAGGGGTTGTAAAAGAGAGTTCTGGGTGAAACTAATATTTGGGAATCCGGTGCATTATACCTATATGTAAAGACTTTTGGCTACATTGATTAGGGCTGCCAAGGGATTAAAATTTCTCTCTAACTGTAATTGGTAAGCCTGATTTTTATAAAAATAGGATTAGCATTGGGTACAGTCATAAGGATAAGCCAATTGACCAATACATTTTTTCGGTTTCTAATTTGACAGCCAAAAGTTTATTGTTTTGGCAATAGTACATATCACTTAAGGTCACTTTTATATTTTTAAAAAAATTATGATTTTTTATTATAATGAATAATATAATAGCTTTTAAGAAAAAATTAAAACTAACGTTTAAAACGTTAATTTGTCTAAAAAGACATAAGTAACTATACTTTAAATAGAAAAAGCCGCGAAAAGGAAAAATGACATTCAATCTAAAAAGCTTTCCTGACGGGAACATCCGTGACCTAGTTGGTAAAGGCGCTTTTCGGCTAAAAGAGAGGTAGGGTGCTCAATTCATTTTTCCTTATCAAAAAATAATATTCTAAATATGTAGAATTAACATAAGAAATTATTGATTATATTATTTAACTTTCGCGACTCAAATTGCTTTGAGAAAAATTAAAAACTAACGTTGAAAAAGTTAATTTGTCTAATAAATACAGTTCTTTATAAAAAATCCCAAAATGGTGTTAAAATTCCAAAAGATTCAGTAGAAATTCTCCATTTATCAACGGAAAATTTGAAAAATAGTTGCTTTATTAACCGGCTTCAAAAAAGGAGGAGGTTCTCTATTCGACTGAATTTTTTTTTTTTTTTTACTTTATTTTTTTTGTGTCTATTTTACCTCATATCTCCGCAAATTGTGAACCGATTTAAAAAAAAATTGCATTGGGTTCAGTCTACCTTCCGATTGGTCCCATTTTTTTCATAGGTATTAGACCTTTTTTGTTAGGTTTGTTCAGGCCTAACTTCTTTGTTTATTAACCGATTTCGATGATTCTTTTTTTATTGGAAAGGGGGTATGTTAGGGATGGTGCCATATCAATTTGGTCAAGTTTTCTGATGATATGATCAATATTAATATCATCACTAAAAAGAGAAAATAAAAATAATTTTTAAGAAAAAATAAAACCGACTTCAAAAAAATTAAATGCAACAAATGAAATACACTAAAAGGTATAAAATAATTATTATCTTATTTAGTTACAACTAAACGACGAAATGTTAACATGAAATTACTTTTTGAAGTCGGTACCAAACAAACTATACCTATAAGCGAGCATACCCTCCAAACGTACAAAGTAAGATCCGTCAAGTGCGATTCATAAAAGGTATATGTTTGGCACCGACTTCAAAAAGTAATTTCATGTTAATATTTCGTCGTTTGGTTGTAACTAAATAGGATAATAATTATTTTATACCTTTTAGTGTATTTTATTTGTTGCATTTAATTTTTTGAAGTCGGTTTTATTTTTTCTTAAAAATTATTTTTTGTAAGATTTATAAAACATCAATTATTCAGCAGAGGCTACCCATTGGCTGAATCCCTCTCCATTACTTAATTATTTATAAAAAATCTAGCAGTGGGCGATTTGGGTTATCAGGGGGGCAATAAATAAGTGGGGGCGATTTGGAGGCGATGTGTATTCTAAGGGGGAAAAATTAAAATAATTATTTCACTTGTTCATAAAAAATATATGTAAAATTTTTAAATTTTTTTCCATTTTATTTAAGGCTCTCAGACCATTGTTTACCGAGATAGAGACGTTCAAAGATTTTAAAGACAAAAAATTTTCAGAAATTTTACAAAAAATTTTATGAATTCGATGTTTTTAAAGCACTCAGACCATTATTTACGGAGATAGAGACGTTTAAAGATTTTAAAGACAAAAAATTTTCAGAAATTTTTTAAAAATATTATGAATTCGATTGTTTTAAGAGTTTGGTTGTTTTTTTTTTTTTTTTTTATTTTATTTAATGTCACCGGGAACAAAGCCCATTTAGACAGCACATAAGTAAAGTGTTAGTAGGGTTAGTGGGGGAGCCGAGTTTTCAGCCGGTAGAAATTTTTATTCGTCAGCTAGGATCGAACCCCGGCCTCCCATTCCAACATCGTCATAATCGATCGATGTCGAAACGAGGCCAGTGCGTTAGCCAACTGAGCCAACCCGGCTCCCCGGTTGTTTTAATATACGGTAATAAAATTGTTGAAAATAATCAAACTGATTTATTATTTACACTTTACTTCAAATTAAAATTAGGCATACAATGAAAATGAAAAGGGGGCGATAGGTGTTAGTCAACCTCAAGAAAAGGGGGATGGGCCACAAAAGGTTGGGAACCCCTGATGTATATTGTAATAATATCATAGTTGATTCATAAATCTTAGATAAAGCAATTAATTTTCAATTTTTTTTTTTTTTTTTTTTTGATTAAGGAAGAATTTTTACCGAAACCTTTGGAATCTTTATAAACGTTTTGAGTTAGTTTTTATAAAAGAAATGTATTTAGTCACTTTCATAATTACGATATATTTATTTCATTACTGAATTTCTTTTCTGGCTGTTTTCTTGATATTCTTTAAAAGTTCTTTCTTCATCAGTCGAACATTCATCCTCACTAAAAAGTAAATATATCAATTAAATTTTAAGTTAATTAATTATATGTATAGCTAGTAAATTAATACACTAGTGTTTTTGATAGGGAGAAATCTCTAACTTATAAACATCAAAGTCACACAAGCATAAAAATATATTTAAATTATCATAAACCACAAATGATGTAACAAATTTTATATTGAATATGGTTCTATAAATTTTCAGCTTCAAAATGAGAGTAAACCATTTAAAATGAGATAAATATAATTTATTTTGAATAAGTATACTTTCAATTTGAAATGTACATATTAATCGTATTTTGAAAAGTGATTATTTTTATTTTGCTTGACTTGGTCATTGTGGGTTATGGCCAAAAAATGGTTTATAACCATTGGACTAGCAGAAATAACTTACTTACTTTTCTTCTCTCTTCTTTTTGCAACTAAGAATATTATTAGCCATAAAACGCAAAAGCCGGGCCTCTCAGGCAGTTTTTAATATTCCTTCATTAATATATAATAAAAGAGGATTTTTAAAGGATTTTCTAAAAAAAAACATTATATATCTACCTAACAGTAGCGGTTGGTGACTTTTCAGCCAGGGGATGCTGTCCACAAAAGTAACCTTCATTTTTTGAAATTTTATTTTAATCTTCGCTTTTTTTTGCAAATTTCATCATTTTTTTTTATTTTTCAAATTTAACATTAGATTTTTAAAAAATATATTTTTGGACCTTCCCCTTCTTTGTGTGAGTGAGTTTAGACGTCAGAAATTAATTCTTGTGACTTAAAGAGATGGAAATCGACCATCTTCCACAATGAATCAGCCTGTCCTATAAGAAAATCTTAAATCTCTCATAATTCCATTGCTATAAGCAAGCTATGACTCTATTAGTTATTCCGATCTTATATATATATATATATTAGGGTGGGTCAAAAAATCCATTATTTTTTTTTACAAGTGACACGGAAAAATGGGTTGCTAGACACCTTAAAAAAATTATTTCTAAATATGAGCTCTTAATTTTAATAAGAAGATCCTCCGCATCGCAGTTTTTTATATTTTTTCTCAGCCCAATAGAAAAAAATTCATACCTCATCATTAATTGATTGTACAGAAAAATGTTTTTAAAAAATTTCGTAGGAAATTTAATGCTCTACAAAAAAAGTATCTTATATTTTTTCCGTAAACCTCACCATTTGAAAGATATTGAAGATTTAAGTTTAATTATTTTAAGACAAATTTCATTTTTGTTTATGAATTTCATAACTCGACAATAAATGGCTATTATAAAATTCGCAATACAAATTTTTATAGGAAATTAACTGCTCTATAAAAAGGGTGTCTTATGTTTTGGCGATTAAATTAAGGGTTCAAAAGATATTCATCATCAAACTTTCATGTGTACTGAAGTGTCTAGCAACCCATTTTTCCGTGTCACTTGTAAAAAAAAAAATAATGGATTTTTTTGACCCACCTCTAATATATATATATATATATATATATATATATATATATATATATATATATATATATATATATATATATATTCATAGAAATGGATTAGTCCAAAGATTCCCGAATCATCTTATTTATTCTTTTTTTGTAATATTTATATTTTAATAGTTCCTCAGCGAGAACGATTTTTATTCGACTAAAACTCGTCAGGACTTGTCTTTGACATCCTCGAACTGAAAAGATATATCTACCAGGCAGGGACTTCAAACCTTCTACCAGTACCCCTTTCGGAAAAATCATTCTATTTGGTTGCACATTTCTAAAATTTTATTTCATTTCGATAACCAATATTACTTTTCAAAACAAAAAATGTTTTTAATAGAAATATTTGAAACAACAGATAATAGTTTGATTGAAAAAATTTTATTTTGCCGAGAGTAGCTGAGTTGTTGATTGATAAAAGAAACAAAGAGGTCGGATAATAATTTGAAAATTTAAAAATCCTCCTGAAATTTTGAAGTCGACCTTATATGTTATATGAAAATACTGTAAATGTTTGAAATTTTAGGGATGCGCCTCATCCACAGCCTCTATGTACCACACTCCACTGATTTCTAGCTAATTTATTCTTGAAACCATTTACAAACACAAAGTCACAAGACGGGCCTCTCAGGCCCGAGGGTTTTCTGTGAATTAAAACGGTAAAAACAGTAAAGAGTATTGTTATATTATTTATTTTTATAAATATCGATATAAATTAATATAAAAACATGAATATAATTATTGAAAAATGTGTTATGAGCTATAAACATATATTAGCCCTGGAGGGCCCGGCTTTGTGTCTGTGAAAAAGCTTGTGAGTTCTAGTGTTAATATTTTGGAAGAATCTAAGAATATTATTCCCTACTCTATTTAATAAATTGCTAATACATTACCTATTTTTTTAAAAATAAAGTAAAGAAGATTTTTAGAAACTTTTTAAAATTTAAAATATCAAATACCTACTAGGTAGGTTTCACATAAATAAAAGATCAGATGCTTGTTTAGCACGACTCTATAGGGTAAACCCGGGAGAGTCCGACCACTTTTTTTTAAAGGCCAATAACTTTTTTGTGTTTTGAGATTTGTCTCTGAAACTTAACTATTGTAGTGCTCAGGTGGTTACAATTGTAAATAAATACTCACAATTGATGAAAAAAATTAGTATATTCAACTTTTTATTGAAAAACAAAAACAATACAAGTGGTCGGTCTATCCCATATATCCGGGTTAGATCGTCCACCCAATACGGGTAAGACCGACCATTGGAAAATAATATTACAACCTAATAGAAAAAAATGAAAATAAAAAATAGTAGTTTTACAGCTTTTTGTTTCGTAGTTTTCCACATAAATCGCAGAAATCGTCATACTTGGAACAACTACAATGAAGCCAGCGTCCGCATCTACAACATTTTATCCACTCGTCAGTTTTAGATGTTTTGAAATAATTTTCACCGCAACCCGCGCACTCATTTTCATCCCATTCTTCCGCTGATTGATCGCTTTCTTGGAAAATAATACTTCCGTCATTAGAATCAGATGTTTCAACTTCGACTTTCTTTTTATTTGTTTTAATTTCTTTTGGTTCATTTTTTTGCTTTTTTATTGTAGGTTTTTTTTCTCACCAAAATATTTTGTGAAGTATTTAAAATGGTTGCAAGCTGCCTTCCACGTTTTTTGACTGCTACACTCACACTGGTTTTTGGAACAGGAGAAATTCGGTTGAGTAGTTTTCCCGGTGTAACCTCACTAATATCTTCGACAGCTGTTGGAGGATCTAGGTAATGTGAACAGCCAGGTTGAGGTGAAGATCTACTGGTTGTTTGAGGGAGATCCGTGCTATTTGAAGATTGCGGTTGGAGAACTTCAGAGCTATATTCAATCTCAACAAAGGCATAATCTGGGATAGCATCTTGATTAAAAGGTGAAATTCCTGTAGCTCTAAATCCAGACATTCCATTTTCGACGGTAGCTGATTTACCCCAAGCATACCCAAGAAGTTTTCCAAATTGCAACCTTGTTAACTTTCTAGATGGATTTGTTTTAAGGAAATTGTTGCATGCCGCATAGTAGTTACTTTTTAATGATTTAAAAAAGGAACGATCAAGGGGTTGTAGATAGTGAGTTGTATGGCTCGGAAGGCAAAGAAGAATTATTTTGTTTTTTTCACAAAATTCCAGGACATCTATTGAATTTGTGTGGGAAGTATGTCCATCAACAATTAATAATACTATTCCGGACGGCTTTCGGGGCAGAAAATGGATTTCTAACCATTCTTTAAAAATATCTTTATTGATGTATGACGATTTCTCAGACATTGTAATCTGAGAACCAGGCGGCATTCCATCAGCAAACTCATTTTTTTTATTTTTCCCCTTAAAAATTGAGTAAGGTGGAAGAAACATTCCCTCGGCATTGCAGCACGCAATTACAGAAATTGTTTCGCCCTTCTCGCCTGATGTCAGTGATGAAACGTTTTTGGAACCTTTGGCAGCTAAAACTTTCGTTGGTCTATTATTTAGTTGTAAACCAGTCTCGTCCATATTAAAAATATTTGATGGTTTGTCGAATAGACCATTTTCATTAAGTACTTTCTCCAAAAGTTCAAAATACTGTTTTACAGTCTCTCGGTTCATACCGGTAGCACGATTAATAGAGATTCCCTCAGCGGTTCGGACTGAGATGTCTGGATGACGCCGTAGAAAAGAGTGCAGCCAATCGTAACCAGCTTTACGATTATCTTTATTAAATTTATGCTTTATTTTCATCTCTTCAGCAAGTTGAAAAGCCCATATTCTTACAGAATTTGTATCAGGTGCAAACCCAAATTTTTGGAGAGTTTTAATATGACGTACTAGTTTTAATTCCGCATCAATGCCCAAGCATGATGACGGTCCAAGTCCATGTTTTTCTGTATCAGATTTTTTTATCCGATCTTTTAAAGTTGATTTAGGAATTCCAAATTTTCGAGCGGCTTCATTAACTCCCATAGTTCCATTTTTGACAGATTCAATGGCATTCTTTAGCGAATCGACGTCCCATTTAGCTCTTTCTGTATTTTTTCTTTTATATAAAGTTGGCATTTTTGTTTACCTGCGACAAAAGCATTTAATTAGCACGAATTAACGAAAACATAAGGCTTTTCATAGTGGTCGTTCTCTCCCGAATACAAGTGGTCGGTCTCTACCAAAGTTACGGGAGAGACCGACCTCACGCTTGGCCTAAGAGTGAATCCCCGACAGGCTTAATTTTAAGGTTAAGTATATTTCCCATACCTATTTTATTATAAAATGTTGATAGTTTTAAATTAAACTTACCTTATGTGATTTTTTCACAAAATATAAATAAATGTTAAAAAACTTTTGCCTAGGTACAAATTTTTTATATTATTTATTTGGTATATGATAAAAGATAAACAATCAATGACGTGATAAATGACACTTGCAGATTGGAAGGGAAGGCCTCTGTGAACTACAGATCCATCTGGTGTGCGAGAGGTAAAATAATAGTGGTGGACGGTCTCTCCCGCTGGTCGGTCTCTCCCTGGTTTACCCTATATATTTCGGGGGCTTATATCCCGAAATATAAGCATCTGATCATTTATTTATGTGAAATCTACCTAGTATTTTATATGTTAAATTTAAAAAATATTTTTTTTTAATTTCTTTACTTTATTTAATATGTTTCACCAAGAACCTACACCATTCTCCCTTAACAAAACCTATTTTTAGTGTCAATTTATTTTCCTATTAATATTTTGATTTCTATATTTTTATATTTAATTTAGAAGGAATGCCAACTTCTATGTGTTACATTCAATTTTACTTACCTAAAACATTTTTTCTTTTTCTTTGGAATTGGGATTTTCTTCGAGACTCGATGCATTTTTCACAATGGCTCTTTTTATATCCACCTGTTCTTAAACATTCTTTTCCGTATATTTAAAATAATAGAGTATTATTCAATATTAAAATTTTCTCTACCTCATTATCTGGATATCCTTCACGTAGTAAATGTCTAATTTTATTATTCATCCATCTGCGATAACATTTTTTTAAATTTTTTCTTATTCTTTTGTTTTCTTTCGGATGCATTTTTTTGTTTTTGATCTGCACTTGTTGCCTCTTCTTTTCGATAAGAGAATATTTTGTTTCCAGTATGAAAGCGAAGTGGTTGCATTAAAATTTCAATTCTTGAATAACTTCTATTCAAAACTCCTCTAAAAATGTTTAAAGTTTTACCTTCTTCAAGGATTTTCTGAAAATTGAATTTGATATTAGAATTACGTGTAGGTTGAATAATTGTATTTTTCGTTTTCAATAAAAAACATTAATTTTTATTAATTTGTAATTTTAGTCTTTATTTTCCCAAACAATAATTACATTTTTATTCATTAATATAATTTTAGTTGGTTTAAATAAGATTTAATTATTTTAGAAAAAAAAGCCTTATTCAAAAAAATCTGAGTTGGTTCGGTAAGGTTGTATTCGGCATAGAGTAATATAGAGTGGAAGGCTCCATAAGGAGTCAATGTATAGCGTATAACGTATACTGAGCTCTCTGGCGAGACCATTGGGCATTGAAATGGCGGAAACCGCTCTCTTCGGGGCAAATTTTGGTGACATTGTCAAGAGTAAAAAATGCGCTTATATATATAACATAAAAGGTATGTAACTTTTATCTATAACAAAGGCTTTGGATGTTCTATGGTCTTTGGATAGCTCTTAAGAACTAAGAGTTTTCGCCCTGCAGTCGCTAGAGAGCGCTTTTTCGATATACGGTAGCCTTCCACTCTATATTACTCTATGATATTCGGGTTGGTTCTGGTATTCGCCTGAAGTTAGCTCTTAAATCAATTTGTTACCGAAAACAGAAATCAGAGAAAACAGAAAAAACTATCATAGACGTATTTTATTGAACACATAACTTAAAATTAGATATTTATTAACAATTTAGGCATTGACTTCAATCCTACTCATGTCCTTACTTATGACTATAACTCTTTTATCTATTTAATTATTTTTTAAATCGTGGGGAAAGTGGTGAACAACACCCATCTATAACAATGTTTGTTCACCGACGACGATCGTACCAAACTGTTGCTGATTTTTGCCAATAAAAATTCAATATTACCTGGATGTTTTTTTGTACTCATTTTCTTTTGGTTTTGTTTTTAATTTCGAATTAATATAATTTCTTATAGCATTATCATTTGAGCTCGTAGAGCTGCTATACTATAACAGAAAGTTGAATTAATATGAGGAAAAGTTGCTAGTATTGTTTAGAATTGATTACCAGGCAATCAATATCTCTTTTGTTCGCTTTATTAGTTTCTTCAACCTGATTCTGGTTTCTCCATTTTATCTTTAATTAAATAAGAATATCAATCCAATTATTTTTTTTTAAATTGTTTTGTCAATTAAAAAATAAATAAATACCTTATTTCGAAATGATATACAGAAACTAAATAAGAGGCCCATGATAAGGCCAAGGAAAAAGATATCATTTAGTTTTAGATTGAATGACCCTATTTTAAACTGAATGCTATGATAATTACTGTTTATATACAAAAAATATGATGATATCGAATCAAAGAATAGAGAAAATTGTATTTTCTAAGAATATTTCAATTATTTAAAAATAATAAAAGAAAAAGATGGAAAAAATATGTCAAAAATGAAGAACTTTGAGTTTAGAATTCTGATTAGGATTTTAATGTAATTCTTGAATAAATTTTTATTAACTAATGAAAAATTGCATCAGAAGAGAGATTTGCATTCCATGCATGAATGAAATATATATATTAGTTCCAAATTTTTATTATTAAGTCAAAGAACTTACTTAGGGAGAGGCAACTCCCAATGAAAACCAGGCGGTTTTACTCCAATCATATCATATCTATATCTTTAGATGTTCCGCTTGAAAAATGCAGAAAACCAGAAGCAAATTTAATTTAAATAGATGGCTCTCGAACGGTTTTAGCTGAGCTGAAATTCGAGCAGGACTGAAACCACCTAGGGCAGGGCTGTCCAGCCAGCGACCAGACATAAAATTATAAATTTCTTTAAATCATTAAGATTTTTATAAATGTACCTACTGGAAAACATATCTGATACAATGTGACCTAATTTTTTTTTGTTTCTAAAAAATAAGAAATTGTGCAATCTCCCTAAAAGAGCAGATTTTAAATCTTAAATGTGAAAAAATATATCAAGATTTCCGAAAAAATAATCACAATTTTGTCATATTTTGATAATCAGTGGGACCCCAGAAGTCTAAAAATGGAAAAACTAACCCCTATCCCTTACATGATTATAAATAATTTTCTTAAATTTATATAATAAAAATGAATTTCTGTTTCTTTGTAAGCGCAGATCTTTCAAATGCCTGGACCGATTTGGCTAATTTTTTTTTTAAATCTTTGTAATAGTCCAATTCAGGTTAATACGTAAAAAAAAATTGGAAAAGTTGCCCGGAAAATTGGAAAATTCAGGAAAAACTAAAAAAAAAATCAGGTTAACCAATATAGCTTGCCAAAGAATAAAAGAACTAAACTAGCAAAAAAACAAGTGTTAGCAACCCTGTTTGTTTTGGTTTTTGAGTGTCATTCTTAATAGTTCTAACTACATTATCGTTGAAGAAGGATTTAATACTGCAACAAAGATTTAAAAAAACTATCTATTTTTTTAAAATACATTTAAAACCACAAATAAAAAAAAAATCGTCTTGATAACAAAATTTTTGAAAAAGTTATGGTTATTTAAAAAAAAATACACCATGGGAATCTCACCCTCATCTTTTTTCTATTGTATTTAAGACCCTCAGCCATTTCAAAAGAATAAGCCTTTTGGCTTTTGTATTCGAGCTTATTCATTCATTTCAATATCATTTATTTATTTCAAAGTTAATTATAAAGGATTATTGAAACTTTACTAACTAAACTAACTGAAAGAATTAATTAGCTTTTGAAATTTCTTTAAAAATATATTTTAAAGATTAAAACCAAAATTCAATTAGCCCGTAGAATTTTAAAGAAAACAAAATCATTTGAAAACACATTGTTATATTGTTTTGAAATCTAGGAAATTTCAGCCTATTGAAATTATTAAAAACCTATTTTGAGCCTAATTAAACCTAAATTTTCTATAATCTAATGATAAACTTTAAAAAAATTTTAATTTTAATTTTTTTAATTGGATAATTCTCCCCAAATGACGATTTATACCTTATTTATTGAATTACAAGACAAAAACTTTATTTTAATTTAAGTTGAAAGGTTCTTTTTGTCGAATAATTGAGTAGCAGAAGGGGACAATAAAATATTGCCTTCTGCTGAAAAAATAAATTTTTAAATTCATTCGTAAAGAGATATACTTTGTCCTCTTCATCAATCTATTAGATTTTTTTTTACTTAGAAAAGTGGTGTAGGTTTTAGGTGAAACATGATATTAATTAATAAAGTAAAGGTGTGCACTGTGAAACTACACACCCTTTACTTGATTAATCTATTACAATTGATTCACAAGAGTTGATATATGAAAGTGTTCTTTACACGTGTATAAAACATCAATAAAGCAGACACGTGGAGGTCCAGGGGGCGAAGATCCTGGCTAGCAGAGGAGCCCGCCTTTGGCGCTCTTGAAACTAGTATTAAATATAAGTGAGGGGCCAGGTTGTATGGTAAAGTCAAGTGGATGACCACATCAGAACAAATCAGCTTATTTTTTTATAATTGTTTTTATTTCAAACATTTACGCCTTTCATACTATTTATTTTTTAATTCTATTATTTTTCATTTGTATTTTAACATATTTTATTAAATATTAGATACTACACTTCTTTTGACACAACTGGAGCGAAAGGACCTCCTTAAAATGAACTTTAATTTAAAACAAAAGCGAAAGTTTAAATATCAATTTCTTCATCAAATAAACCTATAATTTTAATTCTTTCAGTTTTAAATAAGACCATTTAACGTAATTATATTTATTAACCTAATTTCCACAATGATAAAAACCCACTATTATTAATAACAAGACGAAATTCTAATATGTTAAATTTTTTTTTTTTTGTTATTATTATTTCTCATTAGAAGTTAATAATAATAATTCGTGGTGAGTTTCCCGGTAAGTATTTCCTAACGAACTTTTATAAGAAGAAATGATTATTTCTCTTTTTTTCTACCCCGTGTGATTAGACGAGTTGAAAAAAAATTATCAATCAATGGTGTTAGTTGTTAATCTCATTAGTCAACCAATCTTTTATGACACTATGAAAGGAAATTTTTCAGAATTAATTTAATGGTTTTTGTCACTCAATGGCACTAACTAGGGTTTCCTATGAAATTCCAAATGATTCAAATTATCCTTATTTGGGTGTCTCTCCGTTCTATATAAATCGAGACCTAGTGTAAGATGGATCCAGTGGATCTCGACCAGGCATAAATGAAACCCTGCAAAAATTGCAAACTGTGTTGTGTTATAATTGGAAAAAATGTGATCAAGTGAATTAAGTTATTGTACTTGTGGTGTGAGAAAGTGAAATTAACAATTCGAGTGGATATTCTATCATAGTGTTTTAAAAATAGAAATATTTAATTTTTTTGAAAATTCATTCATGACCCTCGAGATGGCCAGAATTGAGACTCCACCCCTAGCATCTTCAGACAATCATCTACAGAGCGTACAGAGTCTTATAAATGTTTTCACTTTTTCCTCCAATATTTTTTATAAAAAAAAGTAAAACCGACTTCTTAAAAATAAATGCAACAAATAAAATAATAAGAACTCAAAAATAAAATAAAATGCACTAAAATGTATAAAATAATTATCTAATTTAGTAACAACTAAACGATGAAATTATTACATGAAATCACTTTTTGAAGTCGGTGCCAAAAATATACATTTTATGAATCGAACTCGACGGATCTTACTTAGTACGATTGGCGGGTACGCTCGCTTATTTAGTTTGTTTAGCACCGACTTCAAAAAGTGATTTCATGTTAATATTTCGTCGTTTAGTTGTAACTAAATTAGATAATTATTTTATACCTTTTAGCGCATTTTATTTTATTTTTGAGTTTTTTTATTTTATTTGTTGCATTTAATTTTTCAAAGTCGCTTTTATTTTTTATATTTCTCTTTTTAGTGATATTATTAATAGTGACTTAATATAATACCTTCGAAGCATCTCATAAGAGAAAGCGTCGCGACGCGTCGGGTGAATCACAAAATGATAATAAAATTCAATTCTAGAAATTCTCTCGAAACGTTTGCGGGTTTTAAAAATGAATGTTTAAAAAAGATTTTATTTATTATAATTTCGATTATTTGCTCATAAGAATAGGATATTTCCGTTATTTTGTCATTGTTAATATCATCATTATTTGACCAAAGTAATATGGGACCACCCCTAAGGTACTCCCTTTCCAATAAAAAAGAATCATCGAAATCGGTCCACGTGGGAAAAAGTTATCGCTGAACATACATAAAATTAATAAATAAATAAATAGTTAGGAATCTTGACTATCTTGGAGCTATACTGATCCAAACGCAGAAAGAGTTATTAAAATCCATTCATAAACAAAGACGTTATAGGTGAACAAACATAACAAAAAAGGTCCAATAACAATGAAAAAAAGGGGAGCAATCGGAAACTATACTGAACCCAATACAAAAAAAAAATCATCAAAATCGGTTCACAATTGGCGAAGATATCAGGTAACAGATACAAAAAAAAAAAAAAAAAAAAAAAATCAGTCGAATTGAGTAACTCCTCCTTTTTTGATGTCGGTTAAAAATACATACAACAGCAAAAAACCGGACACTTGATAATTTTTATATTCTATTTTTTGATAAATGAATTAAAATAAATTTTCTCATAAAATAACAAAACCAAAATATTTTGAATAATAATAGACATAATTTAAAATATGAAGAATTTCGATTAATTCATGGAAACTTAATATTATATCGAAAATTAAAAAAAAATGAATTTAATGAAAATCGATCATTTACTCTTTGTCTTCGAAACTGGTCATACTTTTATCTAATAAAAGCTCATATACGAGACATAAAGAGACATTTTTTAATTAATCATGTTTTTTTTATTTTAATAGATAGCTGTTACAATTTTATGTTTTTTAAAATTTTATTTATTAAGCCAGAAATAATTAAAATGCCATTTTAGCTTTAGAGAAATAATTTATTTAATTGCCTATCTAGTCAAAATATGGAAATAGTTTTTTTAATATTGTACTTATTCTTTTTTATCTAAAAATTATCAAATATCCAGTTTTTTTTTTGTTTTTTTTTTGTTTTTGATTTTATATTAAATTTACACTTTATAATATATTTTATAACAGTGATTACTAACCATTTCATAAGACCTAGGACTTATAGTGATAGTTCTATTTTTTGAACCTCCCTCCAATTTTGGCCCCCGAAAAAAACCACGACTCTTATAGGACCATTTTATAATAAATTCCATTTTTCTTTTTTTTTCTTTTTACTTTGAAAATTTTTATAATTTTAAATTTTTAGCCCCCGTTAATTTTTAGTTCGATTTCAACCAAAATCGAATCAGCTCTTAATCTTAATATAAAGATTCTACACGTGAAATTTCGATTTGATATTCTTACTAATTTTTGAGCTGAGAGACAACACAAAATTTGGTAACGTACTAATTGATATTTAGACAAAATAATTAATATCTCGTAAAATAGCATTTTTTCGATATTCACTTATTAAAGCTTTTTGTACACTAAAACGCAATGGTTTTTTTAATTTATTGTAATCAAAATAGTTCCATCCGTTTTTGAGATATTTCGAAAAATGAAGCAAAAATAGACACTTTTTCATCCTCGATTACAATATTTGACCATACCTGTAGGGTAAAAGTAAAAACACAAATAGAGGGACAGTCTTTTCAAGAAAAGAGATTCGTTTTAATATAAGGTTTTAGATTCATTCAATGAATAGAATAAAGTCATGAAGTAGCGACGTATATTTAAACTAAAACATCATTCAAAATCTAACCCCAAACGAAAGGAGGGCAGCACTGTACAAGAGCGCCTTGACTATTCTATTATTTTTCTCTAAGATGATAAAATGGTTGCATAAATTGCAGGCCTTAAGTCAATTAATTTAATCTATCGCACAGTTTGAAAGGCCGATTTCGAGAATTGGCCTGCAGCTTAAAACCCATTTGATATACTGAGCTGAAATCATACACATCGTCGGCTTAGAGTGTTAAGCTGCTAAATCCATTTTTTATCAAATATGACATATTAATACCGTTCGAAAGAAAAAGAGATGCTGCATCGTCCAAGTAAAACTGCTACTTAAAATTACGATCGTAAGTTGTAGAAAAAAATGTTTTTTTTTTTTGGCTTTTCGACCTTTCTAGCCATAAGCCAATTTACGATACTATTTATTTTATTTAAATTTGTCCCTACCCCGGGGTCAGATTTTAGCCGGATGCCTCGACTTGGTTAGCAGGCTGACACACTACCACCTAGCATATCCAACCCCCAAAAATGTTATGTTAAAAATATTTTTTCCATAACAACAATATTAAATTTTGTTTGTTTTTTCTCTGCCCTGTAAAATTTCCTTGTTGTGAGTTAGCAGGTTTACTCTCTAAGGCAACGACATGTAATTATGAAATGCATCTTGAAGAGAGTATCAAATTTCAATAATATAGCTTAAGTTAGATTCTGAGATTTGGACTTTAGAAAATGGCTAATTTTATGTCAGAGGCTTGGCCACGAAGGGCAGGGTTCATAAGAGATGAGTAACGGCAACGACAAATAATAGACAAAGATATAAGAATAAATTAAAATATCTTTAAAACTAAAACTTTATTTTCTTAAAAAAATTCGAAAATGAGAGGTAAGAGAGGACCCTTTGTATCACTTCCCCATTTTTGGAGTGGTTCAAAAAATTTAATTTTTAGGTGAGATATAAAAAATAAATATTATATTCGAGTTCTGTATATAATATACTATTAGAATAAATTAAAATTTCTTTAAAAGTAAAACTTTATTTTCTTAAAAAAAATCCGAAAATTATAGGTAAGGGTCCCTTTGTATCGATTTAGGATTTTTGGAGTGGTTCAAAAATTCAATTTTTAGGAGAGATATAAAAATAAATATTACATTCGAGCTCTGTATATAATCCTTCAAATATAGAATTTTATGCAATATTACTCAAATATGTAATAATATGCAGTATAGAATTTAACGTATAGTATCCTAGATGCATGATTCGGATAGATAATTGATCTCCTGAGTCGTATGTGGCGGCAAAACAAAATAGGCAATTGCATAGGAATCCGGTCTCTACTCATGACAATTGATAAGTACACAAGTTTTTTAAAAAAATCGTTAATGTCGTTTTTGAGAAAATAAAAAAAAACGAAAAATCATTCATATAAGTGTCTACTTCTGGTGTTCCGATTTCAAGCAAAAGCTTGTTGTAGCCTTTATAGCCTCTATCGAGCTTAAGTTTCGAATTTAGTAGCTCTGAGATTTATGGTTGAGAAACGCAGAGGGGTACATTCTTACGTGCGTAAACATGCAACTTCCGGTACTTCTATTTTAGTCAAAATCTTGTGGTACTTATTGTAGCCTTTATATAGCTTAAATTTCAAATTTCAAGACTCTGCCACTTACCAAAGACGAAATATGAACGATTAAAATATTTATTTTGCGACATGACTAATTTACAACCTCCTTCCTTTATTTCATTCGGGTTAAAAATTTGACACAACTAATAACTCATGATACTTGATGAGTACACCAATTATATAAGTATATATGTTTTTCGGGAGTAAAACTCTCAAACACACGCGGAGAAACCCGAAAAACCTCTAATGACATAGAACCTATTCGTAGAAGCGTCACTGAACATATATATATATATATATATGCTCATTTCATAATATAAGATTTATGTAGATTTGTAGGCAGTATATGAATTTACGCTTAACCCTATGAGGCTTGGACCTCGGGCGGCAAAATTTTAGAGGAGCTAAAATTTTAGAAGCGAGAAAATTTTATAGATGTTGCAAAATTTAAAGAACGTTTAAAATTTAAAAGTAAATTTAAATTAGTTTTGCTGTGAATGTATGAACAAATTTCAGTAACGTATTTATAATAATTGTTAGTGTGTTAAACAAAAAGTTTCTTAAGAAAATTGATTCGTGATAAAATATTATAACAAATTTCTATTGAAATTCATATCACTATAGAATCTACGCTTGATATAGCATTTGTCGATCAGCTTATATATAATTTATTAACCAAAAGATTTGCCTTATATTTTTTATTTAATTATTTTTGATATAAGATAAAGGATTTATGCTGAGATTTTACTGTTTTGAGTATAAGATGATGTAATATTAATATGACTTTTATACTAATTAATATATTAATGATGTAAATTAATTAGAGTTTAGTTGATTTGCTCTTACCTTAGAGGAATGGCTGCCGCGTATTCAGGTCTGCCCTGGTCGATTTCCGCACACTCAAATGAATAAAATCCCGTTTTCAATTCCGATTATTTATCTTGAATGAATTTCTCTAGGTGGGCTCGATTCTCTAAAACAGAAAATATAAAATAATATTTTTATTAAAAAAAGGAAATTATTAATAATAGATAAATAAAAATAAATTTAACATGAATATTTAGATATCAATTTTTTATCTAATTATTATTATATAGTATTGAATTGAACAAAAAATCTTTTTTTTAATCAATTTTATAATAGAATAATTAATCCACGCTTTAAGCCTTTTTGCAATATTACTATATTTTTAAATGTTTAATCTCATGATTGAAATTGATCACTCAAATTACTTCAACCCAGTGAACCTCTATCTTGTAATAAATACAGTGTATTATAATTGACTGTTTAAGATCTTAAGGGTTAATTAGATAGTTTATTGAAAAATAAAATGTGATTAGATCACAAGTTCAAAAAATTCATTTCTGAAAGAATAAAAGATGTTACAAAAATAATTTAAAAATATAATAATTCTCCCATCTCTTATATTTAATAAAATAATTAATAATTATTTACGAAAGAACTCTCCCTCTTAATTTTGGGTCCATTAGAAATTAATAATTTCTCCTTTTAATATAGATTCTTTCACAAATGCAAAAATTCAGGAAGTCTTCGAAACTTGGAATAGTAATTAAAAGCATAATAAAAACACTATTAAAATTTGAAGACGATTTACCACACCAAACATGAAATAATTGCAATTAAAAATTAAACATTTTACATATAACACCGAAACTTTAACTTCTTCGGAGCCCGAAATGAAGGGTATGCTAAATTAATATACAGTGAAAATATATTGATCTTAGTATGTTAAAACTTGGCATTTTCAAAGAGTTTGGGGTACAATTAATGGCAAAATCTAAAAAACCAAACTTTCCCTTCTTCAGGATCTAAAATGAAGGGGTGAAAGTTATATGCAGACTTAATTAACATATACCAAAAATTCAATGAACCTAGAATGCTGAAATATGGCATATTGTTAAAGATTGGCACATTAATTAAAGAGGAACTTGAAACACCGGGGCCCGAAATGAAGGGGTGAAATTTATAGACTAAATTAACATTCAGTGAAAATATAATGATCCTAGAATGCTAAAACTTGACATATTGGTAGAATTTAGTACATTAATAAACAGTGAAATCGAAATAGAATATAGTAGCATAAAAAGTACAGTCACTTTAAAAAAATATAACCTAAAATTTTAACACCGTTCATATTTATAGAGTGGCTACGAGGCTAAAACTTTTTGTGTGAATTGTCGCGAAAGAGCCGCCTTAATCCTCCAATTTTTCTTTGAGTTTCAAACTATTCTAAGTAGATTCTTTCTTAAATTATTTTCTTTCAAAGACAAAAATCTAATTTTCCTCAGAAAAAAAACTCTGGTTATTTTATAATTGAGGAGATACCGCAGCTATAAAAAATAAAAATTAATGATTAGTTTTAAATAGAACTTTGCCCGACGACCATATTTAATTGTTTAGAAAACTAAATGACAAAAATGTAGTAATAATTTGTTGGGTAATCGCGTTTCTCCCATTGGCTGGTCGCTTGGTGGCAATTACACCTTGCTAATTAGCATACTTGGACCCAAACACAACTAATCTAGGCTCGAACATCCGTTAATAAACAGAATGGCTTCCACGCCACCATCTTTGTTATTGGAGTTTATGACATCTATTAATTAAAAAATCTGGCGTGAATTTAAAATACTCTTGCTGTCTCACATATCTGGGGGGGGAGGGGGTGCACTGCCGTGCCCCAGCCAAGTTCGATTCGGGGTGCACTGCCAGACTTCCCTTTACATGAAACAATTCAGGCCATTTTGACGCCTCTGAAACTTCGTACTTGAAATCTCTACATGGCTGAAATTTTTTTCCACAATACTGGACCATAAGGTTAACTAAATTAAAAATTTCATATTTATATTTTTTACCATATACCGCCCACGTTACAAGAAATCAAATATAGGCTTTTTCGTCACTCACTCACTCAGAGTACTTCCGTTGATCCGAGAATGCTGATATTTCTCATGCTGGTAGAGTTTGGGGTACAATTAATGTTACTAAACTGTTAAAATGTTAAAAAACTAATAAACTCATTGTTACGCCGACGATAGCACTCTACACGGCAAACCCTCACTCCCGAATAATCGAATCAATGTTGCCTCCTCAATTACTCTCGACCTAGACAAACTGAATAAATGGGGCTCTCAAAATTTAGTTAACTTTAATTCAAACAAAACTCAATGTTGTCTAATTTCTAGGCGCGAAAATAAAGATTTCCTGATATTCACTTCGATTCGAATACCCTGAAAATGTGTGACAACCTATCCATGTTGGGCGTCTCTGTCGCATCTGACCTGTCTTGGAATGAACACATCTCCTCTGTAGCGAAATCTGCAGCAAGGAAGATTGGCTTCTTATTCAGGTCCAAGCGATTTTACAAACCCCCACAACTTCTCACCATCTACAAGGCCCAAATCCGCCCCTGTCTCGAATACGGCTCTCATCTATGGAGAGGAGCCTCAAAATATTCTCTTGCTACCCTGGATGCAATTCAGAAACGAGCCGTCAGGCTAATTGACGATTCCACCATCACCGACTCCCTCGACTCGCTGGCTCATCGAAGAAATGTCTCTGCCCTTTCCCTTTTCTATAGATACTATCACAGCAGGTGCTCTGATGAGATAAAATCAATAATTCTCCCCAAAGCATGCTTTGCACGTAGCACGCGTTTTGCCGACTCCCAACACTCTCTCGCGGTCAAATTAGAAAAGTGCCGGACCACTTCATTCGCGAATACATATATCCCCATGACTTCAAGGAACTGGAACTCTCTCCCAGCCTCTATCTTTCCCAGCATCTATAATCTTCAAACCTTCAAAACCGGGGTGCATAGACACCTACGTCTACACCCTCTCACTTAATCAACTTTCCCTTCTCTTCGGTAATGCAAGGGTCTTATATATCTCCATAGGAGCTGCATCTTTACTGGTGCACCCCTTCTTGCATTCGATTGCATTAAAAAAAAAAAAAAAAAAAATTAATGGGAAAAATCCAAAAATCGAAACTTTCTTTTCTTCAGGACCTAAAATTATAGAATTAATTAACACATACTAAAAATTCAACGAACCTAGAATGCTGAAATTCGCCATACTGGTAATGGTTGGCACATTAATAAATGAGAAAATTGAAAAATCGAAACTTTACCTTCTTCAGCGCCCGAAATGAAGGGGTGAAATTTATAGGCTAAATTAACATACAAGATGCTAAAATTTGGCTTACTGCTAGAGTTTGGGGTACAATTAAAGTGAAAAATCGAAAATCAAAACTTTCTCTTCTTCAATAGATAAAATGAAAGAGTGAAAGTTATAGGCTTTATTAACATATAGTGAAAATACAATGACCCTAGAATGCTGAAATTTGGAATACTGGTAAAGCTTGACACATTAATGAAGGAGAAAATTGAAAAACCGAAACTTTCCCTTCTTTGGGACCCGAAATGAAGGGGTGAAATTCATAGGGTTAATTAACATACAGTCAAAATATAATGACACTGGCATTCTAAAACTTTGCATGTTGGTAGAATTTGCAACATTAATAAAGAATGAAATCTCAAAACCGAATCATTTCCTTCTTCAGAACATAAAATGAAGTGGGTGAATTTTGAGCGATACATTTTCATTATTTTCAGTATCGTGGTAGAGTTTGGGCTTTAATAAAAGGTGAAATCGAAAAACCGAAACTTTCCCTTCTTCAGGACATAAAATGAAGAGGTGATATTCGTGAGAAAAATTTTCATTATTTTCGGGATGGTGGTAAATTTTGGGGCTTTAATAAAAAGTGAAATCGAAAACCGAAAACTTCCCTTCTTCAGGACATAAAATGATGGGGTGAAATTTACAGGATAAATCAACATATTATATAATGAAAATACAATGACTCTAGAATGATGAAATTTGACATACTGGTAGAGCTTGGCTTGATAATGAAGAGAATCGAAAAACGAAACATTTCTTTCTTCAGCATCTTAAAAGAAGGTGTGAAGTTTATAATATAAATAATCAACAAGTAAAAATTCAAATGGTATAAAATGCTAAAACTTGGCAAGTTAGTATATTTTGGAGCATTAATAATGGGGGAAATAGAAAAATTGTAAGTTTTCCCTTTTCAGCACCTAAAATGAAGGAATGAAACTTATTAGCTAAATTAAGTAATGTTGAAATTTCAACGACACTAGAATGCTAAAATTTGACATAGTATAATAACTTGAATCACTAATAAAGTGAGAAATCGAAAAAGATCTTCATCATCCTTTAAAATAAAGGCGTGAATCTTGCAGGTTAAATTCCCATCCAACTTACAAAAGAAGTGAAATCTCAACAAAAATAGATGTGTAAAAAAGACCAAATTCGATTATTAAAAACCGGTTGCCAAAAAAGTAGTGAGATCTAATGTGCTGCCAAGTTCAACATCATCAATTTATTAAAGGGGTCGATAATATATAATAACTTCAATTAAAACGCATGTTTTTCATTTCACATGTCCACTTGTCCATCTATACTTATTGATTTCACATTTTTAGTTGAAATTATTTTCCTAAAACTTGACTTTTACGCATTGTTATGTATGTCACGAATTACTAGTTACCATATCATGAGATCTTAATAAGAGGGGATGGAAGGGCTAAAAGTGAGAGGTGGAGGCCCTATCAAATAATAATAATAATAATAATAATTTAATGCGTAAAAGTCAAGTTTACAAACTAATTAGTTTACGTTTTTCTTAATTCTGAGATGAATTATTCGCCATAGATATAGAATTTATCTAAACCAAATGAATCTATTTAATTAAAATTTATGATTAGTAGAATAGAGAGGAGAACCATAATTAATCAATTATTAATTACTTAATATAATATATTTTTATCCAGCTTAGCAAACTGGAAAATAAAGTAAAAAAATAAATAAACCCCAAGATTAGGAACACAAAATTTTGTAATGGGTTCTTTAGTTGGTATATAATATATAACTAGAGTTTCAAATTCCATTTCATCTGGAATTATTACTGTTGTGAAATCACCACTTAGGGCCAGTTGTATGTCGGTTGATATACTCTTTTTAAACTTTTGACCTGGTGGCCGGCGGGATGGCCAATCAGATGACATGCACTTTCATGTGATTGACCATACCGTCAGGCACAATGTGAATTTTAAGGTTTTACCCTTTGTCAACGTTTAAAAAGAGTTTACCAACCGACATACAACTGGCCCTTAGTACGCAAAAAGTAAAATGATACTACTAGCGCCATCTAGTTCCATTTGATAAAACCTTGTTCATTTACATTTAAGAAAAAACAATTTCAAGATAAAATAGTTGTAAGTAGTGATCGCAACTGTCTCTGTTTCAAGGCCTTGACGACCCGACCAATTAATCATTTAGTTCCGGTTATTTATAAAAAATTAGTAAAGGACATAATATACAAGAAATCAAAAAGTGCAGCCTTTTAAAATGGCAATTAGGCAACACGATTAACACTGGCCTAGTCAGTTAATTGTGAACTAAATTAAAGTGAATTTTTCAAGAAATTAAAAATTAACAGAGAACTTTTAAAGAAAGTCCACTCAAATGATAAATAACTATTCACATGAATATAAAAATACTTATACTTTTAAATTGACCAATAATAATAAAATAATCTTGAGTACCTATAGTTTAAAATAAATAAAAAATAGTTACAACTAGAAAACCGAGATTTCGTTTATCTTATAAACATTTTCTAGGTCTAACAATACAAAAATCAGATATAAAATAAATAGGAATTAACAAAAACAAAAATTTTACAGCCTATTATATAACAAAATTTTAAAAATGAATTTAAAATTTTTTGGAAAAAATAAACAATTTTTAAATTCTTCCAAATTTATTAATAAATATATGTTAATGTATTTTGTATCTAATTATTGTATTTTTAGACCTTGTTTAAAAAACTAACGGTACGGTTTTCTACGTTGAAACTATTTTTAATTTATTTTTGACCATATTCATGATTATTATCTTATATTCGTGTTAATATCTTTTTAATAATAAGTGATACTGAGCTGAGAGTAATTAAAAATGATTGCTACATAAATGTTGTTTTTGTAAACTATCCCATTACTTACCCATTTAGAATCATAGGAACTGAACTGAATTTATAATTCTTTCTTCGAAAATAGTATCCCCTGTTTATTTCTCTCAAAAGAAAAAAATATCGTAAGTCTAGTTCTAATTATATAAAAATAAAAATACCATTAAAAAATACACCTGTGAAGAAGAACATTTGGAAATGAATTTATGTACCATCTAGTATGCTTAATTTGTAATTTGGGCAGCTAAGAAACGGTCACAGATGTAGTGATCGAAACGTCGTGTATGTTTTTGTATGTTCGATTATGATTTTTTAATAAATATATTAAACAGTGCATAATGTGTCTTATTTCAAAAAGTTCTTATAAAAACAAAAATTACCCTCTCTCTTAAAAATACTGCAAACGTATCTGTGGTAACTTATGAGAGAGGGCGGGCCCGAGAGATTTATTTGAATGAAACAATATGGTAACAATGATCTAGCCAAATGGTGAAAGGAATTAAAGAAGAAGGAAGGTTATGGAAGAAGAACTGGCCAACAAAATGCCAGAACTCTGGAAGATAAGAAATGAAACAAAATACTTAATTTGATGTTTTTTATATATTTTTTCGTATGGCATATTCGTGTTAAAATTTTGTTAAAAAAAAAAATAAGCATAGCTCTGTATGAGTTGTCTTTATCTATTTTCCATTTTTATTAGCATCTTTGTATTAAATAATTGTATCTAAAAATTGCGCATTGTATTTAGCTTTCATTTACTTTTTTTTTCTTCTTTAAATCAGTCTTTTTTTTACGAAGTTTTTTTTTCTTAATTCTGGTTCCGAGTAATCATCTTTTGAGTCATATTTTGTATCTTCTACTTCTTCACTTTGCGTCTCAATATCTTCTTCTACTTCACCTCGTTTGTCTTCAACTTCCTCCTCATCATCATTGGCATCTTCATCCTTGTTTTCTTTAGCTTCTTCTTCTTGCTCTTCACTAGTTTCTTCATTCCTTTTGTCATCAGCTTCTTCATCTTTTTCGTCATTAGCTTCATCGTCTTGACCGTCATTAATTTCTTCGTCTTGCTCATCAGCCGCATTATCATCATCACTAGGTTCTTCTTCTTCTTGATCATCAAGTGAATTTTCATCTTGCTCGTCAGCAACATTATCACCATCACTAGATTCTTCTTCTTCTTGATCATCAAGAGAATTTTCATCTGGCTCGTCAGCAACATTATCACCATCACTAGGTTCTTCTTCTTTTTCTTCCTCACTAGGCTCTATCCCTTTATCTTGCTCATTAAGAGAATTTTCATCTTGTTCGTCAGGCACATTAACACCATCACTGGGCTCTTCTTCTTTTTGCACGGCAAAAGCTTCTCTAATTTGCTCTAAATAAAAAGGATCAAACTCTACATGTTCAACTTGCTCGAAACTATTGAACTCATTAGACAATACTCCTTGCGAGGAAAGAGTATCTTGAGTTTGATCTTCAACAACACCACTATCAACGTCACTAGGTACTACTTGTTGGTCATCTGAGTATACATCTTCACTTTGCTCATCATGATCAAAATCAACAGAGGCTACTTCTTCTTCACTTTGCTCGTCATGAACAAAATGACATTCTTCGTCTTGATCGTCATCAACCTCTTCATCTCGATCGTCAGGCACAATATCAATATCACTAGGCTCTACCTCTACTTCTTGAATGGCAATTTCAAAATCATTAGACTTTAGTTCTTTTTCTCCTTGCAGTTCACAACTAAAATTTGAAGATCCTGCTATCAGATTCTCGATAATATCAATATTATTAGACTTTAATTCTTCATTTCGGTGACTAGAAGATTCTGTCACAGTTTCAGACCCACCCGGAGCTTCTGATTCTAAGTCGTTTGAATTTTCTACTCTCTTGAATTTTTTAGATTGTGTTTCTTTTGATTCAGACAATTTCCTTGTCACTTTCTGTCGACTTCTATCTTGCATGTATTCACTTTCTTTTGTTCCAGAATCAACCGCTTTATCTCGTTCTTCAGTTGCACAATCACCATCACTAGGCTCTAATAATATTCCTTGCTCTCCATTGTCTCCATCAGAGGTCTTTGGTTCATCTAGCCCCTCCTTGCCAATCTTAAATTCACTGAACTTAACTTCAATGCCAAGAGAGTTTTCTTCTCGGTGACTAGAGGATTCTGTCACAGTTTCAGGCCCACTCGGAGCTTCTGATGTTAAATCGTTTGGATTTTCTACTCTCTTGAGTTTTTTAGATTGTGTTTCTTTTGTTTCAGACAATTTCCTTGACACTTTATGTCGACTTCTATCTTGCATGTCTTCACTTTCTTTTGTTCCAGAATCAACCTCTTTATCTCGTTCTTCAGTCTCACAAACACCATCACTAGGCTCTAATAATTTTCCTTGCTCTCCATTGTCTCTATCGGATGTCTTTGGTTCTTCTAGCCCCTTGTTCGCCAATATTAAATTCACTGAAATTTACTTCAATGCCAAGAGACTTTTCTTCTCGGTGACTAGAGGATTCTGTCACAGTTCCAGGCCCACCCGGAGCTTCTGATTCTAAATCGTTTGAATTTTCTACTCTCTTGAATTTATTAGATTGTGTTTCTTTTGTTTCAGTCAATTTCCTTGTCACTTTTTGTCGACTTCTATCTTGCATGTATTCATTTTCTTTTGTTCCAGAATCAACCTCTTGACAAAGTTCTTCAGCCCTACTATCACCATAACTAGGCTCTAATAATTTTCCTTGCTCTCCATTGTCTCTATCAGAAGTCTTTGATTCTTCTAGCCCTTGCTCGCCAATATTAAATTCACTAGACTTTACTTTATTGCCAAGAGAGTTTCCTTCTCGGTGACTAGAGGATTCTGTCACAGTTTCAGACCTACCTGGAGCTTCTGATTCTAAATCGTTTAAATTTTCTACTCTCTTGAATTTTTTAGATTGTGTTTCTTTTGTTTCAGACAATTTCCTTGTCACCTTCTGTCGACTTCTATCTTGCATGTATTCACTTTCATTTGTTCCAGAATCAACAGCCTTATTTCGTTCTTGAGTCGGCAAATCACCATCACTAGGGTCTAATAATTTTCCTTGCTCTCCATTGTCTCGATTAGAAGTCTTTGCTTCTTCTACCCCTTGCTCGTCAATATTAAATTCACTGAACTTTACTTCAATGCCAAGAGAGTTTTCTTCTCGGTTACTAGAGGATTCTGTCACAGTTTCAGACCCACTCGGAGCTTCTGATTCTAAATCGTTTGAATTTTCTACTCTCTTGAATTTTTCGATTGTGTTTCTTTTGTTTCAGACAATTTCCTTGTCACTTTTTTTCGTCTTATATATAGCTTGTATTCACTTTCTTTTGTTCCAGAATCAACCTCTTTAGCTAGTTTTTCAGCCGCACTATCACCATCAATAGGCTCTAATAATTTTCCTTGCACTCCATTGTCTCTATCTAAAGTCTTTGGTTTTTCTACCCCTTGCTCGTCAATATTAAATTCACTTGACTTTACTTCATTGCCAAGGGAGTTTTCTTCTCGGCGACTAGAGGATTCTGTCACAGTTTCAGACCCACTCGGAGCTTCTGATTCTAAATCGTTTGAATTTTCTACTCTCTTGAATTTCTTAGATTGTGTTTCTTTTGTTTCAGACAATTTCCTTGTCACTTTTTGTCGACTTCTATCTTGCATGTCTTCACTTTCTTTTGTTCCAGAATCAACCGCTTTATCTCGTTCTTCAGTCGCACAATCACCATCACTAGGCTCTAATAATTTTCCTTGCTCTCCATTGTCTCTATCTGAAGTCTTTGGTTCTTCTACCCCCTGCTCGTCAATATCAAATTCTCTTGACTTTACTTCTTTGCCAAGAGAGTTTTCTTCTCAGTGACTAGAGGATTCTGTCACATTTTCAGACCCACTCTGAGCTTCTGATTCTAAATCGTTTGAGTTTTCTACACTCTTGAATTTCTTAGATTGTGTTTCTCTTGTTTCAAACAAATCCCTTGTCAGTTTTTGTTGACTGCTCTCATCCATGTCTTCACTTTCTTTTGTTCCATAATCAACCTCTTCACCTCGTTCTTCAGCCGCACTATCACCATCTCTAGGCTCTAATAATTTTCCTTGTTCTCCATTGTCTCTATCTGAAATCTTTGGTTCTTCTAGCCTCTGCTCGTCAATATTAAATTCACTAGACTTTTCTTCATTGCTAAGAGAGTTTTCTTCTCGGTGACTAGAGGATTCTGTCACAGTTTCAGACCCACTCGAAGCTTCTGATTCTAAATCGTTTGAGTTTTCTACACCCTTGAATTTCTTAGATTGTGTTTCTTTTGTCTCAGACAATTTCCTTGTCGGTTTTTGTCGATTTCTATCTTGTATCTCTTCACTCTCTTTTGTTCCAGAATCAATAACTCTCTTTTCCTCAATAGGGTTTTCGTTTTTTTCAATAATATCACTTTGACATGTTTTATTAGCACTTGAAAAGGTTGGAATACTATGTTTTGATTTTGCAAACGTCTCCGATACTTTCGCTTTACTTTCTTGATCTGATTTATGATGGTCTGTTTTTATAAGATCCTCTTTCTCTAGTTTGTCAGCAGCAATATCACCAACACTAGGCTTATCTAGCTCGCCATTATCTCTCTTAGTATGTCTCACTTCTTCTACTCCCTGCTCGTCAATTCCAAAATCGGTAAGAGGTTTTCTTCTTGGTGACCAACCTCACAAGATTCTTGTTCTTCTCTAATCATTTTCTTCCTTTTTAAGTGAATCGAATGAAGAAGCCTAGGCGACAATAGATGACGAAAAACCAAAACTGTGGAAAAATAATACAAATTAATTAATAATTCTTTACATAGAATTTTTTTTTTATTTATTTATTGTCACCGGGAACAAATCCCATTTAGACAGCACATCAGTAAAGTGTTAGTAGGGTTAGTGAGGGAGCCGAGTTTTATCCGGTAGAAATTTTATATGCTAGCCACTATCTAACCCCGACCTCCCGCTTAAACATCGTCATCATCGATGCCGAAGCGGGGCCAGCGCGTTAGCCAGCTCGGCTAACCCGACTTCCCTAGAAAATTTTAAATTATATAGAGTTATTATTATTATTATTATTATTATTGGGTGTTTAAAGGCGAATCAACTGCTAAGGTCATTAGCGCCTGGAATTTCTGAATACATCCCAGATTCAATTACACAATCATAGAGCCCAGTCCCATCTCAATTGGCCCACCAATATTTTTTCTTTTTAAATAAAATAATGCTAATTCACTGTAAATTCAATTTAAATATTTATTTTTATTGTAATTAGGAACAACATTTTAAACAATTTAAAACATTTTATTGTAACATTCAACTTAAAATTATTTTTTAATTGTTAAAAACACATTTTTATATAAAAAATAGTTCTTTGCTTTTCACGATTTGTTTTTAAGAATCTTTGAATATGTGAAATAATCAAGTAGGCTTTGTTTTTTTCGAACAAAAGAAAGTTTGTTTTATTTATTATTAGTAAAAATGACTCGTGGAAAGGTTGTTGATGAAAAAATTTTGGAATAAGTTCCAACAAAATTGCCTTGTAAGTTTTAAAACCTAACTTAAGCTTTATCTATGGCACGTGGATCTTGAAACCACTTCGCCCCACAGCATCGCTCCAAAGAACAGATAATTCACCATAGTTCGAACGCCTGTTTTTTCTAATAATTCTTTTGTTGGAAAAAGGGAAAGCCTACTTGATTATTTCACATATTCAAAGATTCTTAAAAAAATCGTGAAAAGCAAAGAACTATTTTTTATATAAAAATATGTTTTTAACAATTAAAAAATAATTTTAATTTAAATGTTTTAAATTGTTTAATATGTTTGTTCCAAATGATAATAAAAATAAATATTTAAAATTAAATTTACCGTGAATTAGCATAATTTTATTTAAAAATAAAAAATATTGGTGGGCCAATTAAGATGGGACCGGGCTCCTATATATATTAGGGTGGTCTTTATTTATATTAGGGGATAAAAATAAATTTCTCATATTTGAAGAGTGCCGGGAGGGATTTTGTAAGACTGGATTTAAAAGTAATTCCTACAAAATCTTAGCTCAATGGAACATCATTTACCCGTGGCGCTTGGGACCTAAATTTTCGAAAATATATAAAATGTCAATTTTGAGTTTTCAAATCTCGCGCGTCAAAATATATTATTAAAATATAATTATAATGTTTATTGGGACACGAAATTATTACAAGATAAAAGTGGCAAGCCAGTATAATTGCTACCGGAACCAAAATATGGAACAATTACTAAGGGCCAGTTGTATGTCGGTTGGTATACAAGATAAAAGTGGCAAGCCAGTATAATTGCTACCAGAACCAATATATGGAACAATTACTAAGGGCCAGTTGTATGTCGGTTGGTAAACTCTTTTTAAACGTTGACAAAGGGTAAAACCTTAGAACAGACACTTTCATCTGATTGGTCATCTCGTCCGGCACAAGGTGAATTCTAAGGTTTTACTCTTTGACAACGTTTAAAAAGAGTTTACCAACCGATATACAACTGGCTCTAATTGTTTCAGGTGTACAAGATACTACAGCTTTGGTATCTTGTACACCTGAAACTACAGGAACCGAAATGGCTTCAGCGGATCTCGAAACTTATAATAATTAATTAAACGGAAAAACGAAATAGATATATTATTTTTCGCCCAATAACGATCTCTGCCAAATTTTAACATTATTAAATAAATTTTAGGGGTGTAGTTAGTAGCCTATTTGTCAAAAGTCTAGAATTAGATTTTTTATAGAATTTTAAATTTATTTTCATCTTTAGAACATTAGATCGTGTTATAACATTAATTTTCACTTTGTTTTTAAGTATAGAAAACCATAACAAATTATATGCTACGTAAAATACTGGATTTATGCCCCAGAACCAATATTTGCTCCAGTAATGAACATCAAATTCTTGCAAGAATTAGAAGTTAGTATAAAGAATTTAATAGAACTATCGCCGAAGTAACTATTGTAAAATTTGTAAACCATCTGTATTATTTGACTGAAGAATGTTTGACGATCCATTTTCGGAAGATACAAAAGTAAAGATATCGCAAAATTTTTTAGCATTAATAGAATTAGAGGACCAAACTGAAGAATCTGAAGATAGTAAAGATACAAACAATCTGAAGAAACTACAATTGAGAAAAGAAGAAATTTCTGAATTCTTGCAAAGTTCTGACTAAGAAATATTAGTAAAATTACTTAGTGACAATTAAAAAAATTTTACACTTACATCCATCCGAATGGATGAATTCTAAAGTACGTGCAAGAGAATCTTGTCATTGGAAACTGAAAAATAGTAAATAATTCAGCCGAGAGGGAAATAAAACTGATTCCTCACAGCCCCCAATAGTTAAACATACACCCATTATTAATAATCAACAAATTATTAAAATTCAGTCCCCACCGCCCTTAGTTAAAATCGTTACATATCCCCTAATCGAAATCATCCCCACAGTTAAAATTCTACTTGGTTTGAAGACACTCTACAAAGAATATTCCAAATCATTTTTAAGCTTAAATTTAATAAAAATAATTTCAGTAATAATATTTATTAGCCACATACTTCAAAATAAAGTGCACCCCGGCACCTTGGCGTTAGAACAAATCGTTCGTAACGCCTCGCGAAATCATACACGCTAAAATCAATAAAAGAAAATATTTTGTTGATCCACGTGAAATCTAAGAAAATTGTCTTCTCACGGATATCCGCCTTAAAAATGAAAATAGTAATAATCAAACCAAGTTTCATTTATTTCTCCCCTATTATCATATTCATTTCTTATTACCTTCATTTGTTATATATAATTTGTTGAATAAAATCTCCGCGTTAATTCTAATAAAATTTCATAGCCCCCACCTTCTTATAAAATATAAATTTACTAGTCCCCATTAAATTCTTAATTATATTATTTCAGATATTATTATATAAATATCAAAATAGTAATCTATTATTAATTGCATACCATTAAAATCACTAATTCATTCGTTCCCAGTACAAGCAGTAAATAGATAAATACATTAATCCATTCTATTAAATTCACTTTTATAAAATCAATCGAGTCCTCCTATAATAATTGTAACTTCTCTTCTCCCTAATTTTATCATTCACGCCCCCACACACCCTCTTAAATTAAATTCTCTTTTCTAAAGCCCCATAAAATTTCAAAATAATTTGCCCTTTAAATCAAATTTTAATAATAATTTATTTCTCTTCCTTCTTATCTAAATGAGTTAAGCTCTATCGAATATTAGATAAGCTGTCGAAGTAATTATTTATCAGTGTCCATCTCTTTTCAAAAAGAATAATTTCCCTTTTCAATTTATCTATTGAAAATCAAATTCGCTATCATCAGCTGATCATCTTATCTTTTGCCTGTGATAATTATAGGAGCTCCCCTTTATGGAACTTCTGTATTCGATGCCTCAATGTTTATAAATTTAGCCCTTCATTTGCATATTTCGCCATCTGTTTTTATTTTTATTTCTTACCAGATTAACTAAATATTAAATCCCCTATTAAAATTTTACACTTCCACCCTCCCACACACATAATTACTATATTTTAGTCCCTTTATTTTAAAAGTACCCCGGTGATATCATCTATCTTGTCATTTATTTTTGTTAGATCGGATCATTAATTAAAAGCTATGATTGTTAATTGCTATAGTAATCCAGTCAATTGCATAGTATAAACACGGTTATGTTTGCCGCTCTTATTGTGCATTGCAAACTCGATTCCATCATTATCAATAGCCTGCTCTTGCTTGCATTTTCGTTGTATCTTCTGCTCCTCAGGTCACTCACTTATCTAATTCCTAATCACCATAGAATCATAACAACCCAAATATCCAATATTATTCAAATAAAAAGAGAAGATATTCATAATTCCTTATGTCATGTGTCGCAAACACGAAACCCATAGTAACCATAAGCATAAATACCCCTCCTGCCCCTCCATATTAGCTAATTTTCTACCCTTTTTTACCTGTTGCTCTGAAGAAATCCAGTGTGTCAATACGAGGCAAAGTTGGACGCCAAATGAATCAATATTTCACTTAACGCTATAAATATACTCTATAATAAACATGTTGAGTCGTGTGATTGTTCCCACCACTGAATCCGGGATGATTCTTCTATATACCCTGGTGAATTCTGAGTGAGGTCTCGGCGATGCGTTTCCGAGTTACCTGCATTAGCGTTCTGGTGAGATCATGGAGTCCGTCTGTCCGCAACGCCGATACATGTAAATAGAAATAATCGAGCGATCTGGAATTCCCAATAAATACCCCATAAGTAAGTATCAAAAAGAAAAATGGGGATTAAATATCTATCAATCATCCCTACAATATCTCAATATAATTAATCATTTTTCTTCACCATAACGTCGGAGGTGCGGCGGTCCTGTGGATTGAACCCATAAAGTTATTTTATAGTCGATTAAGTTCTCGTTTTATTCCTCGTTAAGTCTAGTTGAGGCAATCAATTAATCATCAAACAAGGGAAACTTATGAGTTCTGGGAAGGCGTAGCAAATGACCGGTGATTAACAACGGAGAAGAGCATTGACATGAGCAAGTTCCGCAGTCTGTCATGCAGAGAGGCGAATGGGTGCACATCTATTGCTATCGAAGTGGCTCTGAATACACCTGCACGCTATACTTACATGCAGTTCCGCAGTATCGACTTGAGAGAGGCTATCAAGTGAGCTTATACTACCAGCAGAAGCGCACAGAATACATATACAATAATCAAGTTCCGCAGTGGATGACTTCAAGAGTGAGTAGAAGCGACCACACAGACTTCTGCCTTATTTATACATATATTTCTGCCTTATAATTAAATATACACGCAAGGCCAGGAGTGAATAGGAGAGCTCTACTGTCATATATATATATACACATATATATATATATCTACACACACAGCGGAGTGCCGCTACACATACGCGCTGAATCATCTTGCACAAGGAGCCTTCAACGAGCACACACACAGGCAGGCCTCTCAGGACTTCGCTTGCAAATACAGATACAGTGTGCATATGTACAATCCAACAATCCATCAATAAAACATCTCATTGTCTCTATAACCGCTGGTCTGTATAACATTATTTATAGCATTAGCGTACCGAGCCACGTCCCTACATCCTTCACTCATCACCTCAAATTTCATTCTCCATTTTAGGGACGTGCCACTTGGATCAGACACTGAGGGACACACCCACCCCGGCAGCTTAAATAGCGAAGCAGATTAAACTAAGATTAACGTAACAATAAAGCCCAATTTTCCCTAGTACACCAGTTACATTCACCCCCGCCCTGCCCCTTAATAACCCCCCACCCCCTCGACCGAGAGTTTTTAACGAGAGTTCAAAATATTAGAATCAGAAACAATGTTTAATGCAAGTGAGGCATACTTTTAGAATTTTAAATTTTTAAATTCTTAAAAAGATTATTTTTCTTTTTTGTTTTAATTTGAATTTTATCTCTAATTTTAAGATATTGGATGTTCAAATAGCGTTATAATGTATTTTATATTATGTATAATAATTTTTAGAATTTGTTATGATTTTCCATACTTAAAAACCAAGTGAAAATTAATCTTATTTTACGATCTAATGCTCAAAAGATGGAAATAAATTTAAAATTCTATTAAAAAAACCTAATTTTAGACTTTTGTAAAATAGGCTACGAACTACACATCTAAATATTATCTAATTAGGCTAAAATTTGGTAGAGATCGGTGTTGGGCGAAAAATAATATATGTATTTCGTTTTTTCGTTTAATCCGCAATTATCCTAAGTTTCGAGATCTGCTGAAGCCATTTCGGTACTTGTAGTACCTTGTACACCTGAAACACCTAGTAATTAAATTGAAAGTTTTTGTGCCGTGAGTAGCAGAATTTTTATATATTGAAGGAGACAATAAAAGAGTGTATCTTCTGCTGGAATTATAAATTTTATTTATTTATAACGATCGTTATAAATAAATCTACTCTTATTAAACGAGCAAAAATTGTATATTTATATATATATATATATATATATTTTGTATCTTGGTTCTATTTTGAAAACGGCTCTACCGATTTTGATGAAACAAATTCTATTAACAAGTTTTGAGGATGAGAAAGCGATCTGGCTAGGCCTGGACCTCGACAAATTTCATCTTAATTGATCTTTTCATAATTAAAGTAATTATTGACAGATGAAAATCTCAATAAAAAAGTTTGTTTACATTTTTTTCAATTATCTTTTATTTTTAATTGGTTTTTTAATTTTAAAACCCACTAATAGGTTATAGCAAATTTTAATATATTATATGAAAATTAGGAATTTTTTGTTTTAGGAGAGGAGATGATGATTGGGATGATTGAACCAATCGACTTGATTGGGGAATAATGGAATTGAAATAATTATCGGAAAAGAGGCTTTTCTATCTAATTAGATTTTTCCTCTTATTAAAAACAAGGACTAAAGATGAATAAGGACACTCGACGGTGGAGAAGTAATCTCCGGAATCGAAGCAAAAATACAATGTATACATTAATTAATGTAAAATAATTGGTTTAATAAAATTTATAAAAAAAAAAAAAAATTTTGTTTGTTTTAATTAAGAGGTGTCTAAATCATAACATTACAGATGTGTTTACAAATAAAGTGGTTGAAGTGGCTTTTTTTTATATAAAACGAATTGGTGTAAATTGGTGTACGAGTAAACAAATATACACATAAAATGTAGACCATTAGAAAGCTAGAAATGCAAAAACTGGGTGCGTGGTGGGGTGATGTAGGGAGGTGTAGGAGGTGGGTACAGTTGTGGGGGATCCGGGGGTGGGAGGAGCGGTTGGGGTGGGGTGGAGTGGGGGGTGCAGTGGTGGGGGCGAGGTGTGTGGTTTCGGGGGGGGGGGGGGTCTGGGGTTACCGTGCATCGCTCGAGTAGCTCCAGGTACTAAAATTTATAATTCCAGCAGAAGACACACTCTTTTTTGTCTCCTTCACTTAGTAATTGTTCAATATTTTGGTTCCGGTAGCAATTATACTTGCTCTGCCACTTATGTTTTGTAATAATTTCCTGTCCCACTAAACATTATAATTATATTTTAATAATATATTTCGACGCGCGAGATTTGAAAATGCAAAATTAGCATTTTATATATTTTCGAAACTTTAGGGCCCAAGCGCCACGGGTAAATGATGTTCGATTGAGCTAAAGTTTGGTGGGAATTACTTTTAGATCTTGTCTAACAAAATTCCGCCCGGCACTCCTCAAAAATCAAAACTTCGAAAATAAGAACCACCCTAATATATAACAGGTGAGTTTTTTTTATCTTGAGACAGTCTTATAAGTCAAAAACAGCGCATTATATGAAAAAAAGTTTCAAATAAAGTTTATTTATATCAGGGGGAAACTAAACTACACTATTGTTTGTTGACCTAGAACAAGATTTCAAGGGAATTTCGAGGTCAAGTTCTGTTTTTTAAATAGAAACCAATATGTTTCTGTACATATTCTGAATCTACAAAATTTTGTAAAAATCAAAAAAATAAGAATAACAAAATTTAGATTTTTAAAAAATTATAAAAAAGTGGCAAATTATTAAAAAATAAACAAATATATAAAATATAAATCAAATAACATGTGATTAATTTCTTCTTCTGTGCGCAAAGAAAAGCGAATTGAATATTTAATTTTTGAGTGGTGAGGGGGGGGGTGAGGAATAATTATCAATATATTTCATATTTCTTAATTTAAAGTCAATTGGAGTCTTTCATTTCAAAATTCGAGTTAAAATTACAATTTTATTTCAAATTTACCGCAAATATACCGACGGCATCAGCGCTCCCTGTTGACAGCATTACGTGAGCGTTGCTGCAAATTAATCTGGACTATTATATATAATATTATTTATTTAATAATTAAATATTTGATCATTATTATTCGATAATTAAGTTGAATATTTGTTAAAAATAATTGTTAAGATTTTTTGTTGAGATCTAATTGATTTAATGTTTTTTTTATTTGATGTCATATAAAATAATAGTTCTAATGAAAGTTGTTCAATTTTTTTGTAGATTCAGAATATGTACAGAAACATATAGGTTTCGATTTAAAAAACAGAAATTGACCTCGAAATACCATTGAAAGCTTGTTCTAGGTCGATAAATAATAGCGTAGTTTAATTCCCCTCTGATATAAATAAACTTTTATTTGAAAATTTTTTTCAAATAATGCTCTGTTTTTGAGTTATAAGACTGTATTAAGATAAAAAACTCACCCGGTATACAATTATATATATTAAAACCCTATATTTTATATTATAATGAGCCGTATTATTACTATTTATTTATTTATTTATTTTAGCTATATATAACTAACATAAATAAATGTATAAATATTCAAAGAGAAAAACTATATAAAAATTAAAAAAATTATATAGAGTGGGTAAAATATTTCCTATTTTTCAATCTGTGACTATATGTGTTTGCTAAGAATGAATATTTATAAAATGACAAATATGCAAAGAAATTAATTTGTTTGAGCTCTGAGGAACTCAACAAAGTTGACGAAACGTTGGCATAAAATAAAAAATACTTGCATAAGATATTGTCCATATTTCCCTACAACAACTTATTAATTTAATCGATGGACTTAAATAATCAAAATAATAAATATTAATAGATGAATTTACTTTAAGGACCAATCAAAAGATTTTAGAGAAAATATTTTCCATTGCATATCAGAGAGGTTCGTCCCCTTAGGAATCGAATTTTTATATTATGTTGCATGTCACAGAGTTTGAAATAATTTCCATCTTTTTTCAAAAAGACGCTCATAAAGATGCTTAAATCTTTGAATTCATTATATAAATATTAATGTTTTCCGAATTTTGGTTTATTATTTTGCATGAACCCACAATTTTTTTCTCTCGAAGCACAAATTTATTTTTTGGAAAAATCCTATTTCTCGAAAAGCTTGAAATAAAAGATAAAGCGATAAAAATAGATTAAATTACTTTAAATCATGATTAATTATAGAGTTATGGATTCCCTTTCAATTCTAATAATGCATTTTAATAAATTAAATAGATTCATTAATGAAAAACAATCTCTTAATTGAAAAGTTTTTTTGTAGCAGAGTAGCATATTTGTTGATTCATAAAGAGCATATATATATATAGCAAAGAGAAACAAAGAGGTTGTCCTCTGCTTGATGCTAATAAACATACACACATACATATCAAAATTATATATCTGTATATATATTATTTATTTGTTTGAGACTATAGTTTCGAACTTGGTCTTCATCATCGGTCTTTTTAATTATAAATATTATATTTCATGTGGCCAATACCGTGAATTGAATATTTTCAATATCCATACAGTATTTACCCCATGAAAAATAATATTTATAATTAAAAAAAAACGATGATGAAGACCAAGTCTTCGAAATCTATATTCTCAAAGAAATAAATAATATATATACAGATATATAATTTCGATATATATGTGTGTATGTTTATTAGCATCAGCAGAGGACAGCCTCTTTGTTTCTCTTTATATATATATATATATATGCTCTCTATGAATCAACAAATATGCTACTCTACAGAAAACTTTTCAATTAGAGATTGTTTTCATTAATGAATCTATTTAATTTATTAAAATGCATTATTAGAATTGAAAGGAATATATATATATACAAAGAGAAACAAAGAGGTTGTCCTCTGCTTGATGCAAATAAACATACACACATATATATCGAAATTATATATCTGTATATATATTATTTGTTTGTTTGAGACTATAGTTTCGAAGACTTGGTCTTCATCATCGGTCTTTTTAATTATAAATATTATTTTTCATGGGGTCAATACCGTATGGATATTGAAAATATTCAATTCACGGTATTGACCACATGAAATATAATATTTATAATTAAAAAAGACCAATGATGAAGACCAGGTCTTCGAAACTATAGTCTCAAACAAATAAATAATATATATACAGATATATAATTTTGATATGTATGTGTGTATGTTTATTTGCATCATGCAGAGGAGAACCTCTTTGTTTCACTTTGTGAATCAACAACTCTGCTACTCTCAGCAATACAAAAACTTTTCAATTATAGGTATATTATATATATATATATATATATATATATATATATATATATATATATATATATATTTGAATATTATGCAATTTCGAAAAGGGCACATTTCGCATGTTTTGACAAATACACTTTTTCATATAAATATAACCTAAAAGCTTCCCTTCATCTCGAAAAAGGCACAACTCTGGTATTAATTTTACTGCCCCCAAAATGTTTTTTTTATCAGACATGTACCCTTTTCGAAATTGCATATTCATATATAATCTGTATGTTTATTTACATCAAGCAGAGGACAACCTCATTGATTTCTCTTTAACAATTTAAAATGCTGGCGAAACATGCAATACCTACTGATCAATTTTTATTTATTTATTTTTCTTAAATTATTTTCTCTAGGTACCTACAAATCCCCAATTACAGTTTCTTAGTTTGCTAATAAATGTTATATCTAATAGTAGTTAATATGGCCTTTAACAAAATCTTCTAATAAATTTAGTAAAGTGCTCCAGCATACCTAATTAAATATTTATTTTTCTAATTGATAATATTTTGTTTTGCCAAGAATAGCAGAGTTATTGAATCATATAGATAAATCATTGAGGTTGTCCTCCGCTTGATGCAAATAAACACATATATATGAGTGGTGGTTGGTGACTTTTCAACCAGGGAAGTTGTTCAAAAAAGTATCCTTCATTTTTTGAAATTTTATTTTAACCTTCGCTTTTTTTGCAAATTTCATCGAATACGGCATCATTTTCGTTATTTTTCAAATTTAACATTAGATTTTTTATGACACAGAATGAAAATACTCTAAATGCTGCATGAACCGCACGCCACTGATATATATGTATATAAATATGTTGAAGTAAAAACCCGTTTTTAGTAAGAACGGATTCTTAATAGTTAAAACGCGTTTCACTGAATACCTTTGTGGCAACTAGAATTTACTATTGTTGGTTGAGTTTGATCCAAATATCTATAATCTTCATTTTTGACCTTCGGCCTCATTTTGGGTTTTTATTTTCAAAATTTTTTAAATGAAAATATCAAAAATTACATTCTCTACAACTTAAATGTAATTTATGACATTTTGGTTTAAAATTTTTGAAAATAAAGACCCAAAATGAGGCGGAAGGTCAAAAATGAAGATTCGAACTTTGGACCAAACTCAAACAACATTAGTAAATACTATTTGCCATAAAGGTATTCAGTGAAACGCGTTTTAACTAGTAAGAACCCGTTCTTACTAAAAAACGGTTTTTTTACTGCAACATATATATATATATATATATTTTTATTTGTTAGAGACTATAGTTTTGCCTTTCAATATCGGTCTTTTTAATAAGAAGAAAAATATTTCTAATTGATCATGGTCTTTCAAAAAAAAAAACAGAGGAAAAAATAAAATTCAAATGATTTGGGTATCACACTATAGCTGAAAATATCAGGGTTGGAAATTATACATAGCAATCGTGTAAAGACTATATAAGATAAAGAATTGAAAATTAAAAGTACTAATTATGTATTTTAAGCGAAATCATAAATGATATTAGTACCACTTTTCCCCCCAGTATAGACATTTGATGAAATATATATACTTGCTTACGTAACAAAAGAGGGATTTAAAGCACTATACTACCATAGTGCTTTTCGCCATCTTTTCACCAGTGTACTGGTATTAAAATATGCTAAAATAAATTTTAAATTGGATTTCGAAAAAAAAATGTAAGGTGATCGAACAAGAATTTTAAGATATATAAAAGTGATCTACAGGATTTCAAAAATGTTTGAGAACCGTTGCTATAAAGTAATAGAATTTATGATAATATAAATACCTTAAAATGAATGAGCTCGGAGAAGAATACTTGAGAAACTGAAAAGAACCAGCCAGGCCACGAGACGCATATATTTGCAAATGCTAGCTCCATCTGTGTTGTACTCTGTGACCTCATGTGAAATATAAATCACGCATATTTTCGTAGATACACTAGAACAGTGGTTCCCAGCCTGGGGACGATCGCTCCCAAATGGGCGATTTGGGTTACCAGGGGGCAATAGATTAGTAGGGGGGGGGGCGATTTGGGGGAGAACAAAGGGGAAAAATTAAAATAGTACAGTTTAGTTAACGAGACTCCTGAACACCCAGAAGACAAAATCCTAATTTTTACTAGTCACCTTGACCAGTTAAAAACTGACATGGAATCAAGATTTGAAGATTTGACCAAGTTACAAATTCCGGTTGTATTCTAGATCCATTCTCGTTTGAACCTGTTTATAAGCTTGATAACTCTTTGCAGACAGAGTTTCTAGATCTGAAGTATGACTGTGAGGCGAAAATCATTTTCAAGCAGAGCGGTTACGAGTTAGCCTGGGTGAAGCTTATGGACATTTATTCACAACTGTGGGGAAAAACTGAACCACTTCTCACCTCGTTCCCGTCAACATATTTAGTTGAAAAAGGATTTAGTTCTGTTGTCCAGCTCCTCAAAAAACAAAGAAATAAGTTGGACATTTGCCTCAAAGGAGACTTGCGCCTGAACTTGACGAATATAAAGCCGGATATTAAAGCTTTACCACCAAGTACAAAGCAGCTATTGAAAAGGTAAAATAAAACAATAACAATGTTTGAATATTGTTAGAGTTCGTGGCTGTGATGAAACTGTACTAGATGAGGGAGGAGGTATCAGCCAAAGATGGAATCACTGGGTTCAATAAAACACCTTTAATAAGACGTTTCGGCCTGAATTTTATTTGGCCATCTTCAGTCAATTAGGAGTTATACACAAAATGCGATACACATATGTGATCGAACCAAGCCTTGTCAAAAATAAAAGATTTTTTAGCTTCATGTGAATTTATAACGTGCCTGGACCCAAAAGCTTCAGAATGAAAATACTTTCATTACGTATTAAATTCACATGAAGCTAAAAAAAAATATTTTTGACAAGGCTTGGTTCGAGCACATATGTGTATCGCATTTTGTGTATAACTCTAATTGACTGAAGATGGCCAAATAAAATTAGGTCGAAACGTCTTATTAAAGGTGTTTTATTGAACCCAGTGATTCCATCTTGGCTGATACCTCCTCCTCATCTAGTACAATAACAATGTTTTCAAACTTTCATTTAATTTTTCAAATTTTAACTGTCAACTTTCTTAATTTTTCCAGATTCCAATTTAAAAATGAAAACATGTACTCCTGTTTTTTAAATGTACGTCAATGATCTTAGTTAATTATTTCACTTCTTTATTCTTAAAAAAATGTACATTTTAATTTTTTTTCTATTTTATTTGACCGTAAAAAACTGTTTTGGTAGCTTTTATATACGATAATAAAATTGTTTAAAATAATACAACTGATTTATTATTTATACTTTACTTCAAATTAAAATTAGACATACAATGGAAATGAAGGGGGGGATAGCTGTTAGTCAACCTGCAGAAAGGGGCGATGGGCAAACTTTGGGAACCACTGCACTAGAAGAAAAGGTTAGCTTTTGCATTTTTAGTCTTTTGGGGACCCATTAATTATGTATACATAATTTGGTTGAGTTTGCTCAAATGGCTTAGATTTTTATTTTTGCCCCCCCCCCCCGATTTCGGTCCCAGAAAAAAAATATTTTCGTTATTATAGGTTCATTTTTTAGTATATTTCATTTTTCTTGTTTTTACTTTACCATACAGGGTATGGTCAAGTATTGTAATCGTGAATGAAAAAAGTGTTTGTTCGTTTCTTTTTTTCGAAATATCTCAAAAAAGGCTGAAACTATTTTGATTAAAAAATTTAAGGTCTATAAAAAAAGACCTAATAAGTGAACATCGAAAAAATGATATTTTTCGAGATAATAATTTTTTTGTCAAAATGTCTGTTAGTCTGTGCGTTACCAAATTTTTGTGAACGAGCTACCTCAAAAGTTAGTGTGAATATCAAAACCAAATTTCACACCTAGTTTTGGTCCATTGAGATTAAGAGTTGATTAGATTTTGGTGTATATCGACGCAAAATTAATGGTGGGGGAGGGGGGGGGGGGGGTAAAAATTAAAAATCTTGGCCATTTGAGCAAACTCAACCAAATTTTGTATACATAATCTGTGGACCTCAGAAGTGTAAAAATGCAAAAACTAACCCCCCTACATGATTATAAATAATTTTATTAAATATTAAATGTATGTGAGGGGCCAAGTTGAATGGAAAAGTCAAGTGGATGGTCTCATCATAACGTGTCAGTTTATTTTAGTTTGAAAATATATAAATTTTAATTTTTAACTCCCCTTCCCCCATTTAATTTTGGGTCGATATGCACCAAAATCTAATCAGTTCTTAATCTCAATGCACCAAAACTACGTGTGAAATTTGGTAACGTACAGACTAACAGATATTTTACTTTTACTTGATAATACCTAACCAGTTTAGATAGCAGTGGGGCCCCATTTTTTGATTTGCCCCAGGGCCCTTGGTTACCTAGCTACGCAACTGTATCTATTATTTCTCCTCAAAAAGCAAAAATTTATATTTTGGAAGTGTGAAGCTAGCCACAATGGAGTTGTGTCAGCATCAGTCATCATACTATATATATTTGTCTAGATTAATTTGCCGCATCGCTGACGTAATGCTGCCGAGAGAGCGCGCCATCGGTATATTTGCGGCAAATTTGAAATATAATCTTAATTTTTACTCAAATTTCGAAATGAAAGACTCCAAGTGATTTTAAATTAAGAAACATTAAATATATTGATAATTATTTCTCCCCCCCCCTTCACCACTCAAAAATTGAATATTCAATTCGCTTTTCTTTGCGCACAGAAAAAGAAATCAATCACATCTTATTTGATTTATATATTATTTGTTTATTTTTTAATAATTTGCCACTTTTTTATAATTTATTAAAAATCTGAATTTTGTTATTCTTATTTGTTGATTTTTACAAAATTGAACGACTTAAGACATGCATGCCCATATGAGTTTCTCATGGCAATACTGGATGGAGCAGCCTGTCATACAAACAACACCTGATCTCTTTTAAATATTTGGAGCCTTATATCGATTATCGATCCCAAATTTTAAAAAAATGATATAATATAATTCTCCTCCTCACACGATACCACTTATTTAAATAAATCTATTTCAAAACAAAAAATATCACAATGCTGTAGATTATAGAAAAATAAAATACTTCCAAATTCATATCTAGAGCCTCATTTCTGTAGCTGTGTCAGGACGAAAATGAGGCGAAACTTTTAAGAGACTATGTATTTTCGGGAGTTTACAGGTATACATTTCGAGTGTGGTTTTTTAAGAGGAATAAAATTTTTGGATCGAGACGCCGCCCGCCAGGGTACCAGCATGGAGGGCCGAGCTTCGAGGGCGTGCCGAAGCCACGCACGAAAAGCTCGTTTTCAAATATTTTCTTATATAAATCTTAAATAAAATATAATTAAAATAAAATTAATTATAAATAATTTCAAATAATAAATTTTAAATTGACATCTATTATTTCTCCTTAAAAAGCTAAAATTTAAAATATATTATATTTTGGGAAGATGAAGCTAGCCACAATGGATTTTTTTTAATAATTTTTCTAACAAATATAACAAAATTACAATTGACATATCAATGAGAATTGTTATGACCGCGTTTATTTGAAAAAGATATTTTATCACGAGACTACCGCGTAAACCGGGGTAAAAATTAAAATTATTATATTTAATAACGGAAATATTTTTATTTTGGAGGCCGAAATTGGGGGTGGGGGGTTCAAAAATAAAAAATAAAAATTTCAAGCCCATAGTATGAATCTTACAAATTTTATTTAATATAATTTCATGTTTTAAATTAAAATTATAGGAAGCTATTTAATTTAATATCCAAAACTACCTTAGATAGTACTTAGTCTTGAAATGGTTTAACTTTTCATTCATTTTTCTGTTTAATATTTCACCAGCAAATTTTGAATTTTGGCAGACTTTTAGACATAATGAAAATACCTACCTGTTAATGACGTCATGAGTGAATGCTGATTGGTTATCTTAAAGCTATACTCTACAGTGGCGCTCCCTGTGAATAGTTGCTATGGTCAGATATATCTTTTATCTATGGTCTACCTATAACTATCTTTCATAGTATATAATATAGTTCTAACGTTTCTCAAAATATAAGAAGACATTTTCCTTTATTCTAATTGCGGATTTTGAGTTTTTGCTGACTTTTTTAAAAAAACAAACAAGGTATTTATTTATTATTTTAAATCTATTTAATTTGGTGATTTTGAGGGTTTAAAAGATAAATTTTTTAATTGACTAGCTGTTTTTTAGATGATTTTGTTTTTAATTTCATCTAGATTTTTGCAATCTTAATTTATTTTCTTTTTGCCGACGGTCGCAGAATTTTTATAAATTAAAAGAGACAATACAATAATAAATTATTTAATTTATTTAATGATATTTGAAAATATAATGCTGTGCTCGTCTTATGATTTCTACTTAGATTTGTTCATTTGTTAGGTATTAAAAGGTTTATTAACAAAAATGATTTTTGAATATAATGGATTTAAAACTTTAAATTAACAAAAAATAATATCATTAAAATTACATATATTATTGATGTACGAATTTACTAGAGTTCAAAGGATTGGAAAAAAGAGAGCGAGTAAATTTATTTTTAACCGACTTCAAAAAAGGAGAAGGTTCTCTATTCGACTGAATTTTTTTTTTTTTTTTTTTTTTTTTTTGTGTCTATGTTACCTCATATCTCCGCCAATTGTGAACCGATTTTGAAATTTTTTTTTGCATTGGATCCAGTCTACCTTCCGATTGGTCTCATTTTTTTTCATAGGTATTAGACCTTTTATGTTAGGTTTGTTCAGGACTAACTTCTTTGTTTATGAACCGATGATTCTTTTTTTATTGGAAAGGTGGTATCTTAGGGATGGTGTAATATTAATTTGGTCAAGTTCTGATGATAGGATCACTATTAATAACATCACTAAAAAGAGAAAATTAAAATAATTTTTAAGAAAAAAATAAAACCGACTTCAAAAAAATTAAATGCAACAAATAAAATACACTAAAAGGTATAAAATAATTATTATCTTATTTAGTTACAACTAAACTACGAAATATTAACATGAAATTACTTTTTAAGTCGGTGCCAAACATATACCTTTTATGAATCGTACTCAACGGATCTTACTTAGTACGTTTGGTTGGTACGCTCGCTTATAGGTATAGTTTGTTTGGCACCGACTTCAAAAAGTAATTTCATGTTAATATTTCGTAGTTTAGTTGTAACTAAATAAGATAATAACTATTTTATACCTTTTAGTGTATTTTATTTGTTGCATTTATTTTTTTGAAGTCGGTTTTATTTTTTCATAAAAATTATTTTTGGTGTGTAGATTTGAGAGGAGAAGAGAATAATAGATACCTTCATTTAATATTATTATTATTTTTATCTTTTCTTAGTCGTAAAGACCTCATTCTAAATAAAAAAAAATGTAACATGTTAGGTATAATAAAGAATGACGCCTTTATTTTTCATATATCTGTAATTATTTCATATTTAATACAATAGATGCAATATTATCTTCTTTTTTTCAATTTCTTTTAAAACAATTATGAATATGATAATTCACTTTTTTGTTTGTTTTTTTGGACAAAATTATTTCTCCTAGAACCAACACATGACACAAAAATTATCGTTTTTCCGAAAAATTTGACGATTTTTTTTTTAATACAGCATATCATTTCTTTCAGGTTAAGTTTCTAAATTATTTAATAAAATTACCATGGCGCAGGTGGAAATATTGTTGAAATTACCGTGGCGATTAACGTGTTAATATAATAAATTAAAAAATTTATTTTTCCTGCAAAAGACAAACTTTTATAGTCTTCTTTATTTTATTTATTTATTTTTTATTAAACTATAGGCTATGAATATTGGAAATCGGTTATTGGTATCCGAAAAAATTGCAACTAATTTCTAGCCCTTCTTTTTGTTAGAAATGAATTTTCAAAATTTTAAGATTATTCCACAATACATAATTATCGATATTTATATTTGTATTAAATATAACCAAGAGTCAGGCTGAAATTTGGCAATGTTGGATTTTGGGCACTTGTCTAGTACCTGAAAAGGTTACCAGGTCATTCAAATTAGTGATAGAAATTAAAATTTTTTAATAATTTATTTTTTGATGCAAATTCTTATTGTAATTTAAAACTTTCAATTATTAATTTCATCGAAATATAATTTTAATATAATTATTGTTAAAAATTTTGCATTTAATATCAAATAAAATAACTTTTTGTCATAAATTTAATTTAGTAGGAATTTGGTCCTGAATATTTTTTTAAATAAAATACTCTACGTTTCCTTTTCAATTGTTACCTCCATCAATCAAGCATAATTTTTTGTTTTCTGTATTTGGAATTATATATCTCAGGTTAAAAATAAAAAATTAAGTTGAAGGAGACAATAAAAGAGTATGTATTCTACTGGAAAATTAAATTTTTAACTTTTTTGAAAATACATGCTATTGATAAAATATATTTTTTACATCTATTTTATTTGGTGATTTTGAGGGTTTTTTATTAGGTCAGTTATTTAAATGACTAGCTGTTTTTTAGGGGATGTTATTTTGAATTTGATCTTGTTTTCTACAATTTTTGCAATGTCAATTTTTTTTAAATTTTTTTAACTAACTAAAATAAAAATTTATTTTTATTCCAGAAGACACACTCTTTTATTGTCCCCTTCAATTTATAAAAATTCTGCTAATCTCGGCAAAAAGAAACTTTCAATTTAAAACTAATTTTTTTCTAGTTGATCAATATTATGAATTAAAAGGAAAAAAATGTAGTCTAAAGTACCCAAACATGAACATTAAATTATTTCTGTTTTATTTTTTTTTTTCATTTAAGTTTAAAATTGTATTTAATTCAAACCTTTTGAAAAACAAATTTTTCCTTGAAAAAGGTTTCTACAAATAAGAAAAGCAACCATCTACACAAAGCCTTAAAAAGATTTGGCTCTACCTGACCCAAGGAGAGCAGGGTAGATTTTTTTCATTTTCTTTACCTAGAAAATTCCTAAGAAATAAAATAAAAAGTAAAACATAAATAATTCGATGTTCATGTTTGGATACTTTAGACTACATTTTTTTTTGTTAATATAATTTTATTAACCTTAGACGTAGATATAATCAATAGATATTTACCTGTTGTAATTTTTTTACTTTATCCAATGCGAAACATGGGTAAAGTATTGTAATCGGTCTCAGGGCAAGCGCGACTTCAAAGGGTCCTCAGGTAAAGACTATGGAAACAATGGACTCAATTAAAGTCACAAATTGTAGTATTCAATTAGGTTGAATTTTAGCACGTGACGGTTTTGCCAAAAATTACATGAGGTCTCGTTGAGATGCCAAAAAGTGCGATTTTTTCATTTAGTTCGTGCGGATGTATGTATGGATGGATGCTAAAATTTTTTGGTATACGATTTTTTCCACACCGTTGCATCGATTGAAATGAAATTGAAAACCTACCATTAGTTTAACAAAATGAAGGTACATATCGGCCCACAAAAATTAGTATTTTATTTCAGTACTTTTTAGTTTTTCTAAATATCTTGAAAATGATTTAACCAAATTTGAAGAAATTTAATATCTAAATTAAGTACCTTGGGACCACAAAAAAGGTTAAATAAAGATTTTAGTAAAATTATATTTTAAAATACTTTACTCTAGAGTAAGATACTTTTTTAATTTTTTTATTTTAATGTAATGAAATTTTCTCTGGAGAGAGACGGTCTGGTAGAAATTTCATTTGAATGTAATGGAAGGCAGCCCAGTGGTAGTGAGGAAAGAAAAAATTAACACATATCAATTAAGGTGTAATTTATTGGAATCCTTCCTGTTTTCCTTTCAAACCGACGTTTCGGAAGATTTTCCTTCCTTCTTCAGGGTTTCAAAGGGTCAATGATTGAAACAAATAAAATGTTTCCTTCTTCTCTCCACAGTAGTGTTATGTTATCAAAAATGCCTTTGCTAAAAAAGAAGAAAGTTTTGAACACAACTGTGGAGAGAAGAAGAAAACATTTTATTTGTTTCATTCATTGACCCTTTGAAACCCTGAAGAAGGAGGGAAAATCCTCCGAAACGTCGGTTTGAAAGGAAAGGAGGAAGGATTCCAATAAATTACACCTTATTTGATATGTGTTAATTTTTTCTTTCCTCACTACCGCTGGGCTGCCTTCCATTACATTCAATTTTTTATTTTAATTTCTTTAAAATTTATTCATTTGAACGTTTTAATATAGCTCATTTAACCTTGCTTAAGTAAGAATGGTTAGGCCTCTCTCTGTGAAATGCTAAAAATTTATGAGGAAATTTTTATAAGTAACCATAGCAACTGCGTTGTTTTCTTATCCGTTACCTTTACTGAAGACAGAGGAATCAAGTTAAAATCAAAAATAGCGATTGATTCTCATCTAGTACATGAGGAATAACCATTTTTTTTTTGGATTTTTAACGTTTCGGTTTTTATTGGTAACTATTGCTGAAGAGATTGAGGAATCGGCTTAAAATAAAAAATAAAGATCGATTCTTATCTAATACTCGGGGGATAATCTTATTGCATTCCATTTTTGATGTTTTGGCTATTAATGTAAACCTCTACTGAAAACGTGAAAGAATCGACTTAAAATCAAAAAGACTAAATTCTTTTTTGGTAAGCAACTCAAGCCTGACGTGTTCAGTAGAGGTTGCCATTAATAGTCAAAACATAAAAAATGGAATGCAATAAGATTATTCCTCTAGTATTATATAAGAATCGATCCTTATTTTTGATTTTAAGTCGAATCCTCCATATCTTCAGCAATGGTTACCAATACTATTCGAAGCGTCACAAATATAATGTAGAATTGTTATTCCTCAAGTATTAGATGAAAATCGATCATTATTTTTGAATTAAAGTCAACATGAACTTCAAATTGCAAGTGATGATATCTGATTAATAATAAAGAAATAAACATTAATATTTCAAATGAATTTGGATAAAGTTTAACAACGATCCGTTACAGTTTATTGTTGTTGTTTTGAAAGTGAAATATTGTTTTTAATAAATAAAAATTCAATGAAAGTGCGTTAAAATAATAAAATGAAAGCTTAAAACATAGAAATAAAAATTCATTATTTGTGCCAAAAAGTGGTTTTTATTTTTTTCTACTATGGCGTACTTTTTTTTCAAAATTTGAATAGGTCATATTATTATGTGGAAATAGATAAGGTTTAAAAAAAAATAGTTTCATAATTGTTCCAAAATTGTTTCATGGTTAAAAATCGAAATTAAAAAAAAAAAAATGACTAATCTTATAAACCAATATAGCTCATAATTTTTTCCCTAGATGCTATTATCAGTCCCTCAAAACATATTAAAAATTTAGATCATTCGGTTCATAAGAACCTGAGAATTTTTTTTCTTTTTTACATATTTTGGTTTTTCTCGAAAACCAATTGAGTTAGAGATCTGAAACTTGCAGGATCTTATTATTTAATTAGTTCCTACTTATCCCCTTAAGTATCATTAAATTACCTCTCAGGGGGCGATTCAGTATGCTTACACCCCTATGGCCTAGAACTAGAGCCGAAGGAATACACCCCTTCTGATGTGTAATAAAAATTATTAACAACAACTTGAATTTAGTAAACGACAATCACTCATGAATGTTTTTAGAAGGCTTGTGTGATAGATTTTCTAAATATGATGCAAGATTTCGAAATGTCGCCCCATAAATGTTTTTTCTTCAAAATAATTTTCGATCGTGATTTGAAAAAACAACTATAAATTGTACGAATACTAATTTTATGGTCCCTTACGGTGTCGCCTGATGCGGCAACATCTCTGTATCATTGCACGACACGGCCCTGGTTTTTAGATAGCTAATAAGATCATTAAAACGCCTTTAAATCCTATTCATTATAAAGTTAATTTTTCCTTGGATTATTTTACCTAATAATCTGGCACACCATACAGGATATGGTCATGTATTGTAATCGTGTATGAAAAAAGTATTCGTTTGTGTCAAAAACGGCTGAAACTATTTTGGGAAAAAGAAAAATTATACAAAACCATTATGTTTTGGTCTATGAAAAAGGCCTAATGAGTAAAGATTTCTCAAGTCCATATCTAAGAATCTAATTTAAGCTATATTATTGAAATTTGATACTTTCTTCAAGATGCATTATATAATTAATTACATGTGTATAATTTTAGCTCTGAATTTCAGACTGGTTCTAAGCTGCAGAGGGTGTGGGTCAAAAGTGGTTCAAAATTGTTCGTGTAAATAGCTAGGGCAATTTTCGAACTTAACCTTCGCGCGCTGATAAATTAAATTGTCTTAACGCCTGCAATTTACGCAAACGTATTATCATCTTAGAGAAATGTAATAGAATAGCCAAGGCGCTCTTGTCCAGTGCTGCCCTCATTTCTTTTCAGGTTATATTTTCAATGATGTTTTTGTTAAACACGAAAGATAAATAAATAAAAACTTCGCTACTTCAGCAGCGTATTCTATTCATTGAATGAATCTTAAAGCTTATATTAACAAATATCTTTATTTGTTTCGGCTTCCCTCTATTAGTGTTTTTATTTTATCATACGAAGTATGGTCAAGTAGTGTAATCGATCATGAAAAAAGTGTTTTTTACTTCATTTTTCAAAATATCTAAAAAACAGATGGAACTATTTTGATTAAAATAATGGGGAAAACCATAGCGATTTAGTATATAAAAAAGTCTAAAGAAAGGGAGTGATTATTTTTAGCATGGGCCAAAATTGGGAGGATTCAAAAAATATCACTATAAGTTCGATTTGTACGAAATTTCGCTTATGCACTCTACAAGATTTTATAAAAATGATTCACTATATGAAGCAGAGCCTAAAAAAGATAAATTAAGAAAATATGCTCAGCTGGGAGGATGAGGCATGACTTTATTCTCCTTCGCACTCAGGCGAGTATTTGTGAATTTATTATAACATAGTCTATTAGTAAAAATTAAAAATTAATTAAATTATGTTTTTTTTTTCAGGTTTTTTGCGCATGGTCTAGGATCTTCAGGGTGTGTCCGCTCCATATAGCGTGCTCAAATAACCAGTGGGAATTTGGATTATCCATTTGGTGAAAATCATAGTGATTTAGATCTCTTGTGTCAACTAAAGAATATTTCTTTTTGCCTCATTTTGTGTCTGCTCAAAGAGCTTCTCGTCCAAAAGTTTCTATTCACTTAGTCGGTAACAATAGTATAAAGTATGTCGCGGATTGATGATGACAGATCTAAATCGATGAATACAAAAAACAAAAAGTTTCTCGAAAAGCAAATGCATCCAAAAATAAACTGAAGATTCCTCAAACAAATCAGAAAACCAAGGAAGATATAACAATCTCACATAATTTGGATGCTAAGGAATTAACCACATCTTTGGATTGTGCCTCTGAGAAAAAGCCGCTAAAAATACTAAAATCTAAGCCGGGGACTGATAATGACGGATGTAAATTCATTAATACAAAAAAAAAATGTCTTCGAAAAAAAGCACCTCAAATTCATCAGATAAATCAGGATACCCAAGAAGATATAACAATCTCAGATAATTTAGCCGCTATGACATTAACCACATCTGTGGATAGTGCTTCTGAGGAGGAGGAGGAGGATATTAAGAAAGCAATGAAAAGAGCACACCATAACGATATAGAAAAGGAAAGAAGAAATGTGGAAAGATCTGCTTATAAATGTTTAGGTGACGCTCTTTCTGATGCTACAGGTGAAACACCGAAATCGCGACAAGAAATCTTAATAATGGGAAAGGAACATATCACATCCGAAAGAGATACAGTAATTCCTAATTTAGCAGGACGTGTAGCCGCCAAGCTAAGGCAAAATGCTGCTTTAACTAGGTCTGAACAAATATTGACGTCACAATTAGTTAATGCAAATCAAGACATTCCCGAACTCCCCCTCTTCCAAAATCTCCTGAGAGAGTTCCGAAAACCCGCAAATTTTTAGGTGAATTGGAACATCATAATCATAATATGGCCCAGATGTCTCATCACTCGCCTGGAGAAGCTGTAGCCTTTGCTCGTTTAAAAAACTTGTTCAGAAAGTTTCACATGTAGAAACAACAAGCCCCGAACAAGATTTGTTATTAGCGAATAAGTATTTTGATCCCAAGGTGAAAAGGTCCAACAAGGATAAAAAAGAACTAAACAAAGTGTATAAGTTACTTTCGAATTATTTAGCTGATGCAAAAAATAAATAAAAAATATATTTAAATATATAAGTATAAAAAAACTCTTCTAATAAAGCTGGTCTTCCGAAAACCAAATTTCACCAGGAAAAAAATAGTTTTTTTCCTTTTCTCTAGTCATGATGTCTCTTCAATTAAAAAATACCTTAGATTGTGAATAGATTTTTTATAAATATCTTTTTTATGTATCTTTATGTATCTATATTCTTTTTCTTAATTAAATGGGATTTTTAAATCCAAAACTTTTCTGGTTTAAGAGATATTGAAAACACATTTTCGGGCCCTACTCCTCCTTGGAGTCCGAATTTCAAAAAATCCCTTCCTAGCTCACCCATAAATCGTAAAAAAATTTAGACATAAAATTTAATTATTAAATGAATTTAACTTTTAAGGACATCATAGATAAAATAAAATTTAATCTTTCTAGGTACAGCAGTTTGGATGTTCATGAATGAAAGAATGAAACGTCGCCAGGTCTTTTTATATACATACATAGATAGATATAATAAATACCAATCTTTTAAAAACTTTGAAGATTTTAGTAAAACCAAACTTTTCGGGAGAATTTCTCCCTATATCAATGTTTTAAATTGTTAAAAAGCATCAAAATGAATTCATTAGAAAATTCAACTTTTGCTTTTTTAACCATTGAAGGTAGTTCTTTCACAAATGCAAAAATTCAAGAAGTCTTCCAAACTTGGTATATAAGTCATTAAAAGCATAATAAACACACTGTTAAAATTTGAAGAAGATTTACCACACCAAACATGAATTAATTGCGATTAAAAATAAAATCTTTTACATATGGTACATTGAAAAAGGTGGGAAAATGATCATCTTTTATTTTTCTTTATTGAAAGACTTTCGCACTCTTGATGAAAAACTAATAATTGTTAGAATAATATATTTGGAGTAACTTAAAAAAAAAAAAAATTGAAATTATTTACCAAGCAGTTTTGATAAAAAATAAAAAAACAAAAACATATTTGGTCGATTATTTTTAGTGGAGGGGATAAGATCAATGGCTTAGAAACAATCGATTCATAAAGAGAATTTAGTAGAGTAAAATGCACAGTCACGTTAAAAAAACATAACCTAAAATTTTAACACCGTTCATATTTATAGAGTGGTTACGAGGCTAAAACTTTATGTGTGGTTTATCGCGAAAGTACCTCATTAAAAAATTCCATTGAAAATGGAAAAATTTCCCCTAAACTTTTGAAGATTATTCTTTAAAAAATTTATTTTAAATATATAACAATCAAAAAATATGTTTTTTCAATAAACAGGTATTAATTACTTTACAATACGCGGTATGGGAATCGTTCAAGAATTTTGAATTTTTTGGCTTCGTATTTTCGAACTATCTTAAAGGACCAAACCAATATTGTATAGCGAACATCGAAAAATTTAAATTTTAAGATATATTAATTATTTTGTCAAACTGTCTGTTGGGGTGTAAACTTTGTGTACGTTCTAGCTCACTGATCGTCACACTTTTCTGGTCAATGGCCAATATGTGAGGTATCACTGCGGGCCAGACACTTATGAATTGGGTAGTTGACACCATCAATCAATTGATATACTTTTGATCAGCTGTCAAAAAGCGATTCCCGACATTGATTTTGTATACCAATAGCAACCTTTGAATAAGTCACTCATTTGTCAACTCAATTGACTAACTATTTATTGACTACGTAACTAAAAATCTACTTTTACAGTTAATTAAAATTAATCAGGTTTTCAGGGCTAAAATAAAGTGTTTTTTTAGAGAAGTTGTATCTTGGAATTATTGGTTAATGGTGTCAACTACCCAATTGGATATCTTATCTTATTATATTAAATGTGCAATTCTCGTATATATATAGTACCTGGTCACCGAGCGATGCTCGGTAACTTTTTGCTTTAGTTAATAGCTATATATTAATCCCCGCCCCCCGGACCCCCACTACTTCACTCAACCTCCTGAACCCCACATCTACCACCCACCCCCGACCACGCACCCAGTTTTTGAATTTCTAGCCTTCAATTGCCCACAGATTATGTATATATAGGTATATATATAAATGCGATATAATTATTTTTTTAATAAAAATTTTTGAGATCATCAATTAAATTGTCAAATTAATATTTTTGAGATTTAAAACTCGATTTTAAATGAATTAAATTGAACCAATTATTTTACATGAATAAGTATACATTATATTTGAGCTTCGACTTCTGAGATTACTTCTCCACCATCGACTGTCCTTGATCATCTTTTTAGTCTTTGTTTTTAATAAGTAGGAAAAACTAATTAAATAAAAAAACCTCTTTTCCGATAATTATTCCAATTCCATATTCCTCATCCTCAATCCGATCAAATCCATCAATTAAATTCCCCAACTTTTAATATATAATAATAATAATAATAATAATAATAATAATATGGATGAACAAAATGGGTCTCAAACTCTGCTGTGCGAGAATGTAACACCAACCCGTGCCCAAGAAGAACAAGATGTGACATCAATCACGAGAAATGATGAGCTGCTCGATCTAATGAAGGAAAAATTTTACAGCCTACTTGGATGTTACATTAATACTGACCCATCAAAAAGGCCCTCTATTCCGATCCTAAAAAACATAAAATCTGCACAACCATTAATCTTGAAAATGAATATTATCATTGAGGAACATCTGAGGACTACGCGGGATCTTGATGAATTGCATTTGGCCATATATTGCGCGGCAGTGTCGATAATCGAACTAAATGGGCAGAAAATATATACACCACGTGCAAACATAAGTCAGCCCCGAAAAACCTCATCCCCAGCATGGAAAACACGCCTCGAGAAGAACATCAATGAGGCTCGAGCAAAGGCAGATATCATAGATGCTTACCTAAAGAACATCAACTCCAGGAAAATAAGCAAGAAAATCCATCGAATAGCAAGGAGCGCTGGAATCAATCTCCTAAAACAAGAGAGCACTCAAGAACTGATTAACCTTAAAGATGTTTTTAGGCAGAAGGCGAAAGTAAAAGGGGCTAGGTTGCGGAGATACAATGAGCTGTCCAAAAGAAAAAATCAAAACTCAGAGTTTTACACAAATAGGAAGAAATTCTTCAGAAAATTAGATCAACAAAATGAATGCTCGACAACGAGCCAACCCGACATAGACCCTACACATTTTCATAATTACTGGAGCTCTATTTGGAGTCTTCCTAGAAATTATTCTAGAGATGCAGAATGGCTGGGATCTATTGAAGAGCGATATGCTGAGGTTGTACCTGTGCTGCCTCAAGAATTCACTACTGAGGATATCTTCAAGGCTGTGAAAAGGACGAGTAATTGGAAAGCTCCTGGACCGGATAAAATACATAATTTCTGGCTCAAATATTTGACATCTTGCCATGAGTCATTGGCTCTATGTTATACAACCGCGTTAAATGAACCGGAAACAATTCCTAGATACCTAACGGAAGGAAATACTTACCTACTATATAAGAAAGGAAGTACTACAGAACCAGAAAACTACCGACCGATAACCTGTCTATCCGTTATGTACAAGCTGTTTACATCTCTGATTAATAATAGAATCTATGAGCATTGCGATGCAAATAATTTGATCGAGGTAGAACAAAAGGGTTGTATCCGAGGCTCATTAGGCTGTAAGCAGCAACTTACTATCGATGCTATAATTTTAAAACAGGCCCAACTTAAAAAACGCAACCTGCACATCGGGTATATAGATTACTCGAAAGCTTTCGACTCTGTGCCTCATGACTGGCTGATAAGAGTGCTAGAAATCTACAAAATTCCTCTTAATATTATACACTGTTTGCATACAATGATGAAAACATGGAGAACCAATATTCACATCAATAATAACAACATCGGGAATATAAATATTAAAAGAGGAATTTTCCAGGGAGACTCTTTATCCCCAGTATGGTTCTGCTTAGCCTTAAATCCTCTCTCGGTATTGTTGAAGAAAAAAGATATGGGTTATAAGCTTGCGAGAAATGATAGAAGAATAACGCACCTCCTATACATGGACGATCTTAAGGTTTATGCCGACACTAGTCCAAAGCTGAACTCCTTAATAACAACTATAAGAAATTTCAGCGAGGATATTAACATGGCATTTGGAGTTGATAAATGTTCTATCATAAATATTAAAAAAGGCAAGACGGAATATTTGGGAGAGACTGTGGAGGACATCGTCGAACTTGGGCAGGATAATATGTATAAATACCTAGGGATCCCTCAAAATATGAAGATCAACCATAAACAACTAAAGGAAATGTTCACTGAAAAGTACAGGAAGAGACTAACAAAGATCCTGAACACCAAACTATCAGGAAAAACATAATTACTGCCATAAATACCTGGGCGGTTCCTGTGCTTACGTACTCCTTCGGAATTGTGAAATGGACCGAAACTGACCTGGACAGTCTGGATAGGCTCAGTAGAGGTATTCTTAGGAAATTTCGTTGTCGACATCCAAGTTCCTCCGTCACACGGCTGTATTTACAACGTAAAGAAGGAGGAAGGGGGTTAATCAACATCTTTAACCTATGTAGAACCCAAGAAGAAAACATAAGAAATAAATTCTTATGTTCTGATGATGACCTCATTAAATCTGTCATAAGGGCTGACGAGGGGTATACTCCACTGAATCTGAGCTGTCATGCGTTTGTGATTCCAAAAAGAGAGCTTAAACCCTGGAAAGAGAATATTCTCCACGGGAAATTCCCAAATCTCTTAGACGAAGATCATATCGACAGGAGTGCTTCTCTACAATGGCTGGCCGATGGCTCTCTCTATCCTGAGACGGAAGGATTCATTATGGCTATCCAAAATAGAATAATAAGAACCAAAAATTATGAGAAGCACATACTGAAGTTAAATGTGACGGATAAGTGTAGGCGATGTGATTGTATGGGTGAGTCCATCGAACATATTATGGCAGGGTGTCCAACACTATCTGAGAATGCCTACCTTGGAAGGCACAATCAAGTGGCCAAATTGATCCACCAACAGCTAGGAATCAAATATGGCTTACTGGATACGAAAACACCTCCCTACTATAAATACCAGCCGGTGCCTGTCGTAGAATCGGGAAAATACATCTTATACTGGGACAGGCCTGTGTTAACTGATAGGACCATCGCTTATAACCGACCCGATATTCTTCTAATAGATTTTAACACAAGTTCAGGGATACTCATTGATATCGCTGTTCCTCTGACACATAACATCAAAAGGACAGAGGCAGAGAAAAAGAACAAATATGAGGAACTCGCCTGGCAAATTAAAGAGATCTGGAAACTGGATAGGGTCTCCATCTACCCATTAGTGATATCCGTTGAGGGGGTTGTCTCTAACAACTTTAATAAGAACATTGAGAAACTTGGGCTGCCAAACACCATCTTGAAGCATGCACAGAAGGCAACTATATTACAAACCTGCCATATCGTGCGCAAGTTTCTCAATAATTGAAGATTATCCGGAGGATCATGTGGGCCAGAGTGAATTCTCTTTCCACATCGACCGAGCCTAATCCCAAATAAGATCTGAAGGGATAGGTGAAATTTTTCCAGCGCAAGCTGAGAAAGTGCATTAACTCGGATAATAATAATAATAACCTTATTGTGGGATATAAAATTAAAAAAACAATTATTTATTAAAAGGAAATAGAATAAAAATGTAAATAAACATTTTTATTGAGACAACCACCTGTGAATAATTGTTTCAATTAACAAAAAACCCATCAAAAACAACTTAGCCGAAGATGAGACTGGGACAGATCTAATGTCCAACATTTGCTCATTTAAATGTTATATATGTTATATCCCTGTATTCATTCTTTCTGTTTCTCATTTAAATGTTACTATATGTATGTATTCTTTCTGTTTGCTCATTTAAATGTTATATATGTTATGTTTGCTTGCTTAAATGTTACTATTTGTATATATATTCTTTCTGTTTCTGCTCTACGAGGTAGCCACCTCAGAGCATTGTTTTAAATAAATAAATAAATAAATAAATAAAATAAATAAAACCTTCCTAACCCGTGAAATTCATCCAAATCGTTAGAGCCGTTTTCGAGAACCCTACCGGATATACAGGGTGGCGCAGATGGATCGGGTGGTTTTAAAATACTTGTCAAACTGTCAATTTTAAAGGTATTGGATTGAAATAAAGTGCAAAACGTGTAGTTACAATGGAAGTTTATTAACAAAAAATTAATAAAGTTAGTTTTTAAAAATTACATCCATCAAATGCCCTCCTTCTCGAGCGACGCATTCTTGGAGTCGGTCCTTAACGTTCCGCATTGCCCGCTCAAGCACATCACCAGGAATTAATGTGATTTACTAAGCCCTTTTTTCCAAAATTCAATGTGTTTCTGCTTTTCACGATTTTCAATGAAATAAGCTTTGAGTTCTGTGTCGTATTTTATTTCAATGAGTTCGTTCATCAACTGAGTTTTTAACCGACTTCAAAAAAGGAGGAGGTTCTCTATTCGACTGAATTTTTTTATTGTGTGTCTATGTTACCTCATATCTCTGCCAACTGTGAACCCATTTTGACGATTTTTTTGCATTGGGTTCAATCTAGTTTCCGATTGGTCCCGTTTTTTTATCATTGATATTGGACTATTTTTGATATGTTTGTTTAGCCATAACTTCTATGTTTATGATCCGATTTTAATGATTCTTTTTATTGGAAAGAAGGTACCTTAGGGGTGGAACCATATTAATTTGGTCAAGTTCTGAAGATATGATCAATGATGAAATAAGGTAAATCTCCAATTCTTATGACCAAATAATTGAAATTATATTAAATAAAATCTTTTATAAAAAAAACTTATAACCCGCAAACGTTTGGAGAGAAGTTCTATATTTATGAATTGAATTTTATTATCATTTTTTGATAAAGGTTAATGGGAAGGAGGATTAATTGGATGGATTAATTTCCTCAATATGGTATTGGAATAATTATTGGAAAAGAGGTTTTTTTTCTTTAATTATTTTTTTCCTTTACTTAAAACAAGGACTAAAGATGATCAAGGACACTCGATGGTGGAGAAATAATCTCCGGAGTCGAAGCTAAGATACAATGTATACATTAATTCATATAAAATAATTGGTTTAATAAATAAAATTATAAATTATCATTTTCTGATTCATTCGCCCGACGCTTTCTCTTACGAGATGCATGCAAGGTATTATATTAAGTCACTATTAATAACATAACTAAAAAGAGAAAAATAAAAATAATTAAAAAAAAATAAAATAAAACGGACTTCAAAAAAATTAAATGCAACAAATAAATAATAATAACTTAAAAATAAAACAAAATACACTAAAAGGTATAAAATAATTATTTTATTTAGTTCCAACTAAACAACGAAATATTAACATGAAATTTATTTTTGAAGTCGGTGCCAAACAAACTATATAAGCGAGCCTACCCGCCAAACGTACTAAGTAAGATCCGTCGAGTTCGAATGCATATGTTTGGCACCGACTTCAAAAAGCAATTTCATGTTAATATTTCGTTGTCTAGTTGTAACTAAATAAGATAATTATTTTATATCTTTTAATGTATTTGATTTTATTTTTAAGTTATTATTATTTATTTGTTGCATTTAATTTTTTTGAAGTCGATTTTTTTTATAAAAATTATGGTAAATCCAAACCGAATGAATAATTTCATATCATTGTCTTGAAAATGCCAAGAGTTTTCTACAAAGAGTAAAACAGTTCTTAATATTTATCAAATCATTAAATCAAGCTTGAGTTGTATACCAAAAAAGAATTTAGTCTTTTTGATTTTAAGTCGAATCTTCCACGATTTCAGTAGAGGTTGCCATTAATAGTCAAAACATCAAAAATGGAATGCAATAAGGTTATTCCTCTAGTATTAGATAAGAATCGTTCATAATTTTTGATTTTAAGCCGATTCCTCCATGTCTTCAGCAATGGATACCAATAAAAACCGAAACGTCAATAATCCAATATAGAATGGTTATTCCTCAAGTACTAGGTGAGAATCAATCGCTATTTTGGATTTTAACTCGATTCCTCTATGTCTTCAGCAATGGTTCCAAATAAAAACCGAAACGTAAAAATCCAATATAGAATGGTTATTCCACAAGTACTAGATGCGAATTAATCGCTGTTTTTGATTTTACCTCGATTCCTCTGTCTTCAGCAAAGGTAACGGATAAGAAAACAACGCAGTTGCTATGATTACTTATAAAACTTCCTCCCAAATTTTTAGCATTTCACAGAGAGAAGCCTATTCATTCTTACTTAAGAAAGGTTAAATGAGCTATATTAAAACTATCAAATGAATAAATTTTAAAGAATTTAAAAAATTAAAAAAAGGACTTTCTTACTCTAGAGTAAAGTACTTTGAAATATAATTTTACTAAAAACTTTATTTAACCTGTTTTGTGGTCCCCAAGGTACTTAATTAGGATATTAAATTTCATCAAAATTGGTTATGTGATTTTCAAGATATTTAGAAAAAACTAAAAAAGTACTGAAATAAAGTACTAATCTTTATGGGCCGATATGTAGCAAAACCTTATCAGCGCTTCATTTTGTTAAACTAATGGTAGATTTTCAATTTCATTTCAATCGGTCAGACGGTGTGGAAAAAATCGTGGGTCACAAAAACGATAATACTAAAATTTGTGACTTTAATTGAGTCCATGGGTTCCGTAGTCTTTACCTGAGGACCGTTTGAAGTTGCGCTTGCCGCGAGACCGATTAAAATACTTTCCCCATGCTTCGCATTGGATAAAGTAAAAAAGTAATTATTGTAAAATTGAAGAAAATTGTTTAAGAATGATCTAAAAAAAAATACGAAAATAAATTTGTTCTTTTGGTTGGCAACATGAACATATTTCTCAAATTTCGGTCGCGGCTTAAAAAGGTTAAGAACCACTGCTCTATATTACTTTAGGTTTCATCTAGAGTTAATAAACTTTAACCTTGATTATTTCGAAATGAGGTAAATCTCCAATTCTTATGACCAAATAATTGAAATTATATTAAATAAAATCTTTTATAAAAAAACTTATAACCCGCAAACGTTTGGAGAGAAGTTCTATATTTATGAATTGAATTTTATTATCATTTTTTGATAAAGGTTAATGGGAAATAAAATTTGAAATAAAATTTAAAATCTACCATTAGTTTAACAAAATGAAGCGCTGATAAGGTTTTGCTACATATCGGCCCATAAAGATTAGTACTTTATTTCAGTACTTTTTTAGTTTTTTCTAAATATCTTGAAAATCACATAACCAATTTTGATGAAATTTAATATCCTAATTAAGTACCTTGGGGACCACAAAACAGGTTAAATAAAGTTTTTAGTAAAATTATATTTCAAAGTACTTTACTCTAGAGTAAGAAAGTCCTTTTTTTAATTTTTTAAATTCTTTAAAATTTATTCATTTGATAGTTTTAATATAGCTCATTTAACCTTTCTTAAGTAAGAATGAATAGGCTTCTCTCTGTGAAATGCTAAAAATTTGGGAGGAAGTTTTATAAGTAATCATAGCAACTGCGTTGTTTTCTTATCCGTTACCTTTGCTGAAGACAGAGGAATCGAGGTAAAATCAAAAACAGCGATTAATTCGCATCTAGTACTTGTGGAATAACCATTCTATATTGGATTTTTTACGTTTCGGTTTTTATTTGGAACCATTGCTAAAGACATAGAGGAATCGACTTAAAATCAAAAATAGAGATTGATTCTCATCTAGAACTTGAGGAATACCATTCTATATTGGATTTTTGACGTTTCAGTTTTTATTGGTAACCATTGCTGAAGACATAGAGGAATCGAGTTAAAATCAAAAATAGCGATTGATTCTCATCTAGTACTTGAGGAATATCCATTCTATATTGGATTTTTGACGTTTCGGTTTTATTGGTAACCATTGATGAAGACATAGAGGAATCGAGTTAAAATCCAAAATAGCGATTGATTCTCACCTAGTACTTGAGGAATAACCATTCTATATTGGATTATTGACGTTTCGGTTTTTATTGGTATCCATTGCTGAAGACATGGAGGAATCGGCTTAAAATCAAAAATTACGAACGATTCTTATCTAATACTAGAGGAATAACCTTATTGCATTCCATTTTTGATGTTTTGACTATTAATGGCAACCTCTACTGAAATCGTGGAAGATTCGACTTAAAAATCAAAAAGACTAAATTCTTTTTTGGTATACAACTCAAGCTTGATTTAATGATTTGATAAATATTAAGAACTGTTTTACTCTTGTAGAAAACTCTTGGCATTTTCAAGACAATGATATGAAATTATTCATTCGGTTTGGATTTACCATAATTTTTATAAAAAAAAAATCGACTTCAAAAAAATTAAATGCAACAAATAAATAATAATAACTTAAAAATAAAATAAAATACATTAAAAGATATAAAATAATTATCTTATTTAGTTACAACTAGACAACGAAATATTAACATGAAATTGCTTTTTGAAGTCGGTGCCAAACATATGCATTCGAACTCGACGGATCTTACTTAGTACGTTTGGCGGGTAGACTCGCTTATATAGTTTGTTTGGCACCGACTTCAAAAAGTAAATTTCATGTTAATATTTCGTTGTTTAGTTGTAACTAAATAAAATAATTATTTTATACCTTTTAGTGTATTTTGTTTTATTTTTTAAGTTATTATTATTTATTTGTTGCATTTAATTTTTTGAAGTCCGTTTTATTTTATTTTTTTTTAATTATTTTTATTTTTCTCTTTTTAGTTATGTTATTAATAGTGACTTAATATAATACCTTGCATGCATCTCGTAAGAGAAAGCGTCGGGCGAATGAATCAGAAAATGATAATTTATAATTTTATTTATTAAACCAATTATTTTATATGAATTAATGTATACATTGTATCTTAGCTTCGACTCCGGAGATTATTTCTCCACCATCGAGTGTCCTTGATCATCTTTAGTCCTTGTTTTAAGTAAAAGGAAAAAAATAATTAAAGAAAAAAATCCTCTTTTCCAATAATTATTCCAATACCATATTGAGGAAATTAATCCATCCAATTAATCCTCCTTCCCATTAACCTTTATCAAAAAATGATAATAAAATTCAATTCATAAATATAGAACTTCTCTCCAAACGTTTGCGGGTTATAAGTTTTTTTTATAAAAGATTTTATTTAATATAATTTCAATTATTTGGTCATAAGAATTGGAGATTTACCTCATTTCGAAATAATCAAGGTTAAAGTTTATTAACTCTAGATGAAACCTAAAGTAATATAGAGCAGTGGTTCTTAACCTTTTTAAGCCGCGACCGAAATTTGAAAATATGTTGTTGCGATTTAACCTACTTATGTTAAATCTGGGTGAGGCCCAATTTAGGATTTTATTGTGTAATGGTATATTTAGCACTCTGGAATAATAGATAGAAGTTTTGAGAGAAAAGATTTAATTTATGCAACGAAGAATAATCAATTTGTACAATGTGTAGTAATAGAATAATTATGTATATAAGTAACGAAAGACAATGAATACAGCGATTGAAACAAGTTGAAACTGTGTGTGTGTAAAGTGACTTGATTTTAATATAAGTTTAATTAACAAAGAAAGTGAACAATAATGGTGGACAGCGTGCATCAGCTGAGTCATAGAGTTTGTGTCCGCTAGCGTGCCTCCGGCTGACTGACTCCGCCAGTCGAGATAGCCTTCCACGCGCAACTCATGATAGCAACGGGGCGGGGAGCAAAATACAGACTGCCAACTGCACCTACTAAAAGAAACAATAAAACAAACCTGGCAAGCTATATGCCGATTATGAATATAAGGGCCAAGGGGTGCTTATTTCATTACATCCCCCCGGCCGGAAACATTAAAACTGGAGCCACTCACAGAATTAAGTAGCGACAATTTTAATGGCTTCAGTCAGCCTTCAGACAGCATTCAAATGCCTCCTTTCATGGAATAATATTGACACATAAGAAAATCTACTGTACTGAAGCTACGTTAAAATAAAAATAAAAAAATATCAATGAATGTATAGGTGTTGAATGGACATGACTGGTTTCAAATCGGAACGGAACTTTCCAGATCCACCAGTATGGGCCAGACGCACCACAACGAGCGCCCGCCACGGCCAAGACGTGGGAGCAAAGATTCATTGTCAAACAAAAAGGGAATTCGGGATGGCTGTTAAGAGCGCACAGCCCTACCCTGTGGTCTCTGAAGCCTACAGGGCGGACACTAGCATGTCCTCAAAACGAGCCGCTGCCAAATCAGAACCAGAGTGGATGCTAGACAGCTGGATACAGCTGTCGGGGTGGCCAACCACAACGCCTCCAATTGGGCACAAAATTTAATATAATTTACGAGGCTTTAAAGCCTCCTCCACTGCTCAGAGTGAATGGCCCGCCTCCCATTTCTCCAGAACTCGTCCCGGTGGGATTGCAGTCAGCTCATTCCTCAATAGGGTCTATGCCCTGCGGACTTAGCCGCCAATAACTAGGCTCTTAGGCCTTCTTCACTACACTCAATAGGGTCTATGCCCTGCGGACTTAGCCGCGAATAACTAGGCTCTTAGGCCTCTTTTCTCCATCTTCCACACAGCAAAAAAAGGGGGGGGGGAATTGACAACAACGAATCTCCGGTCCCACACACACGCCAATGACCCACGACCATAGCGGAACGTCCTTTTAAACTGGCTTCAAATTCCAGTTCCACTCCAAAAATCACGCAGGATGAACACTCAACAGTGCTCTACATTCTTTAAACTGGACCATTAATGACCTTGACTGAAAACAAAAAAATTAAATATTTATAAAAAAACAATTATACTCAACTTACAATATTAAACCATTAAAGCATGGCAGAATTTAGACCGCCCGCTTCCACAACATCGACTCGCCAATAACCAGCAACCTCAACACATTATCTCACCTTTGCTCTTTCTCTTTGCGATTAATAAAATAAAAATTATAAAAAAATTAGTGAAAAATTAATGTAAAAATATTTAATCAAATTAATCATTAAATTAAAGAATTAAAATACGCGTATTTAATAGCGACCATCCGTCCTTGAATTCTTTGACTGATCAAAAATAATAAACAACACAACCATGGCTCTCAGATTATAGAGCCTTATAAAGTTTAGAGAACCTTCGTGAGGCTGCAAAACATTTCACTTCCCAACACAGATCTTTTATTCACAGTTAACAGGCCACAGGATTTAAATTAGTTGATATGACTATTAACCCTTAGTTTATTTGTTCCCTTGGAACGAATGTCTAAATGTAGTTACACAAAAAATATTTGAAAGAGACTTTCAATAAAATAGACTACTATAGAAAAAGGATTGCAAGAATGTTTGTTGACAAATGCATCCAATTTTGGCGGGATTTGAACCCGTACCAACTGCTTGGAAGGCAACTATGACTGACCTTGACTTGTTATGCATTCAATAAACAAATTGGACTTGTTTGGGAATATACCAAAACTGCCTATATAAGCATAGAATAATGAGCGGGAAGTTATTTACTATCATAAATGCTCCTATATACTCGGAAATTCACGAAAATAGCTAGACTAGGCTGTTGTAGATTGCATTTGTTATTAATAGAATAATGTATTTAAGGTGGACGCATTGGATCATTTAATTATAAAATAATTTGTAATTACAAAAAAATGCAATAGGAATTCTCAAATAAACTCTTGTTAAGGAGATTTCATTAATCAAAACTAAATGTTTTGAAACATTTGCACATCCATAAAAAATTTGTTGAACTATAGAAATTTAATATTGATTACTAATAGAATAATTGGCTAAAGGCGGATATCTAACCATTATCGTTTTAAATTTCAATTGTAAACCATTAAATAAAAATGTCCCTAACGGGATTCGACCCTTTATTTTTAGATAATGGAATTCAGACTTTATTAAAGAATTGTCCAATAAAAATTAGATGGGCATTCTTCATATAAAAAAATGAATGAACCTAATCATTCGATTAACACACCTTTGGTTTGTTTACTAACAGTAAATACTTCTGTTCAGTAGTTCACACAGCCTTACTACGGAACAATATTATGGTACCTTTGGATATAGTTAACTTCGATGTAAATAAAAACTTTTACTAGTATAAAATATACTAGTGGTCCCCATAGCAACTGACCAAATATTTTTTTTTATATCATTTGATATCTGTTTTCAGAATTGAATAAATTTTACTTCGGCAATTGATTAATAAAGTAAATATAGAAATGAAAACATTTTGATAAAGTGCAGAACATTATCTATAGGCTTATTTTACTCCATGGGACTTTGCCCGCTTGCCTTCAGGCGACTCAAGGCTACAACCCCGTCGGATGGCCAATCAGCCTGCGAATTTGCTTGCAGAATACCCACACTGGACTGGCTAAGTTTTGTCGTCGGTAGACCGTGACTAGTTTGAATAAACAGCACCCATACCAAGCATAGAATAGATTAAGAATTATTCTCCATTGGAAAATTACCCAGGTTTAACGTGAGTTAGAAAATGAGCGGAAAACATTTTTAGATAAACCAGGATACAAAGACCGACCAAATAAACATGACCTCGAACAGACATCTGTGAACGGAGGGCACGAGCACGAACCACACAAGATAGAGATTACTTTTTCAGAGAGAAATCCTATACGATTCTAGAAACCAATATTCAATTTAGGGATTTTCTGGTGCATTAACACACCTGGTTGGAAATTAACAATTTTTCCATAAAAAAACTTATGTTCGGAAGAATATCTATCAAAAAAATATAGGCTTAATAATTCCTATGCAATTTACTTGAAATTATTAGCAATAATGGATAACATGAGATAATTCAATTTTTGTGGACAGACTGACAGATTGTCAACAAAATACAATTATAATTATTTGTAAGTAAAATGAAATTAACTAATTATAAATTTACATTAGAACCAATTCAATTGTTCTTTTAACTTGAAACTTTAATTATTCAAGGATTAGGCTTATCTCTTTATGACTAATTAATGAAAATTATCTGTTACTGATAAGGATTAAATTCATTATTATATTGAAATTTTTGGAATTATCCAAGACTTTATAGAATTTCAAAATATTATAGTGAAGATTATAATATTATTTTAAATTTTCCAACTAAGAAAACTTAAAAAAATTATTTTTGAAGGATAAAGAGATAATTACTTGAAATGTATTTTCCTTTAGGAAGAAAAATACGGACTTTTGAAATCTTAATTATATTAAGGATTTTTCTTAATAGAATGAATTTTTTAGAATTTCAATTTTACATATAAAAAAGGACTTGATGAAATTATAACACAATTCATCAATTTGACAGACAAAGAAATATTTATTCGAATTTTATTTTTCTTTAGAAAGAGACAGACTGACTTTTTAAATCTTAATTATATTAAAGATTTTTCTTTATAGAAAGAAAATTTTTAGAATTTCCTAATTTTAAACAAAAAAGGACTTAGTTAAATTTTAACAAAATTTATTAAGAGACAGACAGACTATTGAATTACCTCTAAAGTATAAGAGAATAAAAAAATATAAAATAAACAAAATTATTTACAAATTTTACAAATAATGAAAAATAGTGGGATTTTTAAAAAAAGAGGGGGGGGGAAAAAGAAGAAAATATAGAATTCATTAGAGCAAGCCCCCACACTGAATTAGCGTGTGGTTTGTAACCTTCTTTGAGGTTACTGCTCTGGGCGAGGGTAGAATCTTTTTAATAACCGGATATTGTAGACACCCTGCTTTTTACCACGGGTTGTCTCCAATACATACGTACCCCCGGGGCGTATTTCAGCCACTCGGAACGGGCCGTCATACAGTAGGAAGAACTTTTGACAAACTTTGTCAATTAATGATGACAGTACCTTTGGATGGTTATGGTGCACATAAGCACGAAAAGGCCGGTTTAACTCTTTCATGGTACGCTCAGCCGGGTTGGCCTGTTGATTGCGGATGGCGACAAATCGCAATTCAGTGCCCATTTCACCAATGAAATCATGAAATTTCTTAGAGGTGAATTGAGTTCCGCGATCAGTTAGAAGGGTTATGGGAATCGGGTAGGTTTTGGCCTTGAAAGGAACTACATCAGTTAGTTCAATCACATGTTGGTAGCCCTCCTTACACCCAGGCTCGGGGGAAAATATATCCTGGAACTCATTTAAGAGTTCATGTAACTGTCGCCTCTCTAGAGAGGATGCGGGCTCAGGCACATCCTCCAGAGGCAGCAGTTGTTGGGATAGACTCTTTGTCCTGGTTTCACAAAGGGCCACCGCAAAAGACTCTTGAAAATGGACCGGGACCTCAGGGAACACTATAATTTTGACCCTTTATCTCAATTGCTACAGCATGGGACTGAAAGGATAGTTTTATGAGGTTTTCCTGCTCAAGTTTTATCTCGTCAACCTCCCCTCTCACTGGTTCCCTGTTCCGAACATAACAGTCTACCTTACCTTTCAGCCTATCTATTTGACTTTTTAGGTCTTTACCCATTTCCTTCATTTCAGTCTTTAAACCCGCCATGTTAATAGTTGAAGTATTCATATTGCTATCCATTTTCTTTTCTAAATCGATTTTTAAGCAGTTTATTGAACCATTCATATCTTTTATATCATTTTTTAAATCATTTTTTGTATCTTTTATATCATTTTTTAAATCCTTAAACAATGCCGTTATTTGTGCCATATCAATTTGTGTTTGTGGGAGACTAGGTTGTGAAAAATTCTGTGTAATATTGGGCTGTGAAATGCCCTGCAACTCACATGATATCGTCTCCATTTGGGCCTGATTTGGTTGGTTGTCGAGGTTGTTCAACGCCGACGAGTGTGCCAACGGTTGATCTCCTCCTTCCAACAGTTCTGCGATTGACGGCATTGTTATTTCAGGACAGATGGTATCACTATTTAAAAAAATAAATCAAATTAATTAGGCCTTTCACGCCAATTATATCACAAGATTTTGGACTAAAAAATAAAGTGATAATTAATTACAACAAACACACACAGGTTGACCTTGTTTCATTCGTCATATCGGTGCGGTCCTCCATGTTGCGATTTAACCTACTTATGTTAAATCTGGGTGAGGCCCAATTTAGGATTTTATTGTGTAATGGTATATTTAGCACTCTGGAATAATAGATAGAAGTTTTGAGAGAAAAGATTTAATTTATGCAACGAAGAATAATCAATTTGTACAATGTGTAGTAATAAAATAATTATGTATATAAGTAACGAAAGACAATGAATACAGCGATTGAAACAAGTTGAAACTGTGTGTGTGTAAAGTGACTTGATTTTAATATAAGTTTAATTAACAAAGAAAGTGAACAATAATGGTGGACAGCGTGCATCAGCTGAGTCATAGAGTTTGTGTCCGCTAGCGTGCCTCCGGCTGACTGACTCCGCCAGTCGAGATAGCCTTCCACGCGCAACTCATGATAGCAACGGGGCGGGGAGCAAAATACAGACTGCCAACTGCACCTACTAAAAGAAACAATAAAACAAACCTGGCAAGCTATATGCCGATTATGAATATAAGGGCCAAGGGGTGCTTATTTCATTACAATGTTCATGTTGCCAGCCAAAAGAACAAATTTATTTTCGTATTTTTTTTTAGATCATTCTTAAACAATTTTCTTCAATTTTACAATAATTACTTTTTACTTTATCCAATGCGAAGCATGGGGAAAGTATTTTAATCGGTCTCGCGGCAAGCGCAACTTCAAACGGTCCTCAGGTAAAGACTACGGAACCCATGGACTCAATTAAATTCACAAATTTTAGTATTATCGTTTTTGTGACCCACGATTTTTTCCACACCGTCTGACCGATTGAAATGAAATTGAAAATCTACCATTAGTTTAACAAAATGAAGCGCTGATAAGGTTTTGCTACATATCGGCCCATAAAGATTAGTACTTTATTTCAGTACTTTTTTAGTTTTTTCTAAATATCTTGAAAATCACATAACCAATTTTGATGAAATTTAATATCCTAATTAAGTACCTTGGGGACCACAAAACAGGTTAAATAAAGTTTTACTTTGAGTTTTTCTATATTACTTTAGGATTCATCTAGAGTTAATAAACTTTAACGTTGATTATGTCGAAACTATCATTTATGGACTTGATTCACTGAGCGCCTCATATAAATAAACGTTCAGTAAAAATTCAATCTGATAAAAAAGCAATCTGTGCATCAAAGAGATCATGTCTCCTACTCTTAGGAGTCTATCCATACTCCCGTAACCTTTCGGAGGGTAACCCCCCTGGCTACGGACTTAGTTCAGAGGAAGTTTAAATTTAAAGTAGGATATAAATTTTAGAGAAAAATTAAGGTATATGATCAGACTAGTAAAAAATATAGTAAAATAAAGCAGTGATTAATAAATATAAATAGAGAGAAAAGGTTATGCTTATTGGTATATCACTTAGATCATTAAATATATAGACACGCCCTCTGTTACTCTCCACACAGAGTGAAGTGAGGCCAACATCGCCTAAAGATGACGTTATGTTATAGCATAAATATTTTGGTTATATTAATTTAATATTAATTTGCGATTATTTGAATCCAAAATAAATAATCTAAACTAAGATGAATTTATCTCAATGTATAATAATTCCTATAGTGACCATGCTATTTCTGGCTGTTCCTACCTAGAGTTGACGTCAAGTTCTCTAGGAGAAGTTGGTCCCAAATCGACACCAGGGTGTGTCTATATATTTCATGGTCTAAGGTATATCAATCGACAGATTTCTCCTTCAGCACTTCAAAATCGCTCTAAAATAGGTGTCAAAGAGCAAAAATTAGTGAATTCTGATAAGATTAAATTAGGTTGGAATTGGTGGTGTTTCACAAGGAGAAAAATTAAAATACAAAGATTTTTTTAGCTTACTCTATATATTTCGAGCTATTAACTCATCGTCAGGAGAACATTGACTAAAGATAACATAAAATATTGAACAGAATTTATTTTAATTTTAATATGATGGACAGTTATTTATGACTTAGTGTAAATATGAAAGAATTATCAGTGGATGGGATGGCCTTAGAGCCGAAAGAACAGATGTAGCAGACAAAGGGCTGGAATAAAGAAAAGATATTTAAACTTGGAAGTTGCCGAAAATTATGTATGTGCTATAAAGGGGGTAATAAACTATGGAATGCGATGAGGATACATAGTGAAAATTCCATCTCTTATTTTCTATTTTAAAAATAAAAAATTAAAAAAAAAATTAAACTCACCATACACTCTCATCTCATTCCAATTCAAATTAAATATCATTGATTAAGATGTCAATTATTCTGATAAGTTTTTTTTCATTAAAAATATGCAATCTAGGTGGCTTTAGTCGAAACTTCTTTTTCGATAAATAACTTTACTATTTGGGGGGGTCGATAGGCTAGTCGGTAGCGTGACAGCGAGCTAACCAGGAGACCCGGGTTCGAATCCGACTCGAGGCAGCCAGCCAAAATCTGACCCCCGGGGGTAGAGACAAATTTTAAAAATATATCTAGTATCGTAATTAGGCTTATGGCTAGAAGGGCCGAAAAGCCAAAAAAAAAAAAAAAAAAAAAAAAAAACTCTACTATCAAAGCATCAAATATGCAATAAATAATGAATAAATTTTGTTTCCTCATGTATATAAAGTTATTGTATTACTATGCAAATATCAAATTATCACTATGTAGTATGTATATTTCAAATTGTTTTAATTTTATTTGTGTAACCTGATGAAGTTGATACATTGGTGAGCTAGTTGGTATCCAGTGATGAAGTGGTGCTGCAAGCCTTCAGAATATTTGGAACTAATAATCATTTAATTGAATAAATTACTGGTATAAGCAAATTTTTAAATACACCATTCATTCTAAATAAATGTAAATATTTTTACTTTATCCGTAGAATGGGTAAAGTATTTCTATTTATCAAGGGTTTTTTCTAAACCCATTCTCAGTTTATAGTCATATATAACATCTTCCTAAATGCACAAACAAGAAGTGTCAGAATAGCTTATTTCACACATCAATGTTTTTTTGACCATCTTCCAACTCAAAAGTTAAAAAGAATGATTAAACTCGATCGCATCCATATTATTTAGTGAATTAAGTATGTTAGCAGGTATTTGGACGACAAAGTAGCAAATCAAAAAATTCTCATCGATTTACGCGACGTTTCTCCAATTTTATTTTTTAGACGCCTGATGAAGCCGAAATAAAATTGGTAAAACGTTCGCGTAAAGGCTGCCTGATAAATTGCTTGCATCCTCTCGTCAGGACTGGTATATTGATTTTCCCTAAAATCAGAAATCATATATATTAAAATTTTAATCGGATGAATATTTGGGGAGCGTTGAATTTTTTTGTTGGGTAAAAATAAAAAATATTTTCTTTATCATAGGGTATAAGTTTCTCCCCTGTAAATATCTCTCTTAAAAGTAGAATAAATTAAGCTAAATAAGGAATTAAATAATTTTTGTCTTAAAATATGTATTTATTATTTGAAAAATAGCAACTCTGGCAAAAAATACTGTCTGAATGTTCGGATTTTTTATTATCATATGACAATGTTGTTAGGATATCTACAATTAAATTGAAAAATGAAGCTGAAATAATGGAATTTAATTATCTATAAAAAATATAAACATCATTTATTTATAATGAAGACAACAAAACGTTAATAGACGTAAATTTACATTTAAACATATATTGGCGAATATCCGCTAGAGGCGCAACTAAACGGGGAAGTAAAACTATTATTCTTAAGGATTTTTATTCCTCGAAAACTTTCTACCAATAATGCAGGAGTAGTGAATTTATATGATTTTATATGAAATTATTAATTCTACATATTTCAAAGAGATGTCACACCTATTGTGATTTTTGTCAATAGTTCTTATGATTGATATACAAGTTTCGCCAAATAATTTTTATTTTTGAGTCTTGTCGTACCTATATATTACAAAATCATTGAATGATAATTAAATTCCTATATTTTCTGATACTCTAGTATGAGTTTTCTAATCGTATCAATATTTTAAATGCTCAATTTAGGTGACGATTTTGGCGAGTGTCAAAGTGGTCATTTTTAGATAATTTTTGTAACTGTCGATGTTTAGAAATGGTTTAACTTAATGTAATGAAAATATCCCGCATTCTCTTTTCATCATCGAAAAATAAATTTGAATTCGATATCTCATGGGATTTATAAGGTATAGAATAGAACCCTTAGTATGAGGTCTTACTTAAATTAAATTAGGTTGGAGTTGGTGGTGTTTCTACAGGAGAAAAATTAAAATACAAAGATTTTTTTAGTTTACTCTATATATTTCCTTAACTCATCGTCAGGAGAACATTGACATTCATAAAAAAATCTTTGTATTTTAATTTTTCTCCTTGTGAAGTACCACCCTCAACCTAATTTAATTTTAACAATGTTTCACTATAAACCAACACCGCGTTCCCTAAATTTTATTAGGTCTTACTTAGCCGGCTTATTATGATTTTCTGATTTTTCAAATGAAAGCTCTGAACCTAGAAAGCTCGAAATCCAATCATTAATTTAGTTCGAAAATTCAAACATTCTGAACATCGAATAAACTAGTGAAGTTCGTAAAGGTCAGGAGTCGTTGAGAGTTGACCTAAAATTAAAATTCTCCTACCCCATCCCATATGGGATTTATTTAGATTCGGGTGGGTGGCGGAGGAGGTCCGTTACCCAGGCGAGAGGTGACAGTGGACAAGAGTCGTTCTAACACGAGAGACCATAATCTCAGGTAATCCTCTTCGGATTTATTTCCTGAGGAAGGTCCGGCCTCCGGGTTACGGAATCGTTGCGAGAGATAGTATTTTCGAAGCCCCTTTTTGTAAAGTAGTAAGTGAAAGTCATATTCTGAAAAAATAAAACATGTATAACCATGTTTTATATTCGAATGATTTAAAAAAAATACCCTTTCTAAATCAATTATTTCATATTTTTACTTTTACTTTTAATAGAGAATTAATATGAAGTTATGATTTCCTCCCTGAGGTTTTTTAAAAGCTCTATCTCCAAGGTTATAAGAGTTAGTTTACAATAAAAGATCGATTTTCACTTTTATAATTTTTATTGAACTTGGTGTCGGTTCTAGATGAAACATTTAAATAAGAGTTAATTAAAATACTAGATGGGTTTCCAATAAATATTGTATTTTAAAATAATTTATTTTTGTGAAACTTACCTAGTATTTTAAATAGGTCTTATGTATTTTATGAATAATGAAAATTATTATTATTATCCAAGTTGTTACACTTACTCAGCACTAGTGCTAGCAAGTTACGTTTTCCTCTATCACGATGACCATTCAATGATTATCATTGCACGATCATCGTTGAGCACTATTTCTTTGTATTTCTTATGGAGCTGTTTTCCTTCGATCGACTGCCACTAAGGTACGTTTTCCAAGTTTCACGATTATTGTTGAACAATCATCGTGATAGTCGCACCGAGGAAAACGTACCTTAAGTTTTAGGCTCGGACGATGCAATAAGGAAATTCACCCTGGCCTGCAAGCCATTTTCAGACAATACATTAATTAAAGAACTTCAGGACTATGAGGCAAGTTTGAAGGCCAACTCTTACTATGTTGGGTGGTATGGTAAGTTCCTCGATGGTCTTGGACAGTTTTTGGAGACTACTCCTTCCGTGGAGATAATTATGGGATGTATAGTCACCTTGTTGAGCTTCCAAATATTTTTTAATTAAATATCGAGTTCCTCATATTTCCTTTGTTTTTTTCATTTCGGTCTTCTTGATATTGCGCGTTAAAGGAACTCCTTCAATTATTAATCCTGTTTTTGTTTCGATGTTTATTAGCAGCCCAAGAGAGTAATGTTTGAATGTTTGAATTCTCAAGCACTGGTGCTGGAGTATATTTATAGTATAGTGGTGTGATTTTTATTTTTATTATTATTAGATTTTTATTAATTTCAGATACGGAATGATGTCCGCTGTAGAATCCGGGAAAGTTTCAGGTAAGTGAATTTGAGAATATAATTTATTTATTTATATTTAAATTTAAATTTTAAAAACGGCTATATTCAATTTAATAAGGTGATAAGGCCATCCACAAGACTTTACCATACACCTGCCCTGCTGCAATCTTCATATACCTATTAAATAAAAAATAATTTTTAAGAAAAAATAAAAACCGATTTCAAAAATTAAATGCACTAAAAGGTATAAAATAATTATTACCTTATTTAGTTACAACTAAACGACGAAATATTAACATGAAATTACTTTTTGAAGTCGGAAGCCAAACAAACTATACCTATAAGCAAGCGTACCCGCCAAACGTACTATGTAAGATCCGTCGGGTGCAATTCATAAAAGGTATATGTTTGGCATCAACTTCAAAAAGTAATTTCATGTTAATATTTCGTCGTTTAGTTGTAACTAAATAAGGTAATAATTATTTTATACCTTTTAGTGCATTTAATTTTTTGAAGTCGGTTTTTCTTTTTTCTTAAAAATTATTTTTATTTTTCTCTTTTTAGTGATGTTATTAATAGTGATCATATCATCAGAACTTGACCAAATTAATATGACACCATCCCTAAGACACCCCCTTTCGGATAAAAAAAGAACCATCGAAATCGGTTCATAAACAAAGAGGTTAGGTCTAAACAAACCTAATAAAAAAAGTCTAATACCTATGAAAAAAAAACGAAAAAAATGGGACCAATCGGAAGCTAGACTGGACCCAATGCAAAAAAAATTTTCAAAATCGGTTGACAATTGGCAGAGATATGAGGTAACATAGGCACAAAAAAAAATTCAGTCGAATAGAGAACCTCCTCCTTTTTTGAAGTCGGTTAAAAATAAAATAAAGGGTTTTATAGAGCAGCCTTGGGCAACCCGAGGGCCGCATGTGGCCCGCGGTCTTATATAAAGAATTGTGTTGGGTATCTGGTATTTCAAAAATATTTTAAATCGCTTTAAAGTTATTAAAAAAATAAGGGTCCCTATAATTACATGACATGCATTTGTATTTATTTCGTTGTCTGCCTCAAATAATATTACAACAAAGTGGCTACTTGCAAATAGGCTGATGATAATATTGGAGCCTCTATGGCAGGGGTTCCCAACCCTTTTTTACTCTAGAGCACATTCTAAAATATCGGTAGGGTGGCGGGCACCACCTATTTTAAATCGACAAACTCCTTCCATAACTTGTCATTTTCCCATAATTTATCTTCTTATTTTCTTATAGTCATAATGTATTAATAAATAATAAACAAAAATGTTTCAAAATAATAAAATTATTAGTTGAATAAAAGATTTCACTGTCGATGGTAACAGAATTGTTTTTATTTTAGGTTAAAAATAAAATAAAATGAGAGAGTCTTCTGTTTTTTAAATAAAATAATTTTTAATTATTTCTAGAGACTATAGTTTCGAAGGCATTGCCTTCATCATCAGTCTATCACAAATATTTCACATTAGTTACAAATTAAGATTTATACATAGAAAATTTTGAAAAATATATAATGTCTTTTTCTTCATGTTTCTTCTTAAGAAATATTTGTGATAGACTGATGATGAAGGCAATGCCTTCGAAACTATAGTCTCTAGAAATAATTAAAAAAAAAATTATTTTATTTAAAAAACAGAAGACTCTCTCATTTTATTTTATTTTTAACCTAAAATAATAAAATTATTTGGCATTTTTTTCAAATTGCATACACACAGAGAAATGTATTTACAAAACGTAAAGAAAGTAAACAAAACACACAAATACAAAGAAAACATTTAATTAAAAAATATAATAAAGTCAATGTGATCTTTGGCATTGCATTTCATTGGCCAGAGCTTCATAATTAGGAGCGTATGACGATAATCCTGTGAGCAGACAATCATAAAGATGCTCATCGGTGAGTCGAGATCTATATCTTGATTTTATTAAGTTCATGTTTGAAAACAATGATTCGCATAAATATGTCGAACCGAAAAATGATGACAGTCTGTTGTGCTGTTAGACTTGATTTTAGATTACAAATTTTTTTCTTTCTTACTTCAGATTTAAGAGGATAATTCACATTAAAAGTGCCATGATTTGTCTGAAAGTGTCGTTCAACGTTATGTTTTTTCGGCACTGCAATGCTACTACCACACAACAAACAAACGCATTTATTTTTCAAATTAACGAAACAATATGATTCCTCCCAGTCAGTGTTAAAATTATAGGTTCGTTGTCTTTTACTTGGTCCACTCATTTTAGGGCTAAAATAAATAATAAAAAAATAATAATTGAACTACAATATAATATCAATGTTATAGCGCAAGTCTGTTCTGCATTATATGCATAAATATATTATAACAAGAACTATAACTATCTCCTCAATAATAATAGTTTATTAATAGATCATCGCTTATGAATACAATAAATTACGCACCTCGCTTTTAGCCTGTTAATTTTTTTTTATAGAAAACTCCTAATTCGTGTTTCGTCTGACGAACATGTCTCTTATCTAACTGTCGCGACCCGAACAGGGCAGCAATCACAATGACAACAACGCGGTTCCAGGCGGGGAATGCTTTTTGCGCATCACTCCATGTACACGCGGAAAACCCGAAGTGAGCCGATGTTCGCCGAAGCAATCAGAGTTATGTGCCTTGTGATTTGGCGCCTTCGGCGTATTTTAAAATAATGTTTATGAAAAAAATTCTGTCTCTGTCGAATAGTGAGAGGCGGGCACATACGAATCGTTCCGCGGGCGCCATGGCGCCCGCGGCACATGGTGGGAACCTCTGCTCTATGGCAGCCAGGTTAGACGGCTTATTGCAGAACGTTCATTGTTGACAAAGCATTTTGCAAAAACTCCAGACACAACAGCCTAATAGAAGAATTATAAAAGTTTTCGTAATTGAAAGCCGTTTTATATAAAGGCTAGTCTTTGTAAACAGGCTGATTTCTCAAAAATGCTTGGACACAAAATCTGGCGGGACTTAAGCTCACCAGGTGTCCCTACGTTACACATGCCACCTCCATCTCGCATATTTAAATAATTTAAAAATTTAAATAAAAATTTTTAAGAAAAAAATAAAAACCGACTTCAAAAAATTAAGTGCAACAAATATAAAAATACACTAAAAGGTATAAAATAATTATTATCTTATTTAGTTACAACTAAACGACGAAATATTAACACGAAATTACTTTTTAAAGTCGGTGCCAAACAAACTATACCTATAAGCGAGCGTACCCGCCAAACGTACTAAGTAAGATCCGTCGAGTGCGATTTATAAAAGGTATATGTTTGGCACCAACTTCAAAAAGTAATTTCGTGTTAATATTTCGTCGTTTAGTTGTAACTAAATAAGATAATAATTATTTTATACCTTTTTAGTGTATTTTTATATTTGTTGCACTTAATTTTTTGAAGTCGGTTTTTATTTTTTCTTAAAAATTTTTATTTTTCTCTTTTTAGTGATGTTATTAATAGTGATTATATCATCAGAACTTGACCAAATTAATACGACACCATCCTAAGACACCCCCTTTCGGATAAAAAAAGAACCATCGAAATCGGTTCATAAACAAAGAGGTTAGGTCTAAACAAACCTAAACAAACCTAATAAAAAAGGTCTAATACCTATGAAAAAAAATCGAAAAAAAATGGGACCAATCGGAAGCTAGACTGGACCCAATGCAAAAAAAAATTTTCAAAATCGGTTGACAATTGGCGGAGATATGAGGTAACATAGGCACAAAAAAAAAAATAAATAAAAAAAAAAAAAAAAAAAATTCAATCGAATAGAGAACCTCCTCCTTTTTTGAAGTCGGTTAATTAATTATTTTTAATTTCAGGAAGGAGCGTTAAAGAGCGTCGGTTCTCAGTTAAAGTTTTTCTCAATCAAGGTCTGTTAGATAAACACAATTCAAATTTGTTATTTGTGTTTGAATTTCTTTTTAATTTGATACTTCTCTTCTAGTATGGGATAAGATAAACATCCCAGGGGCGGAATATGTCGACGAATACGACAATAGCATCACTAGCCTTCATGAGGGTATTTCATAATTTTTATTTGTCATTCCTTGCAGTAGCTTATCGCAAATTTATTTATATTTATTTATTACTAGCTGACGCCCGGGCCTTTGGACCGGCGTCACCTAATCCCTGGCGGGGAGCGTCTCGTTTTATGGTTAACATTAATATAGATAATAGCTGACCCGACCTCGCGTTGCTGTGACTAACTCTTATGCTTCAAGCCTAAACCACTGGACGTATCGAAGCTATATTAGCAACATATGTCCGTTTGGTGCTCCGATTAGTATATCTAAATTTTGGGCCAGGTTTATAATTATTGTTCCCTTAACCAAAAATAATATTGACAGTTGAAAGATTTCCAAAAAGCTATTATCGGGCATCTTGTTTGTTTTCCTTTACCCCCTCCCCCAGAGAGGCGCTGGCGTTGTTTCCTCGAAAAAAATATTTTTTACATGCCACAGGTGTGATATCTATAAAAACACTCGTGTATAAAACACTGCTCAAGCCATTACAATTTTCATGTTCATAAATAATCTTCAAACATGATTTTTTTCTCATGTTAGATGGTTTGTTTGAATTTCGTTACTCAAGAACGGAAGCTTGTTCAAAATTTGTTTGTATATTATTTTAAAATAAATTTAAAGGATACAATAAAAGAGTGTGTCTTCCGCTAGAAAAATAAATTTAAAGAGATATAGTTTCGAGGACTTTATACACGTGTAAAGAACACTTTCATATATCAACTCTTGTGAATCAATTATAATAGATTGATGAAGAGGTCAAAGTATATCTCTTTATGAATGAATTTAAAAAATTTATTTTTCTAGCAGAAGACAATATTTTATTGTCCCCTTCTACTCAATTATTCGGCAAAAATAACCTTTCAACTTAAATTAAAATAAAGTTTTTGTCTTGTAAAAATTCAATAAATAAGGTAAAAATCGTCATTTGGGGAGAATTATCCAATTAAAAAATTAAAAATAATAAACTTTTAAAGTTTATTATTAGATTATAGAAAATTTAGTTTTAATTAGGCTCAAAATAGGTTTTTAATAATTTCAATAGGCTGAAATTTCCTAGATTTCAAAACAATATAACAATGGGTTTTCAAATGATTTTGTTTTCTTTAAAGAATTCTACGGGCTAATTGAATTTTGGTTTTAATCTTTAAAATATATTTTTAAAGAAATTCCAAAAGCTAATTAATTCCTTTCAGTTAGTTTAGTTAGTATAGTTTCAATAATCCTTTATAATTAACTTTGAAATAAATAAATAATATTGAAATGAATGAATGAGCTCGAATACAAAAGCCAAAAGGCTTAGTTCTTTTGAAATGGCTGAGGGTCTTAAATACAATAGAAAAAAGATGAGGTGAGATTCCCAAGGGTATTTTTAAGAAAAATGATTTTTAAATAACATATTTTATTTTAAATTAAATATTTTTCATCTATAATATATAATCAAAAGCTTGGCTGAAAATTTTTATTTTTAACCCAAAAGAAAATAGGAATTTTTGAAAAAAATAGCTTTTTTAAATAACCATAACTTTTTTAAAAATTTAGTTATCGGGAGGTTATTTTTAAACTTCTGTTTTTAAATGTACTTTAAAAAAAAATAGATAAAAATTTTACAAATCTATCTTCAATTAGTTTTTTCGCAAAAAACGAAAATTACTCGATTATTACCATTTTTAATTTTTTTTTTCTCATAAAAAAACTTTGACATTTTTTCTGAATCCTCAAATTTTTTCAGGGTGGTGTTTTTGTTTTCTATTTTTTTAATTTAAATTAAAATAAAGTTTTTGGCTTGTAAAAATTCAATAAATCAGGTAAAAATCGTCATATTGAGGGAATTTGAAAAGTTTTAGCTAAACAGCTGAAATTTGCTCCATGAGTGTGAATTAGAAAAATATTTATCATATTGTATTTATCAGTTTGGAAAAAATAAATATTTAGAATTTGAGAAAATCAAATAAAATAAAATAATCTATACAATAAAAATGTACTTAATTTTGTAAAAATTCAGTATTAAATTCTTCTTCAACGATAATGTGGTTAGAACTATTAAGAATGAATGACTCTCAAAAATCTTAAAAAAGGGCCGCCAACACATGTTTAGTTTGCTAGTTTAGTTCTTTTATTGTTTGGCAAGCTATGTTGGCTAACCTGAATTTTTTTTAGTTTTTCCTGAATTTTCCAATTTTCCGGGCAACTTTTCCAATTTTTTTTACGTATTAACCTGAATTGGACTATTACGAACATTTAAAAAAAAAATAGCCAAATCGGTCCAGGCATTTGAGAGATCTGCGCTTACAAAGAAACAGAAATTCATTTTTATTATATAGATAGAAAAATTCCGTTTATTATGTGGTAATGGAAATAACATAAAATTTAAATATTTAATGATACATTTTTGATTTTAGAGGAGACGGTGACAGCTTCAAAATATACTAAAACATGCATAATTTCCGTCTCCTATTTAATAGATGACAACATCTTGTGTTTTTCCAAAACATAGGCGTAGCAATCATGGGGGGAGTGGGGGCCGTCACCATTTCGCCGATATGGAAATTTTCAGAAATTTTTTTAAAAAAAATTTCGAAACTCGTAAAAAAAATTCTAGAAATTCATAGATTTTCTTCTATTAAGGAGGTTCTTTCGCGACAATCTACACAAAAAGTTTTAGCCTCGTAACTACTCTATAAATATGAACGGAACTAAAATTTTAAGTTATGTTTTTTTAACGTGACTGTACACTCACACTACGAAATCTCACACATACTTGCCAGATCGTTTCCAAGCCATTGTGCTTATAACCCTCCACTAAAAATAATCGTCCAAATATGTTTTTTTTTGTTTTTTATCAAAACTCCGTGGTAAATAATTTCAATTTTTTTTAAGTTACTCCGAATATATTATTCTAACTAATATTAGTTTTTCATCAAGATTGTGAAAGTCCTTAAAAAATAAATAAAATAATGATCATATCCCCACCCTTTCCCTATCTACCCTATATTAAAAATGTCATTTGTAATTGGAATTATTTCATATTTGGTGTGGTATATCGTCTTCAAATTTTAACAGTATGTGTATTATGCTTTTAATGACTTATATTCCAAGTTTCAAAGACTTCTTGAATTTTTGCAATTGTGAAAGAACTACCTTAAACGCATATTGGTTTTTCAAATAAAATTTAAAACAATTGAAGTGTTCAAATCTTCTATTATAAAGCGCTTAAGCTGTCCCTCGCGAGCCACTCGTTTAAAACCCACAAATAGCTTATGTCAAATTTATTAAAATTAGAAAATTTAATTTCTTATTTTAAAACCCACGAATGTTCAGGGTCAAAAAAATCAAGAAACCTTAACCTCTTTAACTTGAAACAAGTGACCTAGAACAGTGTTCCTCAAACTTCTTGTGATCAAGGTACACCTACTAAATCAAGAAATTTTAGAGCAGGGTTGTCCAATCTCCGGCCCAAGATGGCTATCAATGTGGCCCGACGAAAATACGCGAACTTACAAACTTTATGAGATTGGGACTAAAAATTCCAGTGATATTACTAAAAATACAATATTTTTAACTTGCTATTAATTTATGAGTAATGAATTTTTGAATTTAACACGTTATTTTGCAATGAGATATTCATAAAGTGATTCTTAAATAATTTTATTTATTCAAGCATCTATTTTCAAGTATGAAGCACTCAAAGAATTAAGCTACATCTAAAATATTTGATGAGCTTTTTGAGAATTCACTGAGAATTCCTATGAGCCAAATATCGACGGATTAATGTCCCAAAAACAATGACAAACTTCTCACTATATTTTTATGCTGCTGATTTGTCTCTTAATTTTATAATAAAAAATTTATTAAGTAACAAATCTTCATTTCTTAAGTATATTAAGTACATATTCTACGTTTTTTTGCTCATCAGCTATTATTATTAGCGTTAGTGTATTTTATGTGTGGCCCAAAACAGCTCATATTCTTCCAATCTGGCCCAGGGAAGATAAAAGGTTGGACACCCCTGTTTTAGAGGTACACCAAAGAAAAAACCAATGTTTATTTAATATTTATTTATTTATTATTAAAATCTATATAATATGAAAAAATTAATTGGTTCATGTCTATTTTAAAAAAAATAATAGATTCACGGGTTTTATTTATAATATAAAAAGATGTTTAATGAGAAATGTGAGCCTGCTTAAATGAGCACATGCGATTAAAATTTGGAGCAATTGTTGATAAGGCTGCTCGCATAACTCTCAGCTATGTGTATTATCTTCAAAAAACTTGATATTTTTCCGCGGTACACCAGTGTGCCGCGGCACACACTTTGCGGAACACTGACCTAGAAAACCGAACTCATAGTAAATGAATATTTCATAAAATATTTATTTACTTTTATCTTTATTAAAGATGTTTCACTTGCACCAACACCACAATCTCTATTAATTAATCAAGAAGCCTCCTAGACAGTAAGATGCCCGTCAAAGGCGGGCTTCGCAGCTGGTTTTAAATAAAAGAACTCCGATTTTGTTGGAAATTTTCAAACCATTAGATCAAATATCTCCAAAAGTAAACCACTAACCAATAAAATGTACAAACATGAATTGCTTAAAATTTTGAGTAAAATGTAATGTAAGTAGCTCAAAAGATGGATAAATTTTTCAATAATGCGAGTGGTGTGGCCCAATGGAGAGGTGAAGGGTTAGTGGGAGGATGACTTTTATGTATTAAATACAACTGATTTTGTAAAACATTTAAGACAATAAATAAATAATCGGATAAGGAAATACATAACCGATATCTGCTAGATTTTTCAATGGTTTTTCTTGGGGGGGGGGGGGAGGGATTTTCGAGATCTAGTTCGCCCCATATGCCAAAATGATCTTGCCTCGCCTATGGTCTAAACTCTTAATCAGTTCTCATCATCAGAAATATAAACATTTTGCCACCAGAACGAACATTCTACGACTTTTCTTCTTTGTTATCGTATTTATTGGAATCCAGACACAGACAGACGGACAGTCACACAGAGGAGAATATAAATTTACCTATATGAATAAAAATATACTGTTACCCTTAAGTGATACGTTGAAGGATCTCCGAAAGCTCTTCACCGATTTCTTTGAAATTTTCATACTACATTCCATTCAAATACTCGAGTGTTTTTATAGATATCACACCTGTGACATGCAAAAATATTTTTTCTAGAAAACAACGCCAGCGCCTCTCTGGGGGCAAAAGCAAACAAATGTTGTCTAATTTCTAGGCGCGAAAATAGAGATTTCCCTGATATTCACTTCGATTCGAATACCCTGAAAATGTGTGACAGCCTATCCATGTTGGGCGTCTCTGTCGCATCTGACCTGTCTTGGAATGAACACATCTCCTCTGTGGCGAAATCTGCAGCAAGGAAGATTGGCTTCTTATTCAGGTCCAAGCGATTTTACAAACCCCCACAACTTCTCACCATCTACAAGGCCCAAATCCCCCCTGTCTCGAATACGGCTCTCATCTGTGGAGAGGAGCCTCAAAATATTCTCTTGCTACCCTTGATGCAATTCAGAAACGAGCCGTCAGGCTAATTGACGATTCTACCCTCACCGACTCCCTCGACTCGCTGGCTCATCGAAGAGATGTCTCCGCCCTTTCCCTTTTCTATAGATACTATCACGGCAGGTGCTCTGATGAGATAAAATCAATAATTCTCCCAAAGCATGCTTTGCACGCAGCACACGTTTTGTTGACTCCCAACACTCTTTCGCGGTCAAATTAGAAAAGTGCCGGACCACTTCATTCGCGAATTCATATATCCCCATGACTTCAAGGAACTGGAACTCTCTCCCAGCCTCTATCTTTCCCAGCACCTATGATCTTCAAACCTTCAAAACCAGGGTGCATAGACACCTACGTCTACACCCTCTCACTTAAACAACTTTCCCTTCTCTTCGGTAATGCAAGGGTCTTTCGAGATCCATAGGGGCTACATCTTTACTGGTGCACCCCTTCTTGCATTCGATTGCATTAAAAAAAAAAAAAAAAACAAGATGGCCGATAATAGCTTTTTGGAAATCTTTCAACTGTCAATATTATTTTTGGTTAAGGGAACATTTTTGACAATTAATTCTATATAAATTTTTAACCATAAAACGAGACCCGCCAGTGGCTAGGTGATGCCGGGCCGATGGTCCGGGCGTCAGCTAGTTGATTATAAAATTGATCGATTCTTTAAAAAATATCATTTCAGAATTATTTTTCTATTTTTTTTTTTTTTTTTTACTTTTATTTATAACTAATTTTTACCTAAATAGTATGTTACCTATTCCAGATCCCGAAAATGAACCGGACAAATTAATAAAAGAAACATATAAAACTCTAATGAGAGAGTATGAGGTTTTGGCCCATTTGCGGACAAAGTTTTCAGAATGAGAATTGCAAAAAACAAGAATGCTCTTTAGGATCAACCATCGCTGATGCAACATATGCTTATATAACGTCTATAGATTCTAGTAAGAAAAGCAATTGGCCTGATCCAGTTGCAGGTGTTTTGATACATGATGGAGTTTTAACAAGTGAACTCACTACAATCCCCCCAGGTATTAATAAGATTTTATTTCAAATTTATATATTTTTTTATTGAAAGAGGGATTCAGTACTAGTACTGATTAAAATATTATTTTTTCGCATTATCCCTCGGATTTTGAGGCAATGCCACAACTTACTCTAAAAATTTTAAATAGTGAATTTAATTTTCTCATTAATATATCAAAGAATAATTAACATATTAACGGGAATTGTTTTGATCGCGCTTTTTTAAACAAGATATATATCGCGAGACTACTGCTGGTTGAAGCTATTGGAGTCTGCTGAGTCTTAAGTCTGGACCAAGAGAGAATGAAAAAGATGTGATCCATTTGGCTATAATCCAGCATCATTTCGCGATTGGCCCACATGACACTTTTTATATCAAACACTGATATGGATCACCAAATGAATTTGAAATCTGAAGATGTTATATATTCAATCTCCCAGTCCAGAGCGCCCGATCTGTTAACAAGTGTGTTAGGTGTTTGCCATTAACATAAATCATTCTTTGATATATTAATGAGAAAATTAACTTCACTATTTCAAGTTAGAAATATATAAATTCGGATATTATTTTCACTTAATATTTGACAAAAATCATCTGCATTCGACTCGCGATCGAATCAAATATAGGAAATTTATGACTAAAAATTTTAGTCTTGGTTCAAGTGATTTTTGGAAGGTGTTAAAGCAAGAAAGAAGCTGCAATACCTATAATTCAAAATTGACTCTCGAATCCTTGAAAGGCGAATTGGCGAGAATGACAATAAAGGTGACACCTATTTAAGATATATAGAATTAATGATTCAATGCAAATACACACCCTAGAATCTTTGGACAAACACTTGGAGTGCTCGCCATATGGTGAATTACATATTCTTATGGGGAGAAATATGGTTTCTAATACTTCATTGTTCGCAACCATAAACAAATCTTTAAAAGAATCGCAGGGAGTTGGACAAGAATTTAAATCAAACGCAAAGTTTCTTAATTAAATGGGTCAAACGATTCGACACTGATTAGCGACTTCCTCAGTGGCTTATTTCGTAAACTTATTTGTCAGGAGCTCTAACTATAAGAATAAAGTAAATAAACTGCAACGGATCGTTGCTAAACTTTATCCAAATTCATTTGAAATATTAATATGTTCTTGAGTAAAGTACTTTAAAATATAATTTTACTAAAAACTTTATTTAACCTTTTTTGTGGTCCCCAGGTACTTAATTAGGATATTAAATTTCATCAAAATTGGTTAAGTCATTTTCAAGATATTTAGAAAAAACTAAAAAAGTACTGAAATAAAGTACTAATGTTTGTGGACTGATATGTACCAAAAACTAATCAGCGCTTCATTTTGTTAAACTAATGGTAGGTTTTCAATTTCATTTCAATCAGCGCAAAGGTGTGGAAAAAATCGTGGACGAAAAAAACGATAACACACACACACACACACATACATACATACATACATCCATCCATCCCCACGCACTTCCAAAAAAAATGGCACTTTTTGGCCTCTCGACGAGATTCCAGGTAATTTTTGGCAAAACCGTCACGTGCTAAAATTCAATCTCATTGAATACTTCAATTTGTGACCTTAATTGAGTCTATGTGTTCCGTAGTCTTTACCTGAGGACCCTTTGAAGTCGCGCTTGCCGCGAGAGCGATTCCAATACTTTCTCCCATGCTTCGCATTGGATAAGGTAAAAATATTTTTAAAGGGTATGTTTTTTAAAAATAGATTTTATGGTTGATGAAAATTTTTTTAATTTTTTAATTTTATATAGGTAATTATTATAACGAAGAACAATCACAATTGTTTTTACTTTATCCAATGCGAAGCATGGGAGAAAGTATTGCAATCGGTCGCGCGGCAAGCGCGACTTAAAGGGTCCTCAGGTAAAGACTACGGAACCCATGGACTCAATTAAGGTCACAAATTGAAGTATTCAATGAGATTGAATTTTAGCACGTGACGGTTTTGCCAAAAATTACCTGGAATCTCGTCGAGAGGCCAAAAAGTGCCATTTTTTGGAAGTGCGTGCGGATAGGATGGATGGATGATGTTATCGTTTATTTCGTCCACGATTTTTTCCACACCTTTGCACCGATTGAAATGAAATTGAAAACCTACCATTAGTTTAACAAAATGAAGCGCTGATTAGTTTTTGGTACATATCGGCCCACAAACATTAGTATTATACAACATTATTTATTTCAGTACTTTTTTAGTTTTTTCTAAATATCTTTAAAATGACTTAACCAATTTTGATGAAATTTAATATCCTAATTAAGTACCTTGGGGCCGACAAAAAAGGTTAAATAAAGTTTTTAGTAAAATTATATTTTAAAGTACTTTACTCTAAAGTAAGATTTTTAAATTCTTTAAAATTTATTCATTTGATCTGTTTAATATAGGACTCATTTAACCTAACTAAGTAAGAGTGGATAGGCTTTTCTCTGTGAAATGCTACAAATTTGGGAGGAAAGTTTATAAGTAACCATAGCAACTGCGTTCTTTTCTTATCCGTTACCTTTATAGAGGAATCGAATTAAAACCAAAAATAGCGATTGATTCTCATCTAGTACTTGAGGAATAACCATTCTATATTGGATTTTTGACGTTTCGGTTTTTATTGGTAACCATTGCTGAAGACATAGAGGAATCGAATTAAAACCAAAAATAGCGATTGATTCTCATCTAGTACTTGAGGAATAACCATTCTATATTGGATTTTTGACGTTTCGGTTTTTATTGGTAACCATTGCTGAAGAGATAGAGGAATCGATTTAAAATCAAAAATAGCGATTGATTCTCATCTAGTACTTGAGGAATAACCATTCTATATTGAATTTTTGACATTTCGGATTTTATTGGTACTACCATTGCTGAAGACATAAAGAAATCGACATAAAATCAAAAATAGCGATTGATTCTCATATAATAGTCGAGGAATAACCATTCTATATTGGATTTTTGACGTTTCGGCTTTTATTGGTAACCATTGCTGAAGACATAGAGGAATCGACATTAAAACCAAAAATAGCGATTGATTCTCATCTAGTACTTGAGGAATAACCATTCTATATTGAATTTTTGACATTTCGGATTTTATTGGTACCCATTGCTGAAGACATAAAGAAATCGACATAAAATCAAAAATAGCGATTGATTCTCATATAATAGTCGAGGAATAACCATTCTATATTGGATTTTTGACGTTTCGGTTTTTATTGGTAACCATTGCTGAAGACATAGAGGAATCGAATTAAAACCAAAAATAGCGATTGATTCTCATCTAGTACTTGAGGAATAACCATTCTATATTGAATTTTTGACATTTCGGATTTTATTGGTACCCATTGCTGAAGACATAAAGAAATCGACATAAAATCAAAAATAGCGATTGATTCTCATATAATAGTCGAGGAATAACCATTCTATATTGGATTTTTGACATTTCGGTTATTATTAGTAACCATTGCTGTAGACATGGAGGAATCGACTTAAAATCAAAAATAGCCATCAATTCTCATAGAATACTCGAGGAATAACAATTTTACATTAGATTTTTGACGTTTCGGTTTTTATTGGTAACCATTGCTGAAGACATAGAGGAATCGGCTTAAAACCAAAAATAGCGATTGATTCTCATCTAGTACTTGAGGAATAACCATTCTATATTGGATTTTTGACGTTTCGGTTTTTATTGGTAACCATTGCTGAAGAGATAGAGGAATCGATTTAAAATCAAAAATAGCGATTGATTCTCATCTAGTACTTGAGGAATAACCATTCTATATTGAATTTTTGACATTTCGGATTTTATTGGTACCCATTGCTGAAGACATAAAGAAATCGACATAAAAATCAAAAATAGCGATTGATTCTCATATAATAGTCGAGGAATAACCATTTTATATTGGATTTTTGACGTTTAGGTTTTTATTGGTAACCATTGCTGAAGACATAGAGGAATCGAATTAAAACCAAAAATAGCGATTGATTCTCATCTAGTACTTGAGGAATAACCATTCTATATTGGATTTTTGACGTTTCGGTTTTTATTGGTAACCATTGCTGAAGAGATAGAGGAATCGATTTAAAATCAAAAATAAGCGATTGATTCTCATCTAGTACTTGAGGAATAACCATTCTATATTGAATTTTTGACATTTCGGATTTTATTGGTACCCATTGCTGAAGACATAAAGAAATCGACATAAAATCAAAAATAGCGATTGATTCTCATATAATAGTCGAGGAATAACCATTCTATATTGGATTTTTGACATTTCGGTTATTATTAGTAACCATTGCTGTAGACATGGAGGAATCGACTTAAAATCAAAAATAGCCATCAATTCTCATAGAATACTCGAGGAATAACAATTTTACATTAGATTTTTGACGCTTCGATTATTATTGGTAACCATTGCTGAAGACATGGAGGAATCGGCTTAAAATCAAAAATAAGGATCGATTCTTATCTAATACTAGAGGAATAACCTTATTGCATTCCATTTTTGATGTTTTGACTATTAATGGCAACTTCTACTGAAAATGTGGAAGAATCGACTTAAAATCAAAAAGACTAAATTCTTTTTTGGTAAACAACTCAAGTTTGAGTTGTTTGCCATAAAAGAATTTAGTCTTTTTGATTTTAAGTCGATTCTTCCACATTTTCAGTAGAGGTTGCCATTAATAGTCAAAACATCAAAAATGGAATGCAATAAGGTTATTCCTCTAGTATTAGATAAGAATTGATCGTTATTTTTGATTTTAAGCCGTTTCCTCCATGTTTTCATCAATGGTTACCAATTTTAATCGAAGCGTCAAAAATCTAATGTAAAATTGTTATTCCTCGAGTATTCTATGAGAATTGATGGCCATTTTTGATTTTAAGTCGATTCCTCCATGTCTACAGCAATGGTTACTAATAATTCCTCGAGTATTAAACGAGAATCGATCATTATTTTTTAATTAAAGTCAACATGAACTGTAAATAGCAAGTGATATCTGATTAATAATAAAGAAATAAACATATTAATATTTCAAATGAATTTGGATAAAGTTTAGCAACGATCCGTTGCAGTTTATGTCTTATAGTTAGAAGTCCTGACAAATAAGTTTGTAAAATAAGCCACTGAGGAAGTTGTTAATCAGTGAAGAAACGTTTAGCCCATTTAATTAAGAAACTTTGCGTTTGATTTAAATTCTTATCCAACTACCTACGATCCTTTTAAAGGTTGTTTCTAATTTTCGCCAATAGTAAATTTCTGTGGGTCTCAAGAGAAGCCTGAAGACAGGTCTTTTAAGATTGAAAATTGTAGGACCTGGGTAAAGGATTAACCGGGAAGGCCATTTTATTCTCTAAAAGTCTTAGGGATAATCGAATTACTTTTGTTGGATTTGTGTATATTCTATTAAATTGAAAGTTTCATAAATTAATTCCTGTGAATCAATTGTAATAGACTGATGAAGAGGGCAAAGCCCTCGAAACTATAGTCTCGTTATAAATAAATAAAATTTACAATTCCAGCAGAAGACACTCTTTTATTGTCTCTTTCAATATATTCTATTAGTTTGAACATGTTACGTTTCACGTATATGCAATTTTAAAGGAGATTGTTGACTTAATCTCGTTAGAATGAATGTCATGCTATTAAAGGGAAACTTGATTCTGAATTGCATTCAAGAATGCAAGATAATGCATTCTTTACAGGTTCTATAAGCGTTTCAATTTAGATAATAAATAATTTACTATATGTATATTTTCAGGACCACTAATGGCTAAAGAATTAAAAACACTTTTTAAAGAGGACTATTTTTTATGCAACTTTAATGCCGATACTTCAACAATTATTACTATTATATCAAATTCTAAATATTTCATCCATGTCTCTGGTAAAAATTCTTTAATAAATATTTGATCTTAAGATTTTACATAAATAATACATATTTTCATAAGAAGAAAAACTATTTGTAAAACATCTTATATCTACGTAGCTCAATCTAAAATAAAATACTCGTAAAATATTGGATAAAAATACTTGGTAGGTTTCACATTAAGATATAAAAATAAAACGAATTTATTTTTGGAGAGTCTTTAATCTCGAAATATACGGGTCCTGTCCCATCTCAATTGGCCCACCAATATTTTTTCTTTTTAAATAAAATTTTGCTAATTCACGGTAACTTTAATTTAAATATTTATTTTTATTATCATTTGGAACAACATTTTAAACAATTTAAAACATTTTATTGTAACATTTAACTTAAAATTATATTTTAATTGTCAAAAACAAGGAAAACATACAAAATCCAAAACCTTTACCACTGTGTGACGTCGCCTTTATTTTTAATTACGGCTTGAATTCTTTTGGGCAACGTACTTATTAAGTTTTGACACTCATCTTGAGTGAAAGTATCCCAAATATTTTGAAGTTTGTGTTTTAATTCGACTACGTTTCTAGCTGGTTGTATTCGTAATAGCTTTTTCATTGTGTGCCAAAGAGTTTCTATTGGTGACAAGTCGGGACTGTTTGCCACCCACTCCAAAAGTGGAACATTATGATCAGAAAGCCATTTTAAAGATTTTCTTGATGTATGGCAGGCTGCCCCGTCTTGTTGGAACACAAAATTATTATTATTCTGCAATGCATCTGCCATTGTAGGAAGTAACGATTTTTTTTTTAATCTCTAAATATTTATTGGTGTTTACAATTCCATCAATGAAGTGAAGTTTTCCAACACCTCTAGCAGACATTGAACCCCATACCATAACTGAAGCAGTAAATTTTACTTTCTTTTTTAAACAATCTGAATTGAAAGCTTCATTTTTCTGACGAATAACTCTGCTTCGATTGTCCCCAACACAAACTTCAAAACGAGACTCATCACTCCAATTGACACTATTCCATTCATCCCTCGTCCAATTAATGTGACTTTTAGCCCATTTAAGCCGGTTTTTCTTTTGTTTTAATGTCAAGAGTGGCTTTTCATTCGCCTAACAAAAATTAGTAAAATTACAAAAAAAAAATTTTTTGGAATAAGTTGCAATAAAATTATCTTGTAAGTTTTAAATTCTATCTTAAGGGCTTCTCTATGGCACGTGGATCTTGAAACACTTCGCCCCACAGCATCGCTCCAAAGAACAGATAATTCACCATAGTTTGAAAGCCTGTTTTTTCTAATAAACTTTTTCAATGCCCGTCTATCAGCATCTGATATTTTGGATTTCGACGCATACTGAGGTTTTGTAGCTATTGTATCCGTTGTTTTAAAAACTTGAATAATATTTCTGACAGTAAACTTTGATAAATTAACTAGATCGCCAATTTCCGCGTTTGATGTTCCTTTTTTAAATAAATTTTTCCACGAGTCATTTTTACTAATAATAAACAAAACAAACTTTCTTTTGTTGGAAAAAGGCAAAGCCTACTTGATTATTTCAAATATTCAAAGATAATTAAAAACAAAAAAATAAATAAATTCGTGAAAAGCAAAGAACTATTTTTTATATAAAAATATGTTTTTAACAATTAAAAAATAATTTTAAGTTAAACGTTACAATAAAATGTTTTAAATTGTTTAAAATGTTGTTCCAAATGATAATAAAAATAAATATTTAAATTAAATTTACCGGGAATTAGCATAATTTTATTTAAATAAATAAATAAATCATTATTCCTCGACCTGCTTAGAGGCACAAGTCCTCGGTGGCTAGGTCCTCCAAACATCAATACAATCTAGCTACAATACATTAACAAAAATCAATACAAATTAATTACAACAATTTAAAAAATAATAAACAAGTAAAAAAACAGAAAAAGAAAAAAAATAGAAATGTATGCTCATTAACAAATAACATGACCATAGATTTCCATCAAAAGACAAAAAGTAATTTGAAAATTCCGCGCAAAATTCCGATAGCAGGAGCAAGCGACGCCTTAGCCATCCTGGCATTTGCCATAAGTTGTTAAGGAAACCTGGTAAAAACCTTAACAAGGATGGTATGTCTTCTCTCTACCTCAGCTAATCTCTGCTTGTGAGGACTAAATAAAATTTTTTACAATTCTACGACTTTAGGACTTGACAAAATTTATAATTGATTTAATCATAGGAGGCAGAAGACTATAATCCCAAGTAGTAATAAATAGACAGACTTGCACAAATCAATGCCAGATCCTACAAATGAATGCAAACCTACATATTAATATCTGAATTAACACTTGTAGGAACCAGACTGTATTTAGATTAATACCATTCTTCCCTATATCCTTATAATCTATATAACCATCTGAATCATCATCATAAGAAAAATAGCACCACTGGTTTCAACACCTATACTTCTAGTCCTACCCTGGATTGACTATCCCTTTTAACCATATTATCTAAAAAAAAGAAAAATATTTTAAAAATAAACAAAATATTTACCTTAGTAACGCAGAAATTTCCTTATTCCAGCCTAATTTCAAAACCAACCCTTTCTTTTCGTATCTCTGGAAAGAAGAGTTAATAAACCCCCTTCCCCAAAAGAGTCAAAAAAAGAACTATTAAAAACCTACCAAAAAGCTTTAAAAAGAAAAAATATTGGTGGGACAATTGAGATGGGACGGGGCTCGTATATTTCGAGATTAAAGACTCTCCAAAAATAAATTCGTTTTATTTTTGTATCTTAATGTGAAACCTACCAAGTATTTTTTATCCAATAATTTAAAAAAATGTTTCACCAAGTACCAACACCAAATTCCTTAAAAACTATAAAATACTCTTATGTGATACAATATTTTTAAAAATAACGCTTTTTTTTATTTTCATATTTTCTTGATATTTATACAACTTTTATTTTGAAAAAGCTTCAATGAAAGTAAAAATAAAAACGAGTTCTTCTTCTAATATGGAAATTAAATTATTGACGGAGGAAAATACATTTACAACACTTGATGCAACAAATGATACTAAATTACCCTGGGTAGCTCCATGTAAACTATTGGATGATGAAATAATACCAACATTGGTAAAAACAAATGGAAACATTGAACCTTTAGGTGAGAATGATTTTCGTTTTCGATTTAAATGTTAGTTAAAAATTGATATTTATTTATTTATTTATTTAAGGCTATTTCAACAGCAGTAATACAAAATAAAACTTTCATAATGAAGGTGTTTATGATTTTTTCAATATAAATAGAAAATTAATTTTCATTTATATGAAGAATATTTAACACTAAAGCCATTGGCCAGTTTGACTAGAAATAAAACATGTTTTGTGATTTTAAATGAGAACGAAGGGGTTAATATAATCTTTTTTTAATAAGCCTCTTTTTATTCTATTTGTTCTTCAATAATAATTGAAACGTCAAAAATGCAATGTAAAATGGTTATTCCTCTATTATTAAATGAAAATCGATGACTATTTTTGATTTTAAGTTGATTCCTTTATGTATTAAGCAGTGGTTACCAATAATAATCGAAGCTTTAAAAATGCAATTCAAAATGGTTAATTCTCAAGTATATTAGATTATATTAGATGAGAATCGATGTCTAGTTTTGATTTTAAGTCAACACTGACTTCAAATAGCCAGTGATATTCTATTAATAATAAAGGAATAAAGATATTAATATTTAAAATGACTATGGATACAATCTAGCAACGATCCGATGCAGTTTATTTATTTGGGAAAATATCATATTTCTTGAAATCTGCTGTTTTATTTACATTTCTAACTTAGATTCTTGTGGCTAATTAAATTTATGATATATTTTGACATAAATTAATAATTAACTTTTTCTTTTTATTACTACGTAAATGCTATCATATTCTCCTTTAATAAGTCGATTCCTCCATGTATTAAGCAATGGTTACCAATATTAATCGAAGCATTAAAAATGCAATGCAAAATGGTTAACCCTCAAGTATTAGATGAGAATCGATGGCTATTTTTTATTTTAAGTCAACACTGTCTTCAAATAGCCAGTGATATTCAATTAATAATAAAGGAATAAAGATATTAATATTTCAAATGATTATGGATACAATCTAGCAACGATCCGGTGCAGTTTTTTTATTTGGGAAAATATCATATTTCTTGAAATCTGCTATTTTATTTACATTTCTAACTTAGATTCTTGTGGCTAATTAAATTTATGATATATTTTGACATAAATTAATAATAATTTTTTTTTACTACGTAAATAGTGATTGGTGTTATCATATTTTCCTTTAATAAGTCGATTCCTCCAAGTATTAAGCAATGGTTACCAATAATAATCGAGCATTAAAATGCAATGCAAAACGGTTAACCCTCAAGTGTTAGATAAGATGGCTATTTTTGATTTTAAGTCAACACTGACTTCAAATAGCCAGTGATATTCAATTAATATTAAAGGAATAATATTAATATTTCACATGACTATGAATACAATCTAGCAACGATCCGATGCAGTTTATTTATTTGTGAAAATATCATATTTCTTTAAATCTGCTATTTTATTTACATTTCTAACTTAGATTCTTGTGACTACTTAAATTTATGATATATTTTGGCATAAATTAATAATTAAATTTTTCTTTTTACTACGTAAATAGTGATTAGTGTTATCATATTCTCCTTTAATATAATAGTTATAATTTTTTACAGAAATAACTATATCTGATGTATTAAAAAAATTTATTTCATACAAAGAATCACCAGAGGAGATATTTTTGCCATCCATCGAGAGTGATCGTTATATCACTGTAGAAACTGATTGTTCTATAGGTGTGCCTATAATGGGTATGTATGACTTTTGTTTGCTAAAATTAAATTTTACTATCGAATCTTTGTTTTGTTAAAATATAACAGAATTCAATAACTGGAAATTAAAAAAAAAAAGTTGATTTTAGGGTTCCGTTCCAAAGTAAAACGCCGCCTTATTAGAGTCGCAGCAATAAAATTTTTTATACTTTTGTCATACAAGAAAAAAATATTTTAAATTATACTGTTGTACTATTTATGAAAAATATTTTAATTTTGAAAATTTTTACGAGACCTCTTTGGAAATCCCAATCCAATCCTTTTAGCCCCAATATATTAGGCAACCAACGCTACTATACACTTCGAAAAAATTCTTATAATATTTCATTATTCGTGTCCATGATTAATATTTAAAGGAATCGTAGGGAGATGGACAAGACTTTAAATTAAATACAAGTTTTGATTAAAAAAAAAAAAAAAAAATTCTTTGTTCAATTTGATTCTTTTAGTTTTTTGACAAAAAACAATTAATTTGTTTAAAAAGTTTATATTTTATGTTGGTTGATGAGTTGAATGAATTGTGATAGAAAAAAGAATATTGTTTGAAATGTTTTTTCTCGTAGTAAAAAATCCTGACAAATAAGTTTAATAAATGAGCCACTGAAGAAGTTGCAAAACAGCAACGAAACGTATGGCATATCTAATCAAAACTTGTATTTAATTTAATTTAAAGTCCTGTCCAACTCCCTACGATTCCTTTAATTCTTATAATATTTAGAAAATTCTGCCGCCTCTAATGCCATCCCTTAATTAAATATTAACACTAAATTTTAGGCACATGCCCAGGGAACTTTTATGGGGGGAGGGGGGCATTATTTTTGAGAAAAAAATCTGAATTAACAAAACTATAAATTATTTCGATAGTTAAAAATGAGGGGTTAACCGCGATTGGAATTAGGTGTACACCGTCTTTGGAATTATTTGAAATTACTTTGTAATTCAATAGATAATCTATTGTCATCTACTTGGAAATGAAAGTAGAAGTGGAAGTAGGTGTACACGATTTTAGGTCACGGTTCACCCCTCAGTTAAAAATATTTTTAATGAAGAAAAGAAAAATGAATAGCATGCTATTGGACCGGAGGCTCATGGTTGTTATAAATATGATTGATAGATACCTACTAATATAATAGTTCTGATTGAGATATTTTCTTATTTCATTTTTAAAGATATACCTACCCTAGAAAATTGGTCTCCAACCTTAATATATATGCGTGAGCTAGTTTTAGAGTTAAAATTATCCTGTGAGCTACTTGTTACAAAAAATTTACTTTTTGCTTATACAACCATATTTATACATAACGTTTAGGGAAAGCATTGTTGGTTTATAGTGAAACATATTAAACACATGAATGATTTGATGGATTATAGTGGTGTTTCACAAAGAGGAAATAAAATTTAAAAAAAATTTAAATTATATTTTGGAGATTTTTTATTTATTTCTATACATATTTCGGGCTATGTAAACCCTTCATCAAGAGGTTTAATAAAATACTGTCTTTTGTTAAACCTCCTGATGAAGGGTTCATAGCCCGAAATATGTATAGAAATAAATAAAAAATCTCCAAAATATAATTTAAAATTTTTTTTAATTTTTTTAATTTTATTTCCTCTTTGTGAAACACCACTATAATCCGTCAAATAATTCCTGTGCATATTTATACAATTTTATATATATGTACAACCAAAAAAGGCGACCAAATCTTTCAAAATATATAAAATTATATAGTTATATTAAAATATAAATAAATTAAGAAATAATAATTTATTATATCTAAAATTTTAAATAAAATATGTACACAACAGAGGCGGTTGGTGACTTTTCAGGGGATGATGTCCAAAAAAATACCCTTCATTTTTTGAAATTTTATTTTAATCTTTGCTTTTTTTGCGAATTTCATCAAATATCCATAATTTTCGTTATTTTTCAAATTCAACATTAGAATTAAAAAAAATATATTTTCGGACCTTCGCCCCCAAACGGATATTGCTTTGTGTGATTGAGCGTAGGAGTCGTCAGAAATTAATTTTTGTGACTTCAACTCTACAGTCCCTGAGATGGAAATCGACTAAACTCCACAATGAATCAGTCTGTCTTATAAGAAAATCTTAAATTCCTCTTAATTCTAAGCAAGCTATGACTTGTCTAGAGCACTCTTAGTTATTTCCGATCTTATATATTGAGAGTTCTTAGAAATGGATTAGTCCAAAGATGCTCAAATCATCTTTATTTATTCGTTTTTTGTATTATTTCTATTTTAATAGTTCCTCAGCGAACAATTTTTATCTGACTAAAACTCGTTTGGACTTGTCTTTGACATGCTTGAACTGGAAGATATACCAGTCAGGGACTTCAAACCTTCTATCAGCACCCTTTTCGGAAAAATCATTCATTTTAATTGCCCCTTGAAACTATGCAACAATTTTATTTCATTTCGAGAACCAATTTACTTTTCAAAACAAAAAATGTTTTTTATAGAAATATTTGAAATAACGGATAATAATTTGAAAATTTAAAGATCATCCTGAAATTTTGAAGTCGACCTTATATATTTATGAAAATATGTCTCTCTAAATGTTTGAAATTTTAGGGATGCGCCGCCACTGGTTCACAAAAATACAATAATTTTTTTTAAGTATATAAAAAAATGTTTAATATTTAAAATGTGAATTTTAAATTTAATAATTTGAAAAATCTGAAAGATTTAATGAATAACTAGATATTCGCTTTCCTGAAATGTCGTGGCGGACTTTTCGCTTTTTTGAATTAATATTTGAAAAAATTTCTATTTAATAATTAAACAATTTTTAAAATTCCCTTATAAAACAATGAAAACTAGAAAAATTAAAAAAAAAAAAAAAAAAAACTAGTTTTAATATATTTATTTTTATGTATTTTAGAATAAATATTTTTTTTTTTTTATTTTTATTTATTTATCCAGAAAAATACACAACATACAATATGTAGTGTCCTATAGAGTTGACAAGTCAACTGTACATGGACCGGATTAAAATCTTATCTATCTTATATATCTTATATCTATTTTATATATATTATATTATATAGCTTATATATCTATCTTATATAAAAAAATTAATAATTATTTAATTTTACAAAGAATTACAATAAATGAAATATGGTGTACATTGATAAACATTAGTTCACATTAGAGATTTACATACATATCGCAGGTTGAAATCACAACGATCCGATCCATTTAAGCAATTTTTTTCTCAATACTTTCTTGTCACACGACATATTTTTTAGATCATTTGGGAGTTTATTAAAATATTTAATTACCACAAAATAGGCATTTTTTTGGGTAATTGACTTATTAATCTTTGCCATGACAATTGATATATGTCTAGTTCTTCCACTATGTTCATTATACATCATCTTACACACATCATAATAATAAACAACAGAGTTAACAACAAAAGATTCATCAATACCCAAGACAGATTGTACCTTAATTTTTTTAATAATAAGTCTAGTCAGTATAGTGATAAGTGGTTTTGTTGCATTATCATATGCACCCCCCCCCTCCTCCCACGCAATTATACCATAGTTAATTATACTCTCAAACAGAGCCTGATAAATTACTCTCATAGCCCTTGCATCCAATATTGCACATAACTTATATAATAAAAAATTTATATATCTAGTTTTCTTGATAATTTGCATTATGTGATAGTTCCATCTCATATGACAATCTATATAGATTCCCAAATATTTACAATAGTCAACTCTTTTTATTTCTTTGCTATCAATATACAATTTAATATCCACAGGTATACTATCTCGATAACATCCAAAGTTAATGAAAGTCGTTTTATATATATTCCTTATTAAATAATTTTTTAATTTTTACTTTCAACATTTTTCTTTAATCATTTATTAAAAATTGTCGAGAGCTACCAAAAATGACGCCACTGGCTACAGGTAGCTCGCGAGCGATGGGTTGGCGACCGCTGCCCTAAAATCTAAAAATATATATTTCTTGAATAATTTACAAAATGATTAATAGATTGTATTTTTGTTTCTTAGTGAGTGTTTTAGTCAGTGTTTCTATTATGGTCGGCTGTTGGGCATTTTGGAAATTCATACTACCAAGGTGCAGAAGACATTCTGATGAAAGAATACATATTTTAGGTTGAAGAATTCGTTACATTTCAGGGGAGAAGAATTTAAATTAATTTCTGAGATTAATTACTATTTATTATTTACAATTTCCTTATTCTTCTTTTCAATCTTTCATTATGGTATTCAACTAGGCCCGAAACATGTATTAATAATAATAAATTTTTTTAAAGATTGAGAAGATTTTTCATTCTTTTTTAATTAATATAAGATCGAAAATAAGAATAAGGAAATTGTAGCTATATGAATAATTTGAAATTAAAGTATATTTTGAGTTTTAATATTTAATAGATAATTTGTAAAAAAAAGATTGAATTAAGAAAATAATAAACAGATAGTAAATACCTTTTTTAATTTTTTTTATTTTTTACAGCATACCTATAGTTACTCGTATACAGACTTGGCTATACGTCATGTTAGATTTTGATTTAAATTTTAGAACTGTAAAGATGAGCTAGAGGAGCCTGAAATTTTCAGATGATTTAAGGAAAGCTTCTGGCTATTGGCTTGGGCCCGAAGTAAAATAAAATAAGCTGATGTGTTCTAATGTGGCCATCCACTTGACTTTACCATACAATCTGGCCTCTAACTTATATTTAATATTTAATAAAATTATTTATAATCATGTAGTGGAGGGGGGTTAGTTTTTGCATTTTTAGACTCCTGGGGGCCCACTGATTATGTATACAAAATTTAGTTGAGTTTGGTACAAGGACCTAATTTTTCATTTTTTGACCCTACACCCCCCCCCCCCTTTGGGCGGTTAGTTTTTGTATTTTTAGATTACCGGGGTCCCACTGATTATGTATACAAAATTTGGTTGAGTTTGCTCAAATGGCCTAGATTTTTAATTTTTAACTCCCCCTCCACCCCCCTTAATTTTGGGTCGATATGCACCAAAATCTATACAGCTCTTAATCTTAATAGACCAAAACTACGTGTGAAATTTGCTTTCGATCTTCCCACTAGTTTTTGAGCTAGCTCGTCCACAAAAATATGGTAATGCACAGACAAAAAACCAGACTAACAGACAACCAGACTAACTAACAGACATTTTGACAAAACAATTATTATCTCAAAAAATATAATTTTTTCGATGTTCACTTGTTAGGGCTTTTTTGTAGACCGAACTGCCATGCTTTCGCTCAATTTTTTTAATCAAAATAGTTTCAGCCGTTTTTGAGATATTTCGAAAAAAAAAAATGAAAAAAACCACTTTTTTCATGCACGATTACAATACTTGACTATACCCTGTATGGTAAAATAAAAAAGAAAAGCTCATAGTTTTCTCTATGGGGTTACAATTATTTTTCTTATACATTCTTCAAGAAATTCATTGAAAAAATCATTTTCTTTTAAAAACCTAATTGTAAGAATTCGTCATTTTTTTATTTTAATTCTATTAATAAAATACAATTTCCAACCTCCTTGGATACATTTAAAACTATTTCAACCCTTGATACATGAGTGGTAATTTCCGTAATTACCATTCATTTACATTTATCTTCATGTTTATAAAAATTAATTAAGTTATTTGTAAAATGGTTATAATGAAAGTTATTCAGTTTTTTTTTCTAGATTAAGAATATGTACAGAAACATATAGGTTTCCATTTAAAAAACAGAACTTGTCCTCGAAATACCCTTGAAAGCTTGTTCTAGGTCGACAAACAATAGCATAGTTTAGTTTCCCCCTTGATATAAATACACTTTTATTTTTTCTTATAATGCACTGTTTTTGAGTTATAAGTCTGTCTCAAGATAAAAAAAACTCACCCTGTATATATCTTATATATGGATATATGTTTATTTGCATCAAGAAGAGGATAACCTCTTTGTTTCTCTTTATGAATCAACAATTCTGCTACTCTCAAAATAAAAACTTTTCAATTAACTCAATAAATTGTTTATTCCACTTCTACAAGTAAGTACGTGGAGCGAATTTTCGTAAATTATTAAAAAAAAAAAGTTTTTTTTAAAATATTTTCTGAGAATTGCATTTGTTTCTGCGTATATATAGTATTTATATAAGTATATACAAGAATTGCTCGTTTAATTTAATAAGATTTAATATTTATATAGGAAATATCGTTTCATCCAGTTGTTTATATTTATAAAATGGTGGTCAGGTCTTGTGTCACATTGCTTAAGCCATTATAGTTCTACTAAAGTAATGGTAATGTATGAAAGATTTAAAGATATCAAAAACTTTTTTTTTTTTTACTTAGGGAAAGTGGTTTAGGTTTTAGGTGAAACATGATATTAATTAATATCAAAAACTCTTGGATTTTAGATATAGTCCAGAATAAGATCATTTTCATTGAGTTTTGTTACGATAAATTCACGAATAGCATTTTGATTTATTTATTGAAAATAATTTTTAAAGTTGTGCTCAAAAGTGAAACGAAGTCCTATTAGTTCAGCTAACAGGTCTCCTGTACGTTTGTCAGAGCATTAAACCTCATAAATTAAATAAGATATAAACTTGAAATTTACAAGTTTTATGTATTTATTTTTCTCGAAATCAAAAATCCTAATTTTAATCAAATGATTAAATATCTTTATTATATTTATTATTAATCAGATAAAGAAAGACAAGATTGTTGAGTGTTGAGTAAGCGCTCCTGGCGAAAAGTCGACTGCTGTCTGCTCTTCACAAGATAACACATTTTATATCTTTTTTACAAATACCTAGGGCCGCCTGCGTGCAAGTGTGTTTGGTCGCTTCCAAGATAACATTATATACTGTATTTTATGGAAAAAGTGTATTTAAATTGACTTGTCAGGATTGTGATGCTTTTTATATAGGGAAGACAGGCCGCTCATTCAAAACACGTTACTCTGAGCATGTAAGAGCTCTTAATCGTCTCAATAGATCCGATAACATTAATTCAGATTCGACCTCAGCTTTCGCAATTCACCTTCATGAATCCAATCATTCAACCTCTAATAATAACCCTATCCCCATTCATTTCGAAAGAAAAGGCCTTAAATTGGATCTCTTAGAATCCACCGAAATTAAAATAGCCCTCTCAAATAATTCAAATATTTTAAATAACCAATTAGAAGTGTATAAAAATACAATTATTGATTAAATATTATAATAAATTAACTAAAGATTCCTTCTATTGTTCGCACATTGAATATTGATATTAGGGTAATTGTATCCTTTCAGGTACTTTCCCATTCTTTCTTAATTCTTAGTACACTTTCTCCTCTTCCCCCTACTTTCCCCTCACCACATACATTTCTAAAAAAAAAAATTATTTGTAAAATTATTTTTCCAATTTATAATCAGTTTTTTTTCACTCCTGATGATGGGCTCACCCCCGAAATATATCAAATTCAAAACTCAATTTTGTTTTATTTCTTACCTACCTCGCATCTTGCTCAAGTTTTATTATTATATATAATACAAGCTGCGTCAGGCGTGCCTCCGGCACGCCATCTGCACCTTGGCCCTCCGGGCGGGTGGCCCTGGCGGGCAGCGTCTCGAGACGGCCAAAAGTTTGTTTGCAATATAATTTTGTTCAACTGTATTTTAATTAAATATACTCGTATTTTATTAATTAAAAATCAGCTTCAAGAAATAATCTAACACATTGCGAAAGCAAAATAAAAAATTCTGAGTGTGTCAAGCTTACGCACGACGGAAGTGAAACTTCTAGTATTCCTCTCTCTCTTTTCATTTCATTCTCTCTTTTTTTCTCTCTTACGTTAGTTTGAAGATTATAGGTTAAATAATTCAACGACGAAGCATAGATTTACTCTTTCTAATATTTTCTTATACATGAATGAATTTTGATTTATGTACAGTTCCAAAAATTCTTTTTAATGTTACATACAGCATTTTCATTTGTTTGAATGTTCAATAATAATTTTAGTGTTCAATGTGCTGTTTTTCCTCCGTCTAATAAAGTGGCAGCAATTCCAGATGATGTCATTTGTGCCAATATGAGCGAAATTAAAAATGTTTCCCTGTTCCACCTGGTGCATCCAAAAAAAAGAAACCATCTTCTTGAGCAGCGACTGCATGCATAATTTTATCATAAAGTAATTTTTGTTCTGGTAACAATTTTGGTTCATTTGCTTGAACATATGCATTTAAACCATCAACATTGTACGATTGTTCACGTTGCATATCGCGATTAAATAAATCACTTACTGGCCGATTAGCTGATGGCATCCCTAATTTAATTAGTGGTTGATTCGAAATGATCATGCATACATCTTCCAACTTAATCAAAGATTCATTATATATTTCTGGCGAGAAATTTATATCTGGATCTCCTCGAATTCTACGTAGAGCATGTAATACATCTTCACTCATTGAAGCCTTATATTTTCCCCATAATTTAGGCGAGTTAGTTGGAAAACACGTTGTCAATAAAATGGCAAACAAACATCGTATTTGATGTGGCGATGAACCGAGAGCAGCATGGCCAAGAGTTGTATCCCAATGCGAATCTTCTTCAAACAATCGTAATGCTAGGCATGCACCATGATTCGTTGTATGTAATGCACTGAGATACTGGGAAATGTATTTATAATAAGAAACATTGATTAAGATTTGGAATGTTTCTTTCCGACAGGCTCAGTTTAGCCAACTAATAACAATAAAATAATCACATTTAAAAATATAAATTTTTCTTTTTACTTAAGAGAGAATGGTGTATTTCTGTGAAACAGTTTAATTCTAAAGTTTAGGGAAAACAAAATATATCTATAATATAATCATAATACTTCTTCAAGGCCTTTGAGAACAATGAATTAACCCACACCCATTGTCTGCCTGGGTACAAAAGAAAAGATAAACCTTTTTTAAAACCCCAATTGGCATTCTACCTGAGAATAATTAATTTAATTATGTAAAATCGTGTGAAATCAAATCAAACCGATTTGGCCCAAAATTTAGATAAACCATCTGGAGCACTAAACAAACATATGGTGTGAATATGGTTTCGATACGTTCAGTGGTTTAGGCATGGGTCGATCACGCACATACATACTAAGGATTATATATATATATAAAATTAAATTTACAAATTATGTCTGTATTCAAAATAGATTTTATTATCTTAAAAAAAAAAAAGTTTCTGAAATTTTGACCTGAATACCTGTATACCCCTTTCTTTTGTTAAGAGGGGTTTCATTGTTTAAGACCTGACCTTTCAGGGCAGGGATAATGTATTGTTTGCTTGGCCCTTTTAGAGGCTCTATTTCTATAGATCTTATCTGTCAATCAATTAAATATAAAAATAAAAAATAAAATCAAACCGATTTGGCTCAAAATTTAGATAAACCATCCCCAGCACTAAGCAAACATATGGTGTGAATATGGTTTCGATACGTTCAGTGGTTTAGGCGTGGGTCGATCGCGTACATACACACAAAGGATTTTATATATATAGATAATAAAATTAAAAATTAATTCTACGAGATTTTTGCGTAGCATATTATTCAATCGCTTCATGAATATATTAAGAATCAGCAATTACATTTTTAATTGCGATAAGTGAAAAATTGCTGGGTCGTCCTTGAGTCATTGATGTTCTCAGATAATTTTTGATTATTTTAAGTTTTGAAAAACTTTGCTCTCCAAGTTCAACAGATTGTTAGGAAAAATTTGTAGCTACACATTTGGGAAATAATTTTCCAAGCTGTGTTTATATAAATATTTTAGTAGTTCTTCGGCTGGTTTTTATCTTTTATGATACTTTTCAAAGAAATTAATTCTTTGTATAATTCTTCACCATTGATATCACATGATTCACCATCTTTTAAATTTATTGTGGAGATCGAAACAACTTTTTTTTTATTTCCTCATGTTCCATATCAATAAATTTCTATATAAGTCCAAAAGTTTGTTCAAAATATGACAGAGATTTAAATCGAGTAGTAAGAGAGTCAGGCACGGCTCTGCAAATACCTACTTGCTTACGGTAGGGTAAAGTACTATAAAATATAATTTTACTAAAAACTTTATATAACCTTTTTTGTGGTACTCAAGGTACTTAAATAGAATATTAAATTTCATCAAAATTAGTTAAGTCATATTCAAGATATTTAGTAAAAACTAAAAAAGTACTGGAATAAAGTATTAATATTTGTGGCCAGATATTTACCAAAAAATAATCAGTTCTTCACTTTGTTAAAGTAATGGTAGGTTTTAAATTTTATTACAATCGGTGTGGAAAAAATCGTCGACGAAAAAAAGGATAACATATATAGTACTACATCCATTCATCCATCCGCACACACTAAATGGAAAAAATAATTTTTAGAAAAAAAACCGACTTCAAAAAAATTAAATGCAACAAATAAAATAATAGGAACTCAAAAATCAAATAAAATGCACTAAAAGGTATAAAATAATTATCTTATTTAGTTACAACTAAACGATGAAATTCTTACATGAAATCACTTTTTGAAGTCGGTGCTAAACATATACATTTTATGAATCACATTCGACGGATCTTAGTACGTTTAGCGGGTAATGAAGAGAACATCGCGTAAGCTTTCTTAATAGTTTGTTTGGCACCGACTTCAAAAAGTGATTTCATGTAACAATTTCATCGTTTAGTTGTAACTAAATAAATAAGATAATTATTTTATGCCTTTTAGTACATTTTATTTTATTTTTGAGTTCTTATTATTTGATTCGTTGCATTTAATTTTTTCGAAGTCGGATTTTTTTTCTAAAAATTATTTTTATTTTTCTCTTTTTAGTGATGTTAAGAATAGCGACTTATGATAATTCCTTGCATGCATCTCGTAAGAGAAAGATTCGGGCGAAGGAATCAGAAATTGATAATAAAATTCAATTCATAAATAGAGAAATTATCTCGAAACGTTAGCGGGTTTTAAATGAACGTTTTAAAATTGTTTTTTTTTTAATAAAAGATTTTATTTATTATAATTTCGATTATTTGCTCATAAGAATTGGAGATTTCCGTTATTTTGTCATTGACCATATCATCAGAACTTGACTAAATTAATATAGGATTACCCCTAAAGTATCCCATTTCCAATAAAAAAAGAATCATGGAAATCTGTTCATAAACAAAGAAATTATGCGTAAACATACATAATAAACAATACTTTACCCATGCTTCGGATTGGATAAAGTAAAAAGGTCCAATATCAATGAAGTTTATACGGAACCAATCGGCGACTATACTGATCCCAAGATAAAAACATCTCCGAAATCGGTCCACATGGTAAAAAGAAATCGACAAACAAACATCATCAAAACTTAATATGTGACCACCCCTAAGGTATTCCCTTTCCAATAAAAAAAGAATCATCGAAATCGGTTCATAAACAAAGAAGTTATGCGTGAACATACATAACAAAAAAGGTACAAAACCAATTAAAAAAAACGGGACCAATCGGATACGAGACTGAACCCAATGCAAAAAAATCATCCAAATCGGCCCACAAGGCAAAGAGAAATAAATGTTCAAACACAAAAAAAAACAGACATTCCGTTGAATTGATAACCTCCTCCTTCGCCGGTTAAAAATCGGACTTTTTGGCCTCTGTAATTTTTGGTAAAACTGTTAAATTCAACCTAAATGAATACTACAATTTATGACTTTTGATCCAATTGGTTCCGATTATAATACTTTATCTGCTTCGCATTGTATAAAGTAAAAAAAATAAAATAATAAGTATGTATCATTTAATTATTAAGTCTGATGAATTATCTTATAAAATCAATATCTTTTTTATCTCCTTGTGAACAATATATTTATGTTAATAAATAAATCAATTCAATATCAGATCAAATAGTCTTTTTTAATCGTTAAATGGAACATGGCAATTAATATGAATTTATTTCTTTATGTTTTTATTTTCACAAATCTCCATTTAATTGCTTCTGAAGAAGCTGAAGTCAATTTCCATATTGTAAGCGATTTCAATTATCAAATTTATCCGAAAAATGGCGTTAATCCTTGCGGTATGTTTTTTTCAATTTTCTTTTTGCTTTATGTTGATAAAAAAAAGATACATTTAATACCAACGAAAACACAATAACATGATGTTATATAAAGTTTGTTCTGATATCAAAAAGTCTCTCTTTACAAAACAGAGAACTGATTAGATCTTGGGTTCAAAACTTGAGATTGAAAAGTGAAGAAAATTGTTATATTAGAAGATATCGAACGGTTAGAGCTATGGTATTTACACCAGAAATTTGGCACCCAGATTTGTATTATAGGTACACTTCCAAGTTTCAGTTTTCTCGATCAAAACATTCGCTGCCAAAAAAATCAATTGGTGTGTTCCCCACACGACTTTCACATTTTAATTTATTTCAAATCATCGCGACACTACTAATTTACACCACCTTCTTTTATTTCGTTTTTTTTATTTTCTCAAAAACTTTTTTTTTTTTTAATTAGTGTATTTATCAGTGTCATGAGTTAATAGTTGTGTCAAGTTTTTAATCCGATTGAATTAAAGGAAGGGGTTGTAAATTAGGAGTGTCGTAAAATAAATATTTTAATCGTTCATATCTCGTCTTCGGAAATTCGCAGAGCCTTGACATTTGAAACTTAAGCTATCTAGAGACTAGAAGAAGTATAACAAGATTTTAGATAAAATAGAAAACCGGAAGTTGATGTTTACGTACATAAGAATTTAGCCCCCCTGCGTTTCGCATCCATAAGTCTCAGAGATACGAAATTCGAAACTTAAACTTGATATAGACTAGAAGAAATACATCAAGCTTTTGGTTGAAGTCGGAAGACCGGAAGTAGACATTTACATGGAAGATTTTTCGTTTTTTTTTTTTATTTTCTCAAAAAAGGCTCCAACGAATTTTTTAAAAATTTGTGTATTTATCATGTGTCTTGTTATACTTCTTCTAGCCTCTAGATAGCTTAAGTTTTAAATGTCAAGGCTCTTCGACTTTCCGAAGACGAGATATAAACGATTAAAATATTTAATTTACGACACTCCCTCCTAATTTATAGCCCTTCCTTTAATTCAATCGGATTAAAAATTGACACAACTAATAACTCATGACACTTGATAAATACACTAATTTTTAAAAAAATTGTTAGAACCGTTTTTTAGAAAATAATAAAAAACGAAAAATCTTTCATGTAAATGTCCACTTCCGGTTTTCTGATTTCAACTAAAAGCTTGCTGTACTCCTTCCAGCCTTCGAATTTCGTATATCTGAGACTTAAGGTTGTGAAACGCAGGGGGGTACATACATACCTACTGACCAATGGATTTTGGACCCTTTTTGCCCTCGGGGGACCACAATTTCCGGTTTTATGTCCTAAATCCGGTTTCCAACTATTAAAGGCATCGATTCCTTCCACCTAGAAGTTACAAAATGAAATTAAGTTTATTCATGCAGAAAAGCTCTCAAATAGTCAGGACCCAGACTGGCCATCGCAATACTCTCCCATTATATTCTATAGAATATAAATGAGAAAGTAAAAAAAAAAAAATCAAAAATGAGTGTCTGTCTGTGTATCCCTGTCACTGCGTCTGTTTGGATTCCAATAGACAAGATAACTCAACACCGGAACGTTGTCCTAAAGTACATTCTTGGTGTTAAAATGTTGAATTTTTTTTATACTATAGTATACAAAGTGATTCACGGTCGATGGCACGTTAGACATTTATGGAAAACGGAACGCAGGATTTTTCTGAAAATTTAATTTTACCTCATTCTTACCTATTCTATAGATCTAAAATATTTTCAGCATTGCCATCAAAAAGTCGTAGCAACTTTATTTTTTTAAATGGAATACCCCGTATATTAACATGTTTTTAGAACCGGCCTTTTATTAAAATACTTTTTTGTTAATATTGTTTAGATTGTTTAATTAAACTTAAATAAATTTGTGCTCTCAATTCATGAAAAGTTGATATTTTGGTGGTAGTTTAGTCAGACCCGAAGTATTTAATTTACGCCGAGAATCGACTCCATATTATACATGGCGTGCTAAGATTACCATTATTTCCGTTATTCATAAAAGGGGTCAAAACCTCGTTTTTTTTTAAATAAGACCCCCGTATATTACTCAATAAATTGAAACACGAAGTAAAATGCTCTAAGACGATATATCATGTCGCTATACCTAAAACATCAAGTTTTCTTAATAAAGCCGCTTTTTCGTGAAAAATTACTTTTTAATGAATTTAATTTTAACTAACCATGGAAATAACAAGCTTATGACACTTTGTTGACTATTTATAAGTAACTTATAAACAGTTTATAGACGATGTTCAAAAAAATCTACCAAAATGATCTCAAATATTGATTATTCAAAACGAAGTTCTTTTAGACAAAATAAATAATTTCGTAAGAACTTTGTTTGAATAATCAATATTTGCGGTCATTTTGAGAGATTTTTTTTGAACATCGTCAATAAACTGTTTATAAGTTACTTATAAATAGTCAACAAACTGTCATAAGCTTGTTATTTCCATGGTTAGTTAAAATTAAATTCATTAAAAAGTACTGTTCATGAAAAAGCTGCTTTATTAAGAAAACTTGATGATTTAGGTATAGGGACATGAAATATCGTCTTACAGCATTTTTCTTCGTCTTTCAATTTATTGAGTAATATACAGGGGGTCTCATTTGAAAAAACGAACTTTTGACCCCTTTTATGAATAACGGAAATAATAGTAATTTTAGCACGCCCTGTATAATATGGAGTCGATTTCTCAGCGTAAATTAAATACTTGGGGTGTGTCTAAACTATCACCAAAATAGATAGGAAATAGTGCCTCAAAAATCGAAGTACACTGCTCCTTCTCTTTTTCTATTCGACACGGCGGTAATTTTGAAAACGAATATTTCGCGAGCTCTATTTGCCAGCACCAAACCATATTTAACAGAAATTATTTTTTATCTCGAAATCAGATAGAGATAGTTATAGGACAATATTAACAAAAAAGTATTTTAATAAAAGGCCGGTTCTAAAAATGTGTTAATATACGGGGTGTTACATTTAAAAAAATAAAGTTGCTACGACTTTTCGATGGAACCCAAAACGTTGCAATGCTGAAAATATTTTAGATCTATAGAACAGGTAAGAAAATGTAAGGTGCTAAATTTTCAGAAAAATCCTCTGTTCCGTTTTCCATAAACGTCTAACGTGCCATCGACCGTGAATCACCCTGTATAAACAAGGGACTAATTAAATTTTGGGCTTTCTAACTATCACATGAAAATTCAGAAAAAATAAAAAAGCAAATTGTTAATATCGGTTTTATATCTAAGAAGTTGAAATTTGGCAAGAAAATTAATACAGTAATCTGCAGCTTTGTGTAAAGTTCAAACATCCGAACCCAGACTGTTCACATTCAAGCTGTTTAATCACTAAAATTTTCAGACAACTTTGAAACATTTTTCCTCTCATTTCACAAATTTCTAAATTCATTTCAATTTGTGGGAAAATCATTTTTCAAATTAGCTGGTCTGCAGAATGAATTATAATCACTTATGATGAAAAGAGGGTATAAATAGGTTAAATATAATCTCAACCAAAACATTCTGTGAACAAGTTCGAAAAAGTAGTGAAAACTAGTGTGCAGCCAAGTTAAATTCGCCAAGAATAATTAAGTTGAGAGATCTACTATTTTCTGCTTTTGTAAGCTATGAGGAAGCCCGTTGGTCCAAAGGGCTAGCATTTTTATTTTTGACCCCCCCCCCCCATTTTGGGTGGTTAGTTTTTGCATTTCTAGCCTTCTGGGGACCCACAGAATATGTATACAAAATTTGGTTGAGTTTGGGCCAACGGGATAGAATTTTCTTTTTTGACACTCCTCTCCATTTTGAAAGGATTGAAAGATAGAAAGTTTGGATTTTTTGAATTTTTCCTTTGTTTGTGTCCAAAACTCTACTAGCAGGCGAAATTTCATTATGCTGGAATAATTGGAAGTACCCTAGAGGTTTTGATAACCTGTCACCGTGTGCCAAAATTAGCTATTTTCTCAAGTCTATATCTCAGAATCCATTTAAACTATATTATTTAAATTTGGTACTCTCCTCAAGATGGATTACATAATTACTTGTGTATAATTTCAGCTCTGAATCTCAAATGGGTTCTTAGCTGCAGAGAGGTCGAAATTAGCTCGAAATGGTTCGTGTAAATATATAGCATGTACGGCCAAGCCAATGCTCGAACTTAGCCTGTCCACGCTATGCGCTTTGATGAGAGAAAGAGAGAGTTTTAAAATAAGCTAATCACTGAACACTTATGTGATTTATTTTATTAATTGATAATACAAAAAAGTATATAATTTATATACCGATATCCGGTATATCCAAAGAATGTTAGTAAGTGATTAAATATTTGTTTAAGATTAAAATAAAAATGCCTATTAAAAAACGATTAAATTTAAATTATATGATAAAATCAGTAGACATAAGTACCTACTTTTCTATATCTCTAGCGGCACTCTTTTGTATGAATATAAAAATTTATCACGTAAATGATCAAAGCATTTAAATTGGAAATTTTTTTATATTTTCAGTTACTTATAAGGCTGATCAAGTATTATGCAATAAAATTTTCAGAAAAAAATATATAAGAAAGTGCATTAAAGATTTAATACAGGAATTATTTGACGGTGGTGTTTTACGAAGTGGAAATAAAATTTTAAAAAAATTAAATTTTTTTTTTAAAACATATTATGGAGATTTTTTATTTATCTCTATACATATTTCAGGTTACGAGCCCTTCATCAGGAGGTTTAACAAAAGACTGAATTGTTAAACCTTCTGATGAAGGGTTCATAGCCCGAAATATTTATAGAGATAAATAAAAAATCTCCAAAATATAATTTAAAAAAAATGTTTAATTTTTTTTTTTAATTTTATTTCCACTTCGTGAAACACCACTATAATCCGTCAAATAATTCCTGTGTTTAATATTTTTCACTATAAACCAACACCGGTTTCCCAAAACGTTAAAGATTTAATACTTAGGTGGTCGAGTTGTTATCAGGAAAGGTGTTTTTGAAACGACTCAGATTACACATTTTTTATGAGATAAACTCATCAGAATGTACATTCAGCCGAAACATCTCTGCTGATAAAAAGTCCAAGTGAAATAAAAAGATGTCAAAATTTTTATACAAAATAAATTTTTTCTAAGAAGAAATCAATGAGGTGTTGATTGATGCCAATAAACATATATATATATCACTGGCGTGCGGTCCATGGATGATGTGGATGCGGCGAATCCTCCAAATTACAAAATATCAAGAGTAATTTCATCGGTGTTATATTTGAAAATTTGTAAAATTAAAAAAAAAATATTTCAATAAATAGGTACTACTTATACAACTAATTCATTTAAAGATATATAAAATTTATTTATTTATTTATTTATTTATTTATTTTATTTTCGACGGCAAGAGGCCTTTACAAATTGGTTTAAACATAATATTATACATACATAATGTAGAAGGAACAGAGAGATACAATAGGTAATATGTTAAGTGAAGATAGATTCTGTTAATAACAAACTAATGAACTTTGAACTTTAAAGCTTAATTATAACATAGCGTATTTTCTTTTATTTCTTTAGTCACTCTATTAGGATGAGAAGCCAAATCTATTACACTAGTTCTTGAGGAAAGAGCGTTATAGCAAACACAGAGTCTATAAATTGGATTATTCTCGGCGTGGCGCGTGATTGGTACTTTAGGGTAGAAAGGCTGGTTTTGTCTAAGTACATATGTGGGATTATTTAAAGTAAAAAGAGACTTTAGTTCTGGACAATGGATTCTGGTTGATATATTTTGTAAGTTAATACATTGTCAGAAGCAACCATGGAAGATAGAATTGTTGGTAGACTAAAGGTTTCACTAATTGCTGTATAATCGTGGTCGAATCTAGACATAGGGTTGCCAGATAGATACGCAAGATGTCTCAACGTCTTATGCTGAATTCTCTCAAGCCTTGCTATATTCATTTTCAAATTAGGTCTCCAAATGGTTGATGCATACATCAATACAGATTTAACCAAGCTTATGTACAAGTGTTTGATACTAGTCGTGTTTGTGAAGAATTTAGTGTTGCGAATGATGAATCCCCAAATTCGGTTTGCCTTACTAACCACTTTGGTTATATGTTCATTGAACGTTAGTTTAGCGTCAAATGTGACCCCGAGGTCTTTGATGGAAGTGACTCGGATACAGGATGAATTGCTATTTAGCTGGTATTCAAAAGAAATAAAATCGTCTTTTCTGGAAAATGTAATCGAGAAACATTTATCAAAATTGAGAAAGAATAAGTTTTCCTTGCACCAGTCAATTAGTTTATTCAAATCATTTTGTACTTTTGTGCAATCTTGAACATCACTGATTTCAAAGAACAATTTAATATCATCAGCAAATAAAAGCATATTGCTATAAAGATTTACAAGGGCCAAGTCGTTAATAAATAAGAGAAATAGTAAAGGGCCGAGATGACTACCCTGAGGGACCCCAGAAGGTGCTAGGTATTCTCGGGATTCAGCACCATTAATCCGAACACAGGAAAATCTGTTAGAGAGATAATTTTCAATCCAGAGAATAATATTAATAGGCAAATTATAATGTCTTAGCTTTAATAACAAAATTTTATGGTTGATGAGGTCAAAGGCCTTTTTAAAATCTAGGTAAATAGCATCAAGCTGCTTATTTTTACTGAAGCTGGAAAAGATTTTGTTTATAAAGAGAGTAAGATTTGTAACAGTTGAACGAGAAGGCACAAATCCGTGCTGTTTACTTGAGATAGCTTCTGAGCAAAGTAGAAGAATCTTATTGTACATAATCCTATCCAAGAGTTTCGGAATAGCGCTTATAATAGCTATTGGTCTGTAATTTCGTATATTGTTACGAGAGCCGTTCTTATAAATTGGAGTGATGGAAGTCTTTTTCCATAATTCTGGGAGAGAACTTTCTATAAGTGAAAGGTTGAATAAAATATGCAGAGGCTCAATAAGTGAGGAAGAGCAGCGCTTGACCAGGAAGGCTGGGACCCCATCCGCTCCTATAGAGAGAGATGGTTTCAAGTCCCTAATCACGGAGATGATTTCCTCCTCAGAGATTGAAATATTCCTATTTTGGGCGCCGATGTCGAGAACATTCGCGCAGTTTTTAGTAATAGTATCAGGATTAAACACTGTATTTGCTGAGGCCAAGCCGTAGACTTCTTTAAAGAATTCAGCAAAAAGGTCGGACATTTGTACATTATCATAGCCGTTAATATCATCTAAAAACATATTAGATGGATAGCCATTAGTATTTCGCTTATTATTTATAAAATCCCAGAAAACTTTTATATTGCTAGATAAGTTAGATTCAATATTTGAAATGTATCTTGAATAACATGTTGACGCTTCGGTTTTACACGAAGATCTTAAATTTTTAAATTTATCGTAACTTGATTCACTTTGATTGTTTTTATAATATTTATGAGCTAATTTTTTGCTAATTAAGAGTGAGATAAGTTTTTTAGAAAACCATAACGGATAACCTCTGCTATTACAATGTTTTTTAGGTACAGTATCCTCTATGATTGCGTTAATAATATTATAAAATTTCTCTACCGCGGAAAATAAACTTAAATTACACAGGATATCTTGCCAGTTAATTTCATTTAGTCGTTGATTGAACATTTCGAGGTTGCATTTTTTAAAATTATATCTATCCCACTCAGATCTTAGAGGTCTAAATATTGGAGATTCGCGGCCAGTATTATCAGTGAATGGAACAGATATATTCAAAACGGGATGAAACTCGTCCATTTTGGACAATATGTCATTACTGAGGCTGACTGCAGCTTTAGTGTTAGAGAAGCATAAATCAAGGGTGTTACCCTTGCTAATTTAAGTTTACGGAGCTTTTTAAAGTTAGCAAATTTATTTCAGAATTCCTATTTTAATCACTTCAGCTATCTTGTGGAAAATACTTTGATTTTATGAGAAAAGTGAATTAATTTATATGTACTCGACTCATGACTTTCATTTAAAATCTATAAATTTCATTAAAAAAATTAATCGTGAAGATGTTTGGGCTAAAGTATTTGCTTGAAAAGTTTTTGTTTTTTGCCGAGAGTACCAGAGTTGTTGATTCACAAAAAGAAACAAAGAGGTTTTCCTCTGCTTGATGCAAATAAACATACACATATATATATCGAAATTATATATCTGTATTCGTATATGTGTGTATGTTTATTTGCATCAAGCAGGGGACAACCTCTTTGTTTCTCTTTGTGATAAGTATTTGCTTTAATGAAGTCCAATTGATTATTCTCTCTCTATATAACGAGTAGGTATCGTTTTGATCCGATTGCAAAATGGCATTCCCAGAATAATAGAAATTAAGTAATTAGTCTCTAATAGCCTGAAACAGGTCTGGACTTGTATTGGGAAGGTTTGAACTGATATTAGGCATCGTTGTGTATTGCAACATACAGCTTAGCTCTAAAGAAAGAGAGATCCATTCTATTCGAGCTCTTTGCCGTTATTTTCATCGATCAGATTCTAATAAAAGAATCGGTCACCCGCACATTAAATAATAAAAAAGTGAAAACTTTTTCAAGACTCGGTACACTATAGAGCTGCCCTAGTAATTATTAATAAACTTAAATATAAATTGTTCATTTATGGCTATACTATAATATAATATCCTTTTAAAATCTTAATAGAATAATTCAAAAAAAAATTTCTTTCTTTTGAACTAAATATTCTAAAATCTAATCAGTACTAACTATTGATACAAACCAACTTTCTGACTTTCCGTTCTTGAGCTATCGTGGGTATCGGAATTCAGAGAAACAAAGAGAAAAAAATCATACAGTTGAAAAATATTTTTCTCCCCTTTCAGACATTTTAAAGCATAATGAGAAAATATTTATTTTTAATCCTGATTTATTTATTTATTTATTACTGATCTAATGTACATAGGTCAGTGTAGAACCTTATAGTGTACATTCAAGAGAAAAAAACTGACAAATATAGAAATTAACAATATATAGAAATATAAAATACAAAACATAGATTCCAAAATACAAATTAGATACAAAAATACAAAAAATATAAAATATAAAAGAAAAAATACAAAATATAGAATACAAAATTTGAAGTACAAAATATAAAATACAAAATTAGAGGCTATAATATCAACATGATATAGCTACAGTCCACACAAAAAGCGGGCAGCAGAGGATGGTTGTCTAATGTCAGAAGGCATTAAGTTCCACAGTCGTGGAGCTGTGAGCTCAAATGACCTCGATCTGAGGGCGGTCTGATGTCGCGGACATACCAGGGCTCTTGATCTTAATGAAGGACCAGGAGTATGTAGTTCCGCATAAATTGGAAGGAGACCCCGATATAAGGACCCTATGGACAAACCTCAGGTATCTAACCTTTAGATAGTTAGGTAGGCTGAAGCCTAATACCTCTACTACCCGCTCAGAAACATGATCCATATGGCCCAGGCAATACATTTAATTTGCATTATGCCTTCTAAGAGCGCATCAGTCAGTTTTCAACTATGAAAAGAATTGAAACATCACCAGAAGAAGCTGAAGTGAATATAATATATATATATTATCCGCTCTGTTTAAATATCAATTGATAAAAAATCAAATGTTCAATTTGAAAAAAATTACGAAAAATTCTATGATGCATTTATCGATAAATTTTGCAAAAAGGAGCGAAGAATAAAATAAAATTTAAAAAATTAAGGTCTACTATTTTTCGGACAACATCACTTGGTTGAAAAGTCATTGCCCGGCACTGATATATATATATCTAAGACAATGATGTGGTTATTCGTTTTCCGATTTTAAACACGTTTGTGAGCTGATCAGCTTACTACTAAAACAAAAGAATTTAGCTACATCCACCATGGGCCTACCCAAGTATATTTGATCCTATAAGAAAGAATAGCATAGGATTATTTCATTGTTGAACAACTTTGCTACTCTCAACAAAATATTGTGGCAATTAATTCTCCAAATCTTTGAACTACACTTCACAACTTTTGGAATACTATGCGGGAATTCTGTGAACTCTACTAGTGGTGCTTTGATTTTAAACCATTAATTACCAAAATCAGATGATATACTTCCTTTTTTGATCCCCGGAGCAGAATCTGTCATAATAAACTTTGAAATTAATTGAAGGTAATGGAAGGCAGCCCAGGGATAGTGAGGAAAGAAAAAATTAACACATATCAAATAAGGTGTAATTTATTGGAATCCTTCCTCCCTTCCTTTCAAACCGACGTTGACCCTTTGAAACCCTGAAGAAGGAGGGAAAATCCTCCGAAACGTCGGTTTGAAAGGAAAGGAGGAAGGATTCCAATAAATTACACCTTATTTGATGTGTTAATTTTTTCTTTCCCCACTACCCCTGGGCTGCCTTCCATTACCTTCAATTAAAATTTCTACCAGTCCGTCTCTCTCCAGAGAAAATTTCGTTTAAAATTAATTCCTATCATTTATCTTGCTGAAAATATCGAAATTGATAAATAAAATTTACCCTCTCCACCCTCATTAAAGGCCTTTCTCTACTAATCATACATATTAAAATGGAAAATAAACGGATAAATTAGGAATAAATGACAAACAATTTAATGTCACAGATTTCATAATTTCATAAATATGCGGTATATATTAAAAGACATTCAAAAAAATTGTTGTTCCTGTTGATGATGCTTTAATAAATCATTAATTGTTATTTTTTTCAGATTCTTCAAAAGAAAAAGACTGTATAGGAGGCCTGTCTCATTTACTTTCTTATAAGGATTCATTGAAAAGGAATTTAAATGATATTTGGTTAGGTGCTGGAGGATTCTTCGATAATAAGTTATATCCTTTGCTACATCATTCTTACCTGCAAAAAGCAATTGAATATATGCGATTGGATGCCGTTGTAAGTATAAAATAGGTCAGACACCCAGAAATTAGTCCTAAGTCATTTTAAATCATCACAATTAATCATATCTTTTTCAATCTTGCATAATTAAAAAAATTTGAAATTGTAAATAAAACGAAATTTTTTTTCCTTTTTTCCAAAAAAAAAATTATTGTCTAAGACATGTTTCGGGTCTAGTTGAACCCATCTTCAATTATTAAAACAAAGTAAACTCTCTTCTCCATTCACAAAATTAACATTTCATGTAATCTAAATATATATATAAAATTAAGGTTTTGTCTGTACATTGCTCCAAAATCACGCCAAATTTTGGTTGCACACGTTTCAAGCAAAGTTATGAACGAAAACACCCTCAACAAAATTCCTGTCTGTCTGTATGTCTGTCTATTTCAGTGGTTTCCGAAAAGTTGCTCACGATTCACGTAAACGGCTGAAGGGATTATTTTGAAATTTCCTTTCTTTACATCAGATGTCTTCTAACTTACGTTTTTAGCTATTTTATAACGTTTTGATATTTTGACCCCAAAGGGGGTTTCTCAGGGCGCACGAATGAAAATTATCAAATATTATAACTCCTAAACTATTAACCCTACGGAGGCGGGGTTGGGGTGGTATTGTGGGGGCGGGGGTTGGGGTGCTGGGTGGGTTTCGAGGAGTGTGGTGGGTTGGAGTGGGGGGTGAGGTTTGGGTTCTTTGGGTTGGGCACGGGTTCATGGTGTGGGGGTAGGGGTGCTGGATGGGTCGGTGGGGAGTGTAGTGTGGGGTGGGATTCGTGGGTTGGGGGTCAGGGGCGCACCCCCTGTGGCCAGCTCGCCAAGGGCCGCCCGGCGAAACACAGCTAGTCTATATATAAAATTAAGGTTTTGTCTGTACATTGGTCCAAATCACGCCAAATTTTGGTTGCACACGTTTCAAGCAAAGTTATGAACGAAAACACCCTCAACAAAATTCCTGTCTGTATGTCTGTCTGTCCGTATGTCTGTCTGTTTCAGTGGTTTCCGCGAAAAGTTGCTCACGATTCACGTCAAAACGGCTGAAGGGGTTATTATGAAATTTCATATTTGTATCAGAGGTCTTCTAACTTACGTTTTTAGCTATATAACGTTTTGATATTTTGACCCCAAAAGGGGGTTTGGGAGGGTGCACGAATGAAAATTATCAAATAACTCTTAAAATATTAACTCTACGGGAAATTTTATAATGAGCAAAGTTGTAGGGGATGTGATTTTTGACAACTTTTGTTTAAAAAAATTCCCCCCAAAAACCACCCAAAAAAGGGGGAAGGAGAAAAATATATAAATCCTTGCCCTTGGAGCAACCTCAACCAAATTTTGTATACATAATCTGTAGGCCTCTAGAGAGCTAGAAATGCAAAAACTAACCACCCAAAATGGGGGGGGGGTCAAAAAATGAAAATTCTTGCTCTTGGACCAAACTCAACCAAATTTTATATACATAATCTGTGGGCCTCTAGAGAGCTAGAAATGCAAAAACTAACCACCCAAAATGGGGGGGGGGGTCAAAAAATGAAAATTCTTGCCTTTTGGAGCAAACTCAACCAAATTTTGTATACATAATCTGTGGGACGGGACTCTAGAGAGCTAGAAATGCAAAAACTAACCACCTAAAATGGGGGGGGGGGGTCAAAAAATGAAAATTCTTGCTCTTGGACCAAACTCAACCAAATTTTGTTTACATAATCTGTGGGTCACTAGAAGGCTAGAAATGTAAAAACTGGGTGCGGGGGTGGAGTGGGGGTGGGTTAGGGCATGGGATGCGCGGAGTGGAATGGTGGTGTAGTGAGGGAGTATGGCGGAGTAGGGGGGGGGGGGGCACGGGGGTGGTGCAAGGTTGGTGGATGGGGGGTTTAGGTGAGGGTCCAGTGGCGTAGTGGGGTGGTACGGGGTGGGGGTCCGAGGTGGGGGGTGTAGGTTAGAGTGTTGAAGTGGTGGTGTGGGGGTAGGGGTGCTGGATGGGTCGGGGGGGAGTGTAGTGTGAGGGTGGGATTCGTGGGTTGGGGGTCCAGGGGCGTGCCCCTGGCTAGCAAGAGGGCCTCCGAAGGCGGGCCTAGTACTAGTATACATATAAAATTAAGGTTTTGTCTGTACATTGCTCCAAATCACGCCAAATTTTGGTTGAACACGTTTCATGCAAAGTTATGAACGAAAACACCCTCAACACAATTCATGTCTGTCTGTCTGTATGTGTCTATATGTTTCCGTCGTTTACGAAAAGTTGCCCACGATTCACGTAAAAACGGCTGAAGGTATTATTATCACATTTCATATTTACATCAGACGTCTTCTAACTTACCTTTTTAGCAATATAACGTTTTGATATTTTGACCGCAGAAGGGGTTTGGGGGGGGGGGCGCACGAATGAAAATTATCAAATAACTCCTAAACTATTAACTCTACGGCAAATTTTATTATGAGCAAAGTTATAGGGGATGTGATTTCGTACAACTTTTGTTTAAAAAACCCGTAAGTTAGTAGTTAAAAATCAATTTGTTACTAAAATTTTATTAAAATTTCATCCGATTCATGTGTATTATTCTTATTTGCCTTTATAAGTACCTATTATTTTAAAAGTAATCACTTTTTATCTTAAGGGTATGCACATTATTTATTTCGAGTAGAAATTCAGTTGTTTTTTTTACTCCAATCGAATACAAGAAAGGGCGCACCAGGAAGATTCAACCCCTATGGATCTCGAAAAACTATTTCATTACTGAAGAGAAGGGAAAGTTGAAAGGGTGGAATGTAGATGTTTGTGCATTCGGGTTTTGAAGGTTATGTCGGGAAAGACAGATGCCGGGAGAGAGTTCCAGTTCCTTGAAGTCATGGGAACAAACGTATGGCGAATGAAGTGGTCCGGCACTTTTCCAATTTAACCGCGAAAGGGTGTTGGGAATCTGCAAAACGTATGCTACGCGCAAAGCATGCTTTAGGCGGAATATCTATAAAATAGGGAAATGCGTAAACACTTTTTCGATAAGCTAGCGAGTCAAGGGAGCCGGTGAGGCTCGAATCGTCAATTAGTCTGATAGCCTCGCTTCTGAATTACATCCAGGGTGGAAAGAAAATGCTTGGAGGCCCATCTCCACAGATGGGAGCCGTATTCAAGACAGGAGCAGATTTGGGCCTTTTAGAGAGAAGGTGCTGGGGTGTAAAAAATCGCCTGGATCTGAATAAAAAGCCAATGTTCGTTGCTGCAGATTTCTAGCCTCCCCATAAGAATTACTATTTTCGAAATAGCTATTATGTAATAGATCTTAAGTTAAGCCAAGTGACATTATAAAAGCGAACGTCAGTTTGCTACTCATTTGAATGAATTAAAATTTTTAATCTGCTTTCTAAAATATATTATATTAATTTTTATTTTTATTTAATTTTAAAATTTCAGTCTTTAGATGGAGAAGTATATCAAATGGGGGTCGAAGAAGGAGCAATGACTTTCAATGATAAGCTCGAAAACTTAATATCGATCAATTTGCCTAAAGTGTCCAATTCGTATATAAAAATTCCAATTAAATATAACGAAAGTTTAATTACAGAGTGTAATTTAATTTTTCTAGGATTCGACAATAAAACAAGAGTGGTAAGTTTCCCGTCTATATAAATTAATCATTTATAATAAACACAAACACATTGATGAATAAAGAGAGTAATTGAATAATATTATTTGACTTTCTATATTAAAAGACGGTTAATTTTCAAAAAAGATTAATATTGTATTCAGAAATTAATTACTAGGGGCACCTCGCCTTGTAATCGAGTGAAAAGGAGTGGGCAAACATATTAACAAATGGTGTGTGTACCATATGATTTTCATTAACAACCTTCTCTTTGAAATCATCCTCCCATTTTGTGACCTTTCAATTTTTTACTTTATCTAATGCGAAGCATGGGGAAAGTATTGTAATCGGTCTGGCGGCAAGCGCGACTTCAAAGGGTCCTCAGGAAAAAACTACGGAACTCATGGTCTCAATTAAAGTCACAAATTGTAGTATTCAATTAGGTTGAATTTTAGCACGTGACGGTTTAGCCAAAAATTACATGGGGTCTCGTCGAGAGGCCAAAAAGTGCGATTTTTACTTTATCCAATGCAAAGCATGGGTAAAGTATTGTAATCGCTCTCGGGGCAAGCGTGGCTTCAAAGGGTCCTCAGGTAAAGACTACGGAACCCATGGACTCAATTAAAGTCACAAATTGTAGTATTAAATTAGGTTGAATTTTAGCACGTGACGGTTTTGCCAAAAATTACAAGGGGTCTCGTCGAGAGGCCAAAAAGTGCGATTTTTTCATTTAGTGCGTGCGGATGTATGTATGTATGGATGTATGTATGTATGGATGGATGTATGTATGTATGTTATCGCTTTTTTGGCCCACGATTTTTTCCACACCGTTGCACCGATTGAAATGAAATTGAAAACCTACCATTAGTTTAACAAAATGAAGCGCTGATTAGTTTTTGGTACATATCGGCCCACAAACATTAGTACTTTATTTCAGTACTTTTTTAGTTTTTTCTAAATATCTTGAAAATGACTTAACCAATTTTGATGAAATTTAATATCCTAATTAAGTACCTTGGGGACCACAAAAAAGGTTATATAAAGTTTTTAGTAAAATTATATTTTAAAGTACTTTACTCTAGAGTAAGATGGTACTTTTTTTAATTTTTTTAATTCTTTAAAATTTATTTATTTGAAAGTTTTAATATAGCTCATTTAGCCTTGCTTAAGTAAGAATGGATAGGCTTCTCTCTGTGAAATGCTAAAAATTTGGGAGGAATTTTTATGAGTAACCATAGCAACTGCGTTGTTTTATTATCCGTTACCTTTGCTGAAGACAGAGAAATCGATTTTAAAACCAAAAATAGCGATTGATTCTCATCTAGTACTTGAGGAATAATTATTCTATATTGGATTTTTGACGTTTCGGTTTTTATTAGTAACCATTGCTGAAGACATAGAGAAATCGACTTTAAACCAAAAATAGCGATTGATTCTCATCTAGTATTTGAGGAATAATCATTCTATATTGGATTTTTGACGTTTCGGTTTTTATTAGTAACCATTGCTGAAGACATAGAGAAATCGACTTTAAACCAAAAATAGCGATTGATTCTCATCTAGTATTTGAGGAATAATCATTCTATATTGGATTTTTGACGTTTCGGTTTTTATTAGTAACCATTGCTGAAGACATAGAGAAATCGACTTTAAACCAAAAATAGCGATTGTTTCTCATCTAGTACTTGAGGAATAATCATTCTATATTGGATTTTTGACGTTTCGGTTTTTATTAGTAACCATTGCTGAAGACATGGAGGAATCGACTTTAAACCAAAAATAGCGATTGATTCTCATCTAGTATTTGAGGAATAATCATTCTATATTGGATTTTTGACGTTTCGGTTTTTATTAGTAACCATTGCTGAAGACATAGAGAAATCGATTTTAAACGAAAAATAGCGATTGATTCTCATCTAGTACTTGAGGAATAGTCATTCTATATTGGATTTTTGACGTTTCGGTTTTTATTAGTAACCATTGCTGAAGACATAGAGAAATCGACTTTAAACCAAAAATAGCGATTGATTCTCATCTAGTACTTGAGGAATAATCATTCTATATTGGATTTTTGACGTTTCGGTTTTTATTAGTAACCATTGCTGAAGACATAGAGGAATCGACTTAAAATCAAAAATAGCGATTGATTCTCATCTAGTACTTGAGGAATAACCATTCTATATTGGATTTTTGACGTTTCGGTTTTTATTCGTAACCATTGCTGAAGACATAGAGGAATCGACTTAAAATCAAAAATAGCGATTGATTCTCATCTAATACTTGAGGAATAACAATTCTACATTAGGTATTTGACGTTTCGATTATTATTGGTAACCATTGCTGAAGACATGGAGGAATCGACTTAAAATCTAAAATAACGATCTATTCTTATCTAATACTAGAGGAATAACCTTATTGCATTCCATTTTTTATGTTTTGACTATTAATGGAAACCTCTACTGAAAATGTAGAAGAATCGACTTAAAATCAAAAAGACTAAATTCTTTTTTGGTAAACAACTCAAGCTTGAATTTGGATAAAGTTTAGCAACGATCCATTGCAGTTTATTTTAATTATATTGATATGAGAAGGAGATACACCAAAAAGGTGCACCCCCTAAAGGCTTGGGTTGGTTCCTCCATCGTGAAAAGAAAAAGAGGTGATTTTATGGGCTGGGTAGGAGTTGAAGGTATCTGTGGATGCGGTTCTTAAACAGCTGAAGGTTATTGCGAGGAGAGACGTTGGCTGGAAGTGATTTCTTGAGTCTTTGAAGGTCATAGGGATAAAAGAGTTGGCGAAAACGTTGGTTCGATTTTTATCCAATTTGACAGCGAAGGGGTGCTGAGCGTTCGAAAACCACGATCTTCTAGCAAAGAGGGATCTAGGGGGGATAATTGATTTCAGCTCTACTGAACAGACACCATGATAGTATCTGTAGTTCAGGAAAAGTGCAGAAACGGTTCTTCGGTGAGCCAGGGAGTCGTCGAGTGGTGTTACGGCTGGGTCTCCTATTAGTTTAATTGCTCGATTCTGAATTGCATCCAGTGTGGCAAGAGAATGATTGGAGGCCCCTCTCCACAGATGAGAGCCATTTTCGAGACAGGGTCGAATTTGAGCCTGCCTGATACAGTGTAAGACGTTGACTGGGAGTATAATAGCGTCTAGACATAAATAGGAGACCAAGCTTGCGCGCTGCAGCTTTAGGAGTGGTTGAGATATGGTCATTCCAAGTAATGTCAGATCCTAGAGTGACGCCTAGCATTGAAATTTTATCAGTGAATTCCAGTGAATTAGAATCGAATGATATGTTTGGGGTCTTCTATTGACGCGCCTAGAAATTAGACAACACTGAGTTTTCACTGCATTGAAGTTAACTCTCATTGTTTGACCTTTTGTCAAAATCGACTTAACCCTTTACTGTTTTATTTGAAGGTACCGATTGGATATTAAACCCATGAGAATTAAAAGATAAAATATTTATAATTAAAATGACTGATGATAAAGGCCAAGCCTTTTATTTGTTTGAGAATATCCTAGTAGTTTCGAAGGTTTGGTCTTCATCATCATTCTTTTTAATTATAAATATTTTATCTATTATTTCTCAATTTCCAATCGGTAATTGGACCAACAAATTCGAGGGAAAATTACCTCAATTTTTTGTGTTTATACTTATTTTAAATCTGTCGACCGTTCACAATTTTAAACTTCAATACATATTTTTTCTTTTCTTTTAGGATAATCTAAAAATTCCTCGACTCACAGTTGAGAAAGAAAGTGATAAAGCTAATGAAATCATTCAAAAGTTAAATAATACTAAAAATATTTACATAATGATGGGTAAGATTGATTTTAATGATATTGAAATAAATAATAGTCCACTAATAGTTTGCCCCATCTATAATTTTTAATATTCTGGAGAGTTAAAGCTATTAATAATAAATTTTCGTTTATTTATTAAATTTGTAATTCACTTTTAAATATTTCTACAACTAAACGTTTTTATTCAAATCAAAGCTAGGCTTTATATTCATTCTACTCAATAGGTATCTCATTAGCACCAGAGCATCACTCCATTTTAAGATGATTGTCAATCCTACATAGCCATATTTTATGGTTCATGTGTCCTCGACAGATAGAAAGTTAACTATGCGGCGATACATGATTACAAAACGTATACTAATTATACTAATTTATTAAAGTTGAATTATTGAGGAAATTTAAAAAAAATAGCGAAATGGCTGCCAGGTGAGCTCAATGAGTGGACCTAAGATCTGAATTAAAAATTATAATAAACTTGTTCAGTATTCATTCTAGACAACGTTTGAATGTATGCCTTTCTTTCGTTTAGTGGGATAGTAAAGGAAATCTTGTTATTACTTTACCATACAGGGTATGGTCAAGTATTTTAATCGTGAATGAAAAAAGTGGTTTTTTCCTTATTTTTTTCGAAATATTTCAAAAACGGCAGAAACTATTTTGATTAAAAAAATTGAGCGAAACCATGGCATTTCGCTCTACAAAAAAGCTCTAATAAGTGAACATCAAAAAATTGTATTTTTCGAGATAATAGTTATTTTGTCAAAATGTCTGTTAGTTAATCTGTCTGGTTGTTAGTCTGGTTGTGTCTGTTAGTCTGTGCGGTACCAAATTTTTGTGGAAGAGCTAGCTCAAAAACTAGTGTGAATATCTAAACCAAACTTCTCACGTAGTTTTTGGTCCATTGAGATTAAGAGCTGATTAGATTTTGGTGCATATCGACTCAAAATTAAGGGGTGTTGAGGGGGAGGAGGGTTAGAAATTAAAAATCTAGGTCTTTTGAGCAAACTCAACCAAATTTTGTATACAAAATCAGAAGTCTAAAAATTCAAAAACTTACCGCCCAAAATGGGGTAACATTAATCTACACTCTTTTTAGTTGAAAATGTCTAGATAAAAAATGACAGTTGCAAACTTCTAAGTTTCAAGCAATTCAAACTTTATTTTACTACTGGGACACCTTTTATTTAATTTGGAAGCAGCCATTCACTAATTCGCTAATAACTCTTCAATAAAATACAGTATTTACGAAAATTTATCTATAGTTTTTATTTTACGAAACATCTAAAGCCTGATTTTTCTATTTTAAAACTAATTTAAAGGTGATTTATTTATTTTTTATCAAATTTTACAATCTGATTTTAGGAAAAAATTGGGAGATTTCTCTGAGAAAAATTAGAAAATTGAAAAACTCATCTCGAATTTCGCGAAGAGTAATTTTGAGAAAAATAAGTCTTCTTTAAATGATAAGGAGTAGTGAATATTTATGAATACAATTGGTAAAAATCACGATAGGCGTGACAACTTTTGAGTTAAATAAAATTATTCTTGAAATTTTGATGGTTGCTAGTCACAAATACAATAATTATTTACTTTATTCACTATACAGTTTCGGTTAGCCCATCTTCAGTAGTAAATAATAATTAGGTAAATGTAATATAACAGTGAATTCACCTCTTCTGATTGGCAGAAAATTATCGGCGAAACAAACTCGATTCTCCTTTAAGAATAATACATTTACTTCCCCGTTAAATATAAAATATGATTTTCGCCAAAAATAACATAACAAAAAATTATTAAAAAAATTTTCAGGTCAAACAGATGTAGACACAGCTAAAAGAATATTTAACTAATAGTAAAATCACTGGCGTTATAATAAGCGGCGGAGATCCAGGTATTTAACAATGTTTTTAGACGTAAGAATCACATCTAAATCCCAAGCCAAAGTCACAAATCTGTGAAAAGACATCCCTATTATATAACAATAAATTAAATATTGTAAAGAAAATTTTTGAAAAATTTTAGAAAACTTTTTAAAATTAAAATTAAAATATAAAATACTAGGTAGGTTTCACAAAAATATTTTTATGAAACCTACCTAGTATATTATATGTTAAATTTTAAAAAGTTTCTAAAATTTAAAAAATTTTATTTGCTTTATTTTAAATATTTCACCAAGAACTCACACTATTCTCCCTTGACAAAATTAAATATTCATGTTTTTTTTTATTTTAATATTAGTAGTTATTATATTAAATTAATATTTCACCAATAGTAGTAGTTTTTGAATAATCCTAATCAATTAAGATATAATCAATCAGTTAAAGCTTCTTTGATTAGAAATGGGTTCCGAACACTTAACTGTTAACAGAGTCTGCACCTCCTTCCGTTACCTGGCTTCACTCACCGCGCCTACAAACTCTATGTGTCTTCTACCCCATTTAAAAATATTTAAAATATTTTATTTTGTAAACTAGCTGCAAGGCCCGTCTTCGGCGGCCCTCTTGCTAGTCAGGGAGCTCTCCCCTGGACCCGCACCCCGAAACCTACTCATAACCTGGACCTCCAACCACCCCACCACCCCATTGTACAGACAAAACCTTAATTTTACATACAAGGATAAGTCAAAAATTTCTTACACTTTTCGTTCTACAACTTTATTAAACTAAGATAGGTGTACAACAGATACATTATTTTTCGAGATAGTCTCCAACTTTAGCAATGCACTTAGTCCAGCAAGCCACATGCTTATGCTGTTGTAGCTAGACGACAACTGACGCGATCGTGATTAAATTCCGCACACGTGACCACAGTCGCGCCAGCTCAACGCATGCGGCCGTCTCCTATCTTAGTTTAATAAAGTTGTAGAACGAAAAGTGTAGGTAATTTTTGACTTATCCTGGTTATATATATATATATATTTTCATTTAAATTGGTAACCATGACGACCCCTAGACCCCCACCTCCTCGAAACTACCCCCCGAAACTCACCCAGCACCCCCAGCCACACCACCACCACACTGTACAGACAAAACCTTAATTTGATATATTGAGGTGAGTGCAAAAGTTCATGCGGAGTTTCAATAGATGGAGTTATGAGCGTCGTAACGTGTTGTCATCAGTGCCTACTCCTACATATTATATATCCTTGGAAAGGTGACGTCTTCAGCTTTCGTTTAAAAAAATCATTTGTTTTCATACAAACTGCTTCGATAAATATCACTTTAAAAATGAATATCAATAAAGTGCATTTACGGCATGTTATGCTTTACGAGTTTCGGTCGGAAGGGAATAAACGTTGCCGCAGCCGTGAAAAATATTCAAGATGTTTATGAGGATCAAGCGCCAGCTAAACGAACTGTGGAAAAATGGTTTACTAAATTTCGGCTTGGAAAATTTAACCTTGAAGACGAGCCACGCTCTGGTCGACCTTCTGACGATGTTTTGCGTACTTTAATGCTCAATAACCCGCGAATTTCAACAGAAGAAGTTGCTACAGCATTAAACGTTGACAGATCAACCGCTTTTCGGCGTTTAAAAAAGATGGGATTCGATCTGAAGCTCGATATATGCCCCATTTGCTGACCGAGAAGAAAAAAATCAAACGAATTTCTGCGGCCGTTTCTTTACTCGGGCGGCTCAATAACGAGTCGTTTTTGGATCGATTAGTGACGGTCGGAGAGAAATGGGTCCTCTACAACAATGTTCAGCGTAAACGGAAATGGAAACATCCAGGTGAGCATGGTGACGCAATGCCAAAGGCCAGTTTACACCCGATGAAGGTGATGCTCTCAGTTTGGTGGGATTGCAAGGGCATAATCTATTTTGAGCTTCTCCCTGCTGGCGAAACAATTGATTCGGACAAGTACTGTCGCCAATTAACCAATTTGAATCGAGAAATCAAAGAGAAACATCCGATTTTGTCAAATCGCAAGGGAGTCATCTTTCATCAGGACAATGCCAGACCACACGTTTCGAAAAAGACGCTGTGCAAGCTAAAGAGCCTGAAATGGGATGTCCTAACGCATCCACCGTATTCTCCTGATATCGCACCATCTGACTATCACTTGTTCCGGTCATTGCACAATTATTTAATTGGAAAAAACTTTGACTCTTTGGAGACCTTAAAAAACGGCGTGTCTTCGTTCCTCGAATCTAAACCGCACAGTTTTCATGATCGAGGCATCCGTCTCCTGCCAGAACGTTGGAAAAAGATTATAGAAAACGATGGAGAATATATCATTGATTGAATAAAGATTTTTGTTTGCCTAATCGCTGTGTGACTTTTACTCACAAACTCCTCACGAACTTTCTCACGCACCCAATATATAGATAATTTCATTTAAAATGGTAACTGTTTTTATTGGGGGACGGAAATAGGTACATAGGTACATAGGTAGGTACAGAGGCAGGCACAAATGCGGGTTAGTAGTAAAGGATATTATGAACTTAAATAAAATCTCTATGAATGGATTTTAAACACGAACATTTAATTAATTGCTCTGAGGATCTTGGAATATGAGGTCTTACATATTAAACATCGGGCCGTATTTCTAAATAGGATAAGTAAACTGCAGCCTAGAGCGGCAAATTTTCAAAGGCGGCAGTTTGGCAATTTATTCAAAAGTTAAAATGAAGTATTTCAGACTTTAATAATATTTTCCGTACGAATTTAAGAATACATCTTACTTAAAAATATGTTTTAGTCCTTCTTCATAGCCTACTTTGTAAAACTATAACATTTATTATATAAAAAACCATTAAAATTGTAGCTTTATCTAAACTAAATGAACTTTATGTATAAAAAGATGAAAACAACAATGAACTCTATCCTTTTGTTGTATAAAACCAATGTATTAAGCAAATATGGACTGACTATAGAGGGGGCGGCAAATGGACTTCAGCTTATAGATGGCATACTCTTAAATCCGGCCCTGATTAAACAAATAAAAATGAGTCTGTGTCAAATATTGTAACATACATGCATTTATGAGCTTATAATATATAACATTAATGTTTAATTAAATTAATAATTAATATTTTTCAGCCTTAACTACATCCGAAATACTTGTATATGAAAATAATACTCAATGGATAATAGGTGTTAATAAAAATAATATATATTCCATTGGAGAATTTAATTTCTCCGTTGATATTGATTTGTGTAATGTTAAAATTACAGATAAAGGAAGCATTGCAGATTATTCAAACAATACTAAGTATATACCTATTGGTAAGTTTATATACCTTCTAAAAATTGTGATTTGAATAGAAATCTATATCTCGATTTATGTCGAATAAGTTATTAAAATACTAGTTTTATACAGTCATCTTTTGTCCCACAAGCATTGGCGTAATTAGGGATTTTTTAGGAGGGCCAGCCGGGCAGCTGATTAGCAATCAGAATGTTTCAATTTTGGTAATCCGATTAGAGATCAACTAACTTTTTAGTATAAATGACACATTTTGGAAGTAACGTAATAATTTAATGAGAAAAAATAAGTGATTCCACGTAATAATGGAGTTTCAATTTTTCTAAGGGGGCGGGGGCAATGAGTTTTGTACTCCGACCCCCTTAACTCCCCCATGCCCACAAGTCTAAGTTTGCCTAGCGGTAAGATTTATAAAAACTCGAGTGGAATAAAATCATATAAAACACGCGTAATTTTTCTATCCCGTTATTCTTACCTGGAATAGGTTATTGCCGAGCAGTACTGGGGCAAAAAAGAACCAATCAGTTAGGGTAGTCCCCTGTCTAAGTAGTCGTCCAGTATAGGGCCTTTTTCATCTCAAAACAGGGTTAGCACCACCTTCCCAGCCGTTGGTGAGGTCTTGAATTTTTCGTTCGGCCACTTTTAAACATTTCGATCCATAAAAAACGCTTTTACGAGATAAAGAACTTTCCCCGTATTGTGACAAAAGTCTCCGGTGAATTTCAGCACCTTTCACACCCTCTGACCACAAAAATCTGACCACTCCTCGTTGCTCCTCTTTGGTGCAATCTGATAGCGGAGCTGACATGCTTATGCTGTTGTAGCTAGACGACAACTGACGCGATCGTGATTAAATTCCGCACACGTGACCACAGACACGGCACGTCAACGCATGCGCATGCGGCCGCCTCCTATCTTAGTTTAATAAAGTTGTAAAACGAAAAGTGTAGGTAATTTTTGACTTATCCTCGTATATGACATCTTTTTGCATTACAAGAAACATATTCTAGGCATTCATGAAAAATGTTGCTTTATTTTATTTTATCTTTCTGATTTTGATTAAAAATAATATATTGATGAGAATTCGTAAAGAAAACTTTAGGGATATCTTAACAAATAAATTAGGATATAAAGGAACAAAAACACACAATTTGGCGTGCAGTAAATACATCACCTGAATTTGTTATATCCCCTCTCCGAACGCAGCAATTTTGTGCAAATGGTTTTTATCCCATTTATTTAGCAGGGCCTCAAAGAGTCACTGTGCAAAATTTAGGCATCATGGGTCAATTATAATATTTAATGAATTAAATTGTTTTTTCTTTTATAGTGTCAAGAGTAAACCTCGAATTTCTGTAAACCGATTTCAACCAAAATGGGCTCTTCATTTCAGTATATAATGTCTAAATACAAAATTTCGTATTAAATAAATACAATTCTTATAAAACAATCCCAAAAGGTTTATTAGAATTCCATACATTTCGGGAGAAATTCTCTCTTTATTAATAGAAATTCGGAAAAATAGATGCTTTAAAGTAACTAACAAGATAGTTGCTTTATATATTTCTTTTTTAAAGTAATTATTTTTCCAAATTTTAATTTATAAAGAAGAATTTCTTCCGAAACGTTTGGATTTCTTATAAATCTTTTGTGATTGTTTTATAAGAATTGTATTTATTTAATACGAAAAACTATAAATTATTTCAGCAAACCTATATAAAATTTCGTTAAGAATTTTTTTTTAGTTTTTGAGGTAGAGTGTAGATAAGATTTAGAACAGGGCTGGCCAACCCGCAACCCTCGGCATCCTTACGTACTGGACGCGGTCATGTGTTAGGTGGAAATTTTTTTATCTGGTATTTCAGGATGTATTTTAAATCACATTAAATTAATTAAAAGAAATAGCGTTCCCTATAATTTCAGAAAGAGGGGGGATTAGAAAAATAGAGCTTCGCCTGTGTGTTCTAAGTTATGCACTCAATCGAACGCTCTGAATTGCGGGTTGCATCATTAGGCGCTAAATATTAAAAGCTAGTTGATATGCTAAACAAATTTCATTTCAAAAATTTCTAGAGACGAGGTTCTGATTTACTTGACACCCTCGTATCTATGCCAATATATGGGTATAATATCTTTTGTCTGCGTTTGTTTTAGAAACAATGTCAGAAACTTTAATACAGGATATAGTTGAGGAAAAGAATGCAGAGTACAATGATCCATTACACAGCTTAGGTACAATAGCCACCTCGCTTTCTAAGGATGAATGTCCATATAAAATGTGCCCGCTTGGAGCTACTTTGGCAGATTTTACTTACAGCTACGTATTAACCAATAATAAGGATTGTACTGGAGTAATTCTCCCAGCATCAGTTATTAAAAATGGTTCTAAGCCTATCGGCGGGAAAAAAGGTAAGATCACTCAACTCTAATTTTATTTATTTATTAATTTTTAATCCTTTTAAAACAAATATCTTGCAAGGACTAAACCAAAATAATAGTAATTGATATATCAAGTCGGGAAAGACATTAATTTATTGACAAAAAAATATTTATACATGTTACGGCTAATATGCAAATTTGGATAGTTTATAAACTAGCTGGATAGTTTATAAACTAACTGGATAGTTTATAAACTAACCAAACCATTGGCTATTTTGATAGAAAACGCAATTTCCACTAAAATAGCAATTAGTTTGCAAACTAACCAAGAGTCTTGGCAAATTTACTTGAAATTATTGAGAAAATCAAAATAGCGGGTTAGTTTATAAACTATCCAATGCAGCCTGGCTAATATGAAAACCATAATTTATAGTAACACAAAATAGCCAAACCTTTGGCTGGTTTATAAACTAACCAACCAATTTTCTGATTAAAGTTATGAATATGAAATGTTATTGTTTTTCTTTTTGTTGTCCTGGCCGGGTTTGTTTTTATATTTCACACGAACAGCAACAGTTATTGTTAATAAAATGAATCAATAAGAAAAATTTAACCCCTCTTTATTAGATCTTTATAATAAGAAAGCAAATAATTCCAAACTTTACTATGAAATTAGCTATAAAAGTGTTGTGGAGAGGTTAATAACCTTACATGCCAATGGACCATCAAGTGCACAAAAATCTGTTTATTATTACATTAACCATTTTGATTTACAACGAGTTAATGCACAATATATTCTTCTAAGTAAAAAATATAGCTATCATTGGTACGCCCGCCATACACCCAAAAACATCTCTTACTATTAAAATATCTAAGTATATTGTACTTATTTGAAAATATTTTATTTTTTTAATAATAAAAAATTTAAATCAAACGTTTGCATTTTATTCATCTCTAATTCATCAAATAAGAAATGCCATGAACATTAAGCCTAGTTAGTTTATAAACTAGCCAAAGGTTTGACTATTTTGTGTTACTAGAAATTATGGTTTTCATATTAGCCAGGGTGCATTGGATAGTTTATAAACTAACCCGCTATTTTGGTTTTCTCAAAAATTTTAAGTAAATAAGCCAAGACTCTTGGTTAATATGCAAACTAGCTGCTATTTTAGTGGAAATTGCGTTCAAAATAGCCAATGGTTTGGTTAGTTTATAAACTATCCAAATTTGCATATTGGCCGTAACATATATAAACAATCGTTGGAGTTGTCATCTGTAGATGAATGTCAACCATATTCGTACCTAGCCTTTCAATATACGATTTTTCCGCATTAGCTAACTAAAGTCATTCTTTCCAGTACATCTTAACAGAAAAATCTAATTTTCGACAGGAGTAGGATAAAAAGTATTTTAACAATTTATCTAATTTTTCTTTATAATTTTCAGCTACTGTACTAGTAAACGATTTAACTCTACTTATCAATGATTATTATTTATGTACATTCACTGCCGATTATACTTTATTATTAAAATTATTTCAACTCGCCATACAAGATTGGGACAATAGTTATAAGGAATATTTTCCTCAAATTTCAAGTAATTCTTCTAAAAATATTATTTTTTTTAATTTATTATATATTATAAAATATTTATTTATAAACAACAGTAGATGAAATATTAAAATTATTGACACATTCTGTGAATGAATTTCAAAACATGATTTCACAAACACTTGAACGATTGTACTGTACATAGAAAATGAAATCTGAATCTTGGCATAAATAATGTATATAAATAGATAACTTTCAGCTATAACCACCTAGATTGCACATTTTAAATGAGATAAACTCTTCTTATGGGCTCCAGCTTTGGAACTCAAACCATTCTCCGACTCAGCATAAAATGAACGATTTCGTCCTATGCTGAAGGCTTCGTTTCCAATGATGGGACTGTCTCATACTATTACATGTTTTAATTACGAGGATAAGTCAAAAATTACTTACACTTTTCGTTCTACAACTTTATTATACTAAGATAGGTGTACAACAGATACATTATTTTTCGATTTAGTCTCCACCTTTAGCAATACACTTGGCCCAGCGAGCCACAAGCTTTCGGATGACTTCCTGGTAGAAGGTTTTCGGTTGGCCATAAAGCGACTTTTGCACCGCATCCCGAACGTCCATGTCCGAGGCAAATCGACGACCTCTCAAAGCTTCCTTGAGCGTTCCAAAGAGATGAAAGTCTGAGGGAGCGAGGTCTGGCCTGTAGGGAGGGTGTTCCAGGGTCTCAAAGCGTCTCAAAGTTGATGGTCCCCAGCTCCCTGGCTGGATGGAGTGTTGGGGTGGTGGTGTGGGGGCGTGGGTTGGGCACGGGTGCATGGTGCTGGGGTGGTGTGTGTGTGTGTGTGTGGGGGGGGGGGGGGGGTCGTGATTTGGGGGCCCAGGGGGCGCTCTCCCTGGCTAGCAAAAGGGCCGCCGAAGGGTTAGGGCATGGGGTGCGCGGGGTGGAATGGTGGTGGAGTGAGGGAGTAAGACGGAGTAGGGGGTGCAGGGGGTATAGCGGGGATGTCCATGGGGCTAGGCGGGGGTGGAGGGCACGGGGATGCGGGGTGGTGGTGCAGGGTTGGTGGAGTGGGGGTTCAGGTGAGGGTACAGTGGCGCAGTGGGGTGGTGCGGGGGTGGGGGTCCGAGGTGGGTGGGGTGCAGGATGGAGTGTGCGGGCGGGGATTGGGCACGGGTGCATGGTGTGGGGGTGGGGGTGCTGGGTGGGTTTCGGAGGGGGGGGGGGGAGTGTAAAGGTGGGGTTCGTGGTTTGAGGGCCCAGAGGGCGCGCCCCGTGGCTAGCAAGAGGTCCGCCGAAGGCGGGCCTTGCAGCTAGTCAAACATGAAATTAAAAGTCTCAGAAAATAAAAAATAGTGTTACGCTGTTTTTTTTTATTTTTTTTATTTTTTTGGTTAGCAGTCTGAGATGCTAACCCCTAGCCTACTTTCGGAGGGGGGGGGGAGTGGAGTGTAAAGGTGGGGTTCGTGGTTTGAGGGCCCAGAGGGCGCGCCCTGTGGCTAGTAAGAGGTCCGCCGAAGGCGGGCCTTGCAGCTAGTCAAACATGAAATTAAAAGTCTCAGAAAATAAAAAATAGTGTTACGCTGTTTTTTTTTTATTTTTTTATTTTTTTAGTTAGCAGTCTGACATGCTAACCCCTAGCCTACTTTCGAAGGGGGGGGAGTGGAGTGTAAAGGTGGGGTTCGTGGTTTGAGGGCCCAGAGGGCGCCCCGTGGCTAGCAAGAGGTCCGCCGAAGGCGGGTCTTGCAGCTAGTCAAACATGAAATTAAAAGTCTCAGAAAATAAAAATAGTGTTACGCTGTTTTTTTTTTTATTTTTTTTATTTTTTTGGTTAGCAGTCTGACATGCTAACCCCTAGCCTACCCGACCCCCTTGTGTTTATTTTTTTTTACTTTTATCCAATGCAAAGCATGGGTAAAGTATTGTAATCGCTCTCGGGGCAAGCGTGGCTTCAAAGGGTCCTCAGGTAAAGACTACGGAACCCATGGACTCAATTAAAGTCACAAATTGTAGTATTCAATTAGGTTGAATATTAGCACGTGACGGTTTTGCCAAAAATTACATGGGGTCTCGTCGAGAGGCCAAAAAGTGCGATTTTTACTTTATCCAATGCAAAGCATGGGTAAAGTATTGTAATCGCTCTCGGGGCAAGCGTGGCTTCAAAGGGTCCTCAGGTAAAGACTACGGAACCCATGGACTCAATTAAAGTCACAAATTGTAGTATTCAATTAGGTTGAATATTAGCACGTGACGGTTTTGCCAAAAATTACATGGGGTCTCGTCGAGAGGCCAAAAAGTGCGATTTTTTCATTTAGTGCGTGCGGATGGATGGATGTATGGATGGATGTTATCGCTTTTTTTGGCCCACGATTTTTTCCACACCGTTGCACCGATTGAAATGAAATTGAAAACCTACCATTAGTTTAACAAAATGAAGCGCTGATTAGTTTTTGGTACATATCGGACCACAAACATTAGTACTTTATTTCAGTACTTTTTTAGTTTTTTCTAAATATCTTGAAAATGACTTAACCAATTTTGATGAAATTTAATATCCTAATTAAGTACCTTGGGGACCACAAAAAAGGTTAAATAAAGTTTTTAGTAAAATTATATTTTAAAGTACTTTACTCTAGAGTAAGATGGTACTTTTTTAATTTTTTAAATTCTTTAAAATTTATTCATTTGAAAGTTTTAATATAGCTCATTTAGCCTTGCTTAAGTAAGAATGGATAGGCTTCTCTCTGTGAAATGCTAAAAATTTGGGAGGAATTTTTATGAGTAACCATAGCAACTGCGTTGTTTTCTTATCCGTTACCTTTGCTGAAGACAGAGAAATCGATTTTAAACCAAAAATAGCGATTGATTCTCATCTAGTACTTAAGGAATAATCATTCTATATTGGATTTTTGACGTTTCGGTTTTTATTAGTAACCATTGCTGAAGACATAGAGAAATCGACTTTAAACCAAAAATAGCGATTGATTCTCATCTAGTACTTGAGGAATAATCATTCTATATTGGATTTTTGACGTTTCGGTTTTTATTAGTAACCATTGCTGAAGACATAGAGAAATCGACTTTAAACCAAAAATAGCGATTGATTCTCATCTAGTACTTGAGGAATAATCATTCTATATTGGATTTTTGACGTTTCGGTTTTTATTAGTAACCATTGCTGAAGACATAGAGAAATCGACTTTAAACCAAAAAATATGCGATTGATTCTCATCTAGTACTTGAGGAATAATCATTCTATATTGGATTTTTGACGTTTCGGTTTTTATTAGTAACCATTGCTGACGACATGGAGGAATCGACTTAAAATAAAAAATAGCGATTGATTCTCATCTAATACTTGAGAAATATCCATTCTATATTGGATTTTTTGACGTTTCGGTTTTTATTAGTAACCATTCCTGAAGACATAGAGAAATCAACTTTAAACCAAAAATAGCGATTGATTCTCATCTAGTACTTGAGGAATAATCATTCTATATTGGATTTTTGACGTTTCGGTTTTTATTGGTAACCATTGCTGAAGACATGGAGGAATCGACTTAAAATCAAAAATAACGATCGATTCTTATCTAATACTAGAGGAATAACCTTATTGAATTCATTTTTGATGTTTTGACTATTAATGGAAACCTCTACTGAAAATGTAGAAGAATCGACTTAAAATCAAAAAGACTAAATTGTTTTTTGGTAAACAACTCAAGCTTGAATTATTATTCCTCAAGTAATAGATGAGAATCGATGGCTATTTTTGATTTTAAGTCGATTCCTCTATGTCTACAGCAATGGTTACCAATAAAAACCGAAACGTCAAAAATCCAATGTAGAATGGTTATTCCTCGACTCTTAAATGAGAATTATTTTTGAATTAATTTCAATATGAACTACAAATTGCAAGTGATATCTGATTAATAATAAAGGAACAAACATATTAATATTTCAAATGAATTTGGATAAAGTTTAGCAACGATCCGTTGCAGTTTATTTTTAATGCAATCGAATGCAAGAAGGGGTGCACCAGTAAAGATGTAGCCCCTATGGATCTCGAAAGACCCTTGCATTACCGAAGAGAAGGGAAAGTTGATTAAGTGAGAGGGTGTAGACGTAGGTGTCTATGCACCCTGGTTTTGAAGGTTTGAAGATCATAGGTGCTGGGAAAGATAGAGGCTGGGAGAGAGTTCCAGTTCCTTGAAGTCATGGGGATATATGTATTCGCGAATGAAGTGGTCCGGCACTTTTCCAATTTGACCGCGAAAGAGTGTTGGGAGTCGGCAAAACGTGTGCTGCGTGCAAAGCATGCTTTGGGGGAATTATTGATTTTATCTCATCAGAGCACCTGCCGTGATAGTATCTATAGAAAAGGGAAAGGGCAGAGACATCTCTTCGATGAGCCAGCGAGTCGAGGGAGTCGGTGAGGGTAGAATCGTCAATTAGCCTGACGGCTCGTTTCTGAATTGCATCAAGGGTAGCAAGAGAATATTTTGAGGCTCCTCTCCACAGATGAGAGCCGTATTCGAGACAGGGGCGGATTTGGGCCTTGTAGATGGTGAGAAGTTGTGGGGGTTTGTAAAATCGCTTGGACCTGAATAAGAAGCCAATCTTCCTTGCTGCAGATTTCGCCACAGAGGAGATGTGTTCATTCCAAGACAGGTCAGATGCGACAGAGACGCCCAACATGGATAGGCTGTCACACATTTTCAGGGTATTCGAATCGAAGTGAATATCAGGGAAATCTCTATTTTCGCGCCTAGAAATTAGACAACATTGAGTCTTATTTGAATTAAAGTTAACTAAATTTTGAGAGCCCCATTTATTCAGTTTGTCTAGGTCGAGAGTAATTGAGGAGGCAATATTGATTCGATTATTCGGGAGAGAGGGTTTGCCGTGTAGAGTGCTATCGTCGGCGTAACAATGAGTGGGGTTTGCCGTTTGATCAATAAGGTCGTTTATATAAATAAGGAAGAGTGTGGAGGAGATTACAGAGCCTTGGGGAACACCAGAGTTTGTGGAGAACGATTCAGATGATGTTCCATCCACCACAACTTTTATACTTCGGTTTGTCAGAAAGCTTTCTATCCATTTGCGAAGTGTTGGTGTGAATCCAAAGGCTGGCAGTTTGGCAAGAAGATTTTTGTGCCAAACCTGGTCAAAAGCTTTGGAGATATCAAGGGCTACAGCGAGGGTTTCTTTTCCGGCCTCTAGAGTATTGTTCAAGGTGTGGGTGACATAGGTTAAGATGTCGCCTGTGGAACGATTTTGTCTGAATCCATATTGCCTATCGTGAATTAATTTATTGTTTTCTAAGTGATGAAGGACGTGTTGGTTTATGACTAATTCCATTAATTTGGAAAGAACAGAGGTGATCGAGATAGGCCTGTAATTAGAGATTTGTGATGTGTCTCCTTTTTTAGGAATAGGTGTGACTCTGGCTATTTTCCAGCTTTTGGGGAATATGCCCGACTCGTAAGAGAGTTGGAATAGCTTGGATAAGATAGGGGCAAGTTCAGGGGCGCATTTTTTAATGAGAATTGGTGGGATGTTATCCGGGCCAGCGGCGGATTTGGAATTTAATTTATTAATGGCTTTTATGATTATTTGGGGCCTGAAAATTATTTTGCCCATGAGGTTGGTTTGGGGGGTATAAGTGGGCGGGTTAAGCCCTTTGTCATCTAAAGTGGAGTTAGTTGCGAAATAGGATGCTAGTGATTCGGCTTTTTCAGCGGGGGTCGTGGCTACTGAACCATTTGGGTGAAAGAGGGGCGGAAGTGAGGGGGACGCGAAATTTCTATTTATTGCCTTGTGTAACGAGAAAAAGGCCCGTTTTCCATTGGGGCAAGATGCGAGACGGTCAGCTATCCTCTGGTCGAATGATTTCTTTGCCTCAGAGATGATTTTTTTGCATGAGCTTCGCGACTTGGTAAATGCAACTCGGTCACATTCTAGCTGTGAAAGTTGCCATTTCTGAAAAGATTTGTTTTTTTCACGGACGGAATCTGCGCATTGTCTACCAAACCAAGGCTTAGAATCCTTGTTCCCTTTAATCAATTTTGAGGGGATATAGGTTTCTAAGCCTATTTGAATTACCTCGTTAAGGGCGTCTGCGAATTCTGAAGCGTTTTTATCTCTGATGCAGAGTTCATTCCACTGGTAAGCGGCAAAAAAGTTACGCATGTCATTCCAATTAATGTTATCGTTATCGACTAGCCATATTTTTCTGGGGTTGGAGTGGGGTGACGGGGGTTTTGGTAAATTGGCGGAGGTTTTAATTTTTATCAGATTGTGGTCAGATTTACCTAAAGGGGCCGAAATTTTTGCTTCATAGGACGAAGGGTGGGAAGTGATGAAAAGATCGAGAAGATTGGATTTTTCATTGGCTTTGTCTGGGATTCTTGTGGGGCCGTTAATAATTTGTGTGAGGCCACACGCCGTTGAGAAGATTTCAGCGTCGGAGCCTGCGGGGGAATTATGGCTAGAAAATTTTAGCCAATTTTTGTTGTGGACGTTAAAGTCACCTAGGAAAGATATTTCAGAAGATGGAAATTCTTTCAGGATATTGCAATGGCACTCAAGGAGGTAGTCAAAAAATTGTTTGTATCTGGGGTCTTTGGGGGGCAAATATATTATGCAGAAGAATTTAGTTGAATGGCCTAACGTGATTTTGATCCATATGGCATCGAATTCATTGGATTCTAGATTAGTTAAACGCCTACTAGGGATGTCCTTTCTAATATAACAGCAGACCCCTCCTTTTTTTCGAAATTTTGAATGAAGTGTATAGTTTTCGAATTGGTAGTCACGACCGTTAGATTTATTCGCGTCAATTATAGTTTCGGATAGGCCTAAAAGGGCAGGTTTTTCATGTTCGAGATGTTGAAGTACGTCGTGTAAATTCGAATTGCGAGATAGACCGCGAATGTTGCAGAAATTGATTTTAATTGATGTCATTAGTAAGGAGAATTTGAGGTGGAAATGAAAAGGGTGACAAGAAAAGTAAAGATAAGAGAGCCGGAAAACCAATTAAAACTCCGAACTTGGATATATTTTTGAATATATTCAATATCAGTGAGCTCTTAGAAATTGGACAGTGGTTTTCCACCGGACGATTTGAAAAGGTTTAAATCTACCACTTGGATTGATTGTTAGTAGGGGGAAAATTATGAGCTATTTAATAAATTGCTAGATTGAGTCTTAAATTAATTAAAACTAGTTGATGTTGTTAGTGGGGAGAAGAATTATTTGTTATTAATTTAAATACTAGATTTTATAATAGATATATTTTAAATTATAAGATTATTATGTATAGAGATTATTATATAATTATTATAGAACAATTAATATTTAAGGACCGTGCAATAATAAGAAAATGATATTAATAAAAAGAAGTTTATTTAAAAATATATATATACGTATATATTTAAAAATGGAAAAAAAAAATGGGAGTACGAGTGAAAAAAAGTTAATGTAATATATAAGATTTAAAATAAGATATTGGTTGAATTTATTATATTAATTCGTTATTATCTATTCTAACGCTGGGTTTGTTTTTGTTTACAAAGTTAATCAATATTTGGCTCCAGCTTGGTCAAATACAGCCATCAACTTTTGTCACAAATAATTTCTAGAATGTATCAATATAATTTTGTATTCTTTTTGGTAGTTGACAGCGTACCCCTTACAAATTTACCCCATTACCATTGTCCTAACAGATGGGCAGATAGACATTGTAGCAGCACTATTATGGTCCTTTAACTGAATCCTAAATGTGAATGTGAGCTATTCTCATGGATGTCTGCTTTGAGTGGCCAGCCATCTTATATGAATAAATATCATATTTTATTATATAAATAAATTTTCAGGTACCATGCATGTTGAAATAAAGCTAACCAATGGCAATGAGAATCCTGAATTTGGGTTCCAATATTTAAACGAAAATAACATATTTCTTGAATTAAATGGAAATGAAAAGCATCTATGGATTACGACATGCAATTTATTTTCTGATCTTGAGATGTCATCAGAAGACAAAGATAAAATGGATATTAAATTTTTAGGTAATCAATTAAAACTATTGGTTATTTGTTATTTTTTTTTACTATAAATTCTAAGCTAGCGCCATTTGATCGCCGCTATGCCAAACACTGATTGTCTAAGATCCCGACTTAGGTCGACCTTCACCTATCGAGTTTCCTAATGAAATTAATATTTTGATAATATCTTATATTATTAAATGGCAATTCTTGTATATATATATACTAGCTGACGACCGTGCACCAAATTTTAGAATTAGTTTTCTTGAGTTTTGAGTTAAATTAAGTGACTTTTTCACTATTTATCCTTAAGGACATTTTGACAATCTTCATCCAAATTGCACCAAATTTTCGAATTAGTTTTCTTAAAAAGTTTTGAGTCAAATTAAGTGACTTTTTCACTAATTATCCTTAAGGACATTTTGACAATCTTCATTCAAATTGCACCAAATTTTAGAATTAGTTTTCTTAAAACGTTTTGAGCCAAATTAAGTGACTTTTTCATTAATTATTCTTAAGGACATTTTGACAGTCTTCATCCAAATTGCACCAAATTTTAGAATTAGGTTTCTTAAAAGGTTTTGAGTTAAATTAAGTGACTTAAGTTTCATTAATTATTCTTAAAGGACATTTTGACAATCTTCTATACAATGTGAAGAGGTTATCGGCAATTTTAAGTGCAATTTAAATGCAAGTCTTATGTGTCCTAAAAACAATGGCCGGGTTTAGAGAACTCAATAGTTCTTAACCAACATGTTGAGCTAAATAGTTCGCTGTAAGATATCATCAAGGATCTAATACTATTATAAATACACACGGTCAAACAAACCACTAGACTGTATCAAACATATACTCACCTGTTAATGAGCATAAATTAGAAGTTTCGGCTATTGATAAAATCGCCCGATTTTAAAGTAAAATTTTTTAACTGCCATACTCGATTCCGAGCGTTGGCCATTACTGTGGAGAGTATCCTCTCGAGGGAAATGTTCTTGGGGAAATTTTTTCAGAGGGGTAGTTTTCCATTGCCTTCCTCTGAAGGGATCAGTTTAAAGCCGGTCAAATATTTACAGCGAGCCAGGCTTGAACCCGCGGTAGCTTGATTAAAGGCATACTCTATAACCACTCGGCCAACCTGAATTTAAAATAGCCCTTCATATACGTTCTTTTTTTAGCTTTTTTCAAACTTTCTCAAACAGGGCTGAAAAAATTTAATTGAAAACAAATTTTTAAGGCCTACAAAAAAGTCTTGACATTCGAATTGTTGAATAACAAATATCGATTGAGGGAAAAATGATATTTTTTAAAATTGTCCAAAAATAACAGAGGTATTGTGATGCAATGTTGGATAGTTGTTTGTCGTGTGAGGCCGTGTCGTTAATGAAGCTCCAGCAGCTTGTCTCTGGATTTCTGGAAGTTTACAGCTGACTCCGTGACTCGTCGCTGCTAACATCTGTAACAGAATCCATTGCATTTTTCCTTGTATATCTTAAAGAATTTATCTATAACTACATATATGTACACTGAAGTGCAAAAAAATGGATCCACCAATAAAAAATTTATTAAATAGTAAATCATTTTTAATTTTTTTCCAAGGAACCATACATTATTGAAATCATTGCTTATTGCAAGTGTAATTGCCACTTGTTGTTGACTTAGCCCTTGATTAATTAAGAACTCAATTTGAACTGCTTGAACTTCAGAAATATCCATTTTGTACATTTCATCTTTCTATCAATGATGCTTAATTCAAAATTATTCATTTTATTGATATTTCAAATGGAATTTGATCTTTTATTAAAACTTTATTTAAATTAAAGTAATATTGAAAAAGTATGATAATTTGTAATTGTATCTTTTAATTTAATTTCACTTATTTTTTTTTATAAAATTCAAAAATTATCAACAATATTTATTGAATATGTTAGTTTAAGAGTTAATGGAACAAATTATATGAATATTTGTAAAAATTTTAAAAATAATTTGCTATTTAATAAAGTTTTTATTAGTGACTCGATTTTTTTGCACCGTAGTGTATTATTATCATTTCCGTCCATAATTTGTATTAATTTGAAAGTTTATAATAGGAAAATAAAGTACAAATTCTTTATGTGTGACTTTTTATTTATCACCTAACGTTTCATCGACTATTTGAAGCCCTTAAGAAGTCGCCAAAGTCGACGAAACGTTGGCTGATAAATAAAAAAGCCACACCTAAAAACTTGTCCTTATTTTCCTATTAAAACTTTCAAATTACATATATGTTTTAAGAGAAAATAATTATTTTTGGAAAAATTTCCAGGAGTGAACGTCAGTTATGCTAAAATATAATAATCTCATAATCCAAATTTAAAACAATTAAGTATTAATTTTGTTTTGATATTCTAATTGATTTTTTAAGGAAGAACATACTCAAAATTTGACCATTCATTTAAACATAGACATTTTGAAAAAATAATTACTTGTCTCAAAAATGTTACTTTTATTGGCCTATTTCTAGACCTTAATTTCGTGATATGGTTAATATTATTATTATTATTATTATTTTTATCATCTAACCAAAGGCATAGCTTATTTCTACACGACTACCATACTTCGTCATAAAGAATTAAAGTCTCAATGATAGAGACAAAATGAAATACATTTTTTTTGACTTTCCTTAAAAGGATTAAGCTTATTTAGAATCAAAGATTCCCATTTTGGGGTATAAATTTAAAGTTTGCCACAGAGAAATGATTATCAACTTTATAAGGGGGTTTTCGAATTTAACAAATTAATAATTTCTAGATTGTGGGGTAATTATTATATCTCCTCATGCTATTTGCTATACCTACTGCTATTTTTAAAACTATTAATAATATACGATAAATTCTATTTTAGATGAAAAAACTATTTTAAATATTGTTAAACATTTTTTATATGAAAATAGTAAATATACATTCCTCCCATCATTGGGTTACGAAAGATATCAAGATGGATATTGTAAGTGGCCGGAAGGGACTACAACGTCAAGCACCACAGAAGCTAGCACTACACACAAACATACTACGAAAGCTTCAAGTGTCACTACACCTACATATTCTGATCCAACAACAACGCAAAATAGCCCAACGACAAAACATTCAACAATATCTCCAGAAATTGGAAGATGAGTGTCGAGATAATGTGGAATTCATTATTTCAAGTAAGTTGTAGCTACTTTTATTTGCTAAGTGATTGTGAATATCATCTTTCTCAAACGTTTCCACCCCCAGAGTCTTATTAATTTATTAGTCGGTAATAAACTGATCTTTTCTCGAATCAATCAGAAATGAAATCAACTTCCATATTTTAAATGGAACACTAGTTTTTTGTTAAAGTATTTTAAAGATATCGCTTTTTTCTTATGAAAATTGTAATATTATTATATTAACTAGCTGTCGCCTGTCGCTTCGGTCGGGCAACACCTAGCGGAGAGCGTCTCGTTCCGGACCTTTGCTGGCCTTTTGCTGGCCAAGGACCCCCCCCCACGCCCCCTCCATCCCACCGACCCTCTCCCCAACCCCCCTCGAGCACCACTCTTGCCCCTAGACCCCCTATCTCCCCGCCCCCTGGACTCCACCGACCTTCTCAACCCTCCTGGACCCACTCCCCTCCACCCCAACGACCCTCTCTCCACCCCCCCCCCGGGACACCCACCCCCTGAACCACTCTCCCTGGTCTACAGATTATATATACAAAATTTGGTTGAGTTTGACAAAAGGGCTAGCATTTTCTGAGTCCCCACAGTATATGTAGATATACAAAATTTGGTTCAGTTTGGTTCAAAGAGCTAGAATTTTCATTTTTTGACTCCATTCCTCCATGTCTTCATCAATGGTTACCATATAATAACCGAAAAATCAAAAATCCAATGTATGTTTATTCTTCATGTTTTTAATTTTTATATAATTTCCTCATTAAAAAAAAGATTATGAGTAAACAAAAACATTTCAACAGAATCAGCCAATCACAAATCTTTAATTCATTTAGCCCACATTTTACCCCTCTTTAGAGGTGTGATTTTTCGTAAAATCCTTTCTTAGCTGACATCTAAGCCGTATAAAGTACCTCTATTCAAAATTTCAAGACCGTAGGTCTAATAGTCAGAGAATATCGTGTTGAGGTGAGTGAGTGGTATTTCGCTTTTATATATATAGATAAGTTTGCTACTGGCAACGGACTTTAGATATTGTTGATTCTACATTGTAGCACTAAATAAGTCAAAAGATATGTCCACTGGCGGAATTATTTTCGACACCGCTCTAGGCTCTGTCCGATATAGAGCCATTTTTGCATTATATTAGTAATTATTATAATCAAACATCTAATTTACGAATATTAAAAATATTTTATTTTAAGGTCTATTAATTTAGATATAATAATAAATTTCTTAAAATGAAACAATAAATATATTTTTTATGACTAATCACATATCAGATAAAACTAAGCCAAATCGATTTTTAAATTTTAATCGTTCTTTAAATTTTGCAGCGTCTAAAATTTTCTGTGCCTCTAAAATTTTAATAGCCTTAAAATTTTGCCGCCTTAGGCCCGGGCCTCACAATCCTAAGCATAAATCCGCCAATGGATCTCTCACTTTTAGTACGAGCTAGCTATAAAATAAAAAATTCATGAACGTTTAGAATTTCAGAGTAAAACTAAACTATGAATCAATGGAAAAAAGAAACCGGTCTTATCAAAAATGTAACATCATATTTAAAATGTAGTTGATTTTATTTCCGATTCGGGAATGTCAAGAGGATTAATTTAATTTTAATAAGAAAAAAAAGACGACTCTATGTATGGTATAAACCTATATATATGAAACATTTTTCTATGTTATAATGTAATGTAAGTAATGTGAATGTTTATTTGACTATCTCTAAAATAATCTTTGAAAAAAATAATATAGCAAAGATCATAATATTAACTTTAAATTCAATTTATAGCAGCCATTCTAGGAGGATTAATCGCTTTGTATTTGGCCTGGAATATTTGGAAATGGATCGTAAGAAGAAAATGCAAGCCAAGTTCTAGTGTGTTATAGGTACATATTTTTAAATTTTTTAAGCTCATAGTCATAATTTACAATGTACAATCTTAATTAAATTTTACTTATAATGCTAGATATAAATTATTATTATTATTATTTTTGAAGTGAAACTTTTTTAGCGAGGTATCTGTTTCAACTTTTTTGTAACAATAAAGGGGAGAAATAAGAGCCTTGGGTCCGAGAAAGGAAGCATCTGTAGGGTATCTAGATAAAAAAATCGACAACTCTGCTACTCTCATCGAATTAAATATTTTAACGAACATGAATTTAGGTCATTTATCAAAGATTTTAATAGATATGTTTATATTGCATGTAGGAGGGTCTTGTCCCCTCGGGAGTCGAACCCAAGCACTAGTACGCATTCCGGGCAACTAGTCAGACAAGTTGGCCGGAAAGCGTAGTAGTGCTTAGGTTCGACTCCCGAGGAGACAAAACTCACCTACATGCAATATAAACATATATATTAAAATCATTGATAAATGACCTAAATTCATGTTCGTAAAATTAATTTATTACATTTCACAAGTTGATTTTGAGAAAAAATTCATTCTTTCTTTTTCAAATAGATACTTTTTTCAATACATAAATATTTTAATTTGATTAATTTTTTATTAAATTAAATGAGAATGTTGCTCTGGCACTAAGTTATTCGCGTAAGAGGTATATTTATTTTTAGTGACGAAATAACTTGCGATGGTCTCGCGGGTCAATACCCTTAATTAATTAATAGATGGCAAATCGTTAGGAAAATAATGGATACGAATATAATAAATAAATATCAATCACCCAATTAAGAGCATCTTGCGCGAGCGATTCTAAGAAAATGTAGTAATCAGGCACTAACGATTGATGACAGAGTTGGGATTAAGTGAGATAATTGAGACAGTCGCACGAGAGAGCCGCACCAGAGAGTCGCACCAGAGAGTGCGAGCGAAGAGAGACTGCGAAATACACTCGCCAGTGGTATACTTGCTACGAACTTGCCGAGGAGCCCGTGTCGAGAACGGCTTGCTTGCAGATAAGCAGCGAGCACGTCTGATATATTTGTCTGAGCGAGTTCTAGAGATCACTCTACAGACGAGAATCTACTCCAGCCGGTTCCATTGCGTGTCCACCACCGTGACCCGCGCATCGAGTACCCCGGAGCCTGCCGCAGAGGACATACTCCTCTATCTAGTATCTATAAGCGAGCTGCCCGTCGTGAATACAGCGGAGCCACCAATTTCCCTGTACTCCAAGGAATACGTTGGAAGGACTCCAACATACAGTCATCGAAGGCCCGCGCCGCCATTCAAGTCAAGGCGACCAACAGAGCCCGCGTGCTGTAGCCAAATTAGCTACATACGCAAAAGAAGAAATCCCGCTCACTACCACACCAGCTATTCTATTCACACATCTTGTATATCACGAATAAATCATCGCATTGTTAATCAAACCTAGTGTTCTGTGAGTACATTATTTATATAGATATAAGAACCAGGAACGTCCTATCCCTCATTCCTCCACGAGTCATTTATTCATTCACATTTATTCACCAACAGGAACAGCTCGCATCAGATCAGCCACCGAGTTACACTACACCAAACCCACCCTTAATAAATAAATAAGTCGAAGCAGATAAATAATAATTAACAATACAAAAAATAATATAAATTAAAAATCCCACTTTTATAAAAGAAATACATATAATTCAATTTACCCCCCCCCCCACGCCCCTTATTTACTCCTCCCCCACCGCAAACTAGTAAATAAAAATGTTCATAACTAACGGTATTATATGGTTATAGTCGTTGACTTAAGAAGAAGAATAATAAATATTATTAATTTCCCTCGCAGGTTTAATAATTCTAATAAGCAAAATATGAATGACCCTTGAAGTTATGCAACCGAAATGACAGAAAAGGCAACGCTTAAGCTATCCTATAGGAGTATTCAATTTGTTTCATTTAAAAAAATGTTTAGCTTTGAAAAGTTCGAATTATCAGAGGTTAGTTCTTAGATCAGTGGTTCCCGACCTGGGGGCGATCGCACCCCAAGCGGGCGATTTGGGTTATCAGGGGGCAATAAACAAGTGGGGGGAGATTTGGAGGCGATGAGTATTCAAAGGGGGAAAAATTAAAATAGTACTGTACCGGGTGATTCAATAAGGGTGACGAGGTACCGTATCTCAGGAACTAATAATCGTAGAAGTTTGGGAAAAAAATCCTTCAGAGTAAATCGACCAAGAAAAATTGCTGGAAATATTTTTTAAGTTCATACGTCCACCGCTAGGTGGCTAATTCGATCGTATAAAAAATGCAATTTTCTCAAAAATTTTCCAATATAAGTTTAGAAATGAATACTCTCACGTTAATGCCACCATAATAGTCCATCTTTTTGATAAATGACTTTTTATTGTAGGACGTAAAATAAAGGCGCGAGGGGATGCTAAACTTTTATGGACTGTAGTGTCTATAACTTAAGTTTGACTTAACGGAATTTTGTTAACAAGGTCTGGTTCAAGAAAGGAAGGTTTGGTGAATAAAATAAAAAAACATCCATGCCATTCTAGTTCTTGCCGCCCTCGCTAAGGGGCGTGTTTTATAAAGTTAACCGTTTTATTAATTTTGCTCCAAAATCTTAAATGGAACCGTATAATTATTTTATTAGATTCAGAAAGTAGATCAAATTTGCAACAAAATATGTTCAAACCGCATGTCGATATCTTCTTTCGTTTAACAGTTATTGCTTAAAGAATATTTTATTAACGAATTTATTAAAGAAACAAAATAGGTAATTGAGTTTTCAATTTTTTTTAAGTTTCGTAGTCAAGCATGCCATGGACAAATAAAAAAACAGTTTAAAACTTTGTTCTTATTTTCATCTAATCACAACAATAATGATATAACTTAACACACAATAAAATAACAATTACAACATTAACATCTATTTGTGAAAAATTGCCGTTTCCATAGAAACTGTCAACCAAGTCTTTCACGGCCTTCTAAGAAATTAGACATTTTTGAAATTTAATACCTACTCACAGGCGACACAGAAAAGCATTAGGAAAAAAGCGTTATTATCATTATTGTTGTGAATAAATGAAAATAAGAACAAAGTTTTAAACTGTTTTTTTATTTGTCCATGGCATGCTTGACTACGAAACTCAAAAAAAATTGAAAACTCAATTACCTATTTTGTTTCTTTAATAAATTCGTTAATAAAATATTCTTTAAGCAATAACTGTTAAACGAAAGAAGATATCGACATGCGGTTTGAACATATTTTGTTGCAAATTTGATCTACTTTCTGAATCTACTAAAACAATTATACGGTTCCATTTAAGATTTCGGAGCAAAATTAATAAAACGTTTAACGTTATAAAACACGCCCCTTAGCGAGGGCGGCAAGAACTAGAATGGCACGGATGTTTTTTTATTTTATTCACCAAACCTTCCTTTCTTGAACCAGACCTTGTTAACAAAATTCCGTTAAGTCAAACTTAAGTTATAGACACTAGAGTCCATAAAAGCTTAGCATCCCCTCGCGCCTTTATTTTACGTCCTACAATAAAAAGTCATTTATCAAAAAGATGGACTGTTATGGTGGCATTAACGTGAGAGTATTCATTTCTAAACTTATATTGTAAAATTTTTGAGAAAATTGCGTTTTTTATACGATCGAAGCTATTTAGCCACCTAGCGGTGGACATATGAAATTAAAAAATATTTCCAGCAATTTTTCTTGGTCAATTTCCACTGAAGGATTTTTTCCCAAACTTCTACGATTATTAGTTCCTGAGATAACCTCGTCACCCTTATTGAATCACCCGGTACAGTAGAGGTTGCCGTGATTGATAAGAAGTCATTTTTTAAACTTGATTTATTTTTTTAAATTTTGACTGTCAACTTTCTTAATTTTTCCAGATTCCAATTTAAAAATGAAAACATGTACTCCTGTTTTTTTCAATGTACGTCAATGATCTTAGTTAATTATTTCACTTCTTTGTTCTTAAAAAAAAATCTGTAAAAAATGTACATTTTAATTGTTTTTCTATTTTATTTATGAGTAACCGGATAAAGCTGCTTTGGTTTTTTTTAAATACGGTAATAAAATTGTTGAAAATAATAAAACTACTTTTTTATTTATACTTTACTTCAAATTAAAATTAGGCATACAATGAAAATGAAAAGGGGGTGATAGGTTTTAGTCAACTTCCAGAAAGGGAGATAGACTACACAAGGTTGGGAACCACTGGATCTAAAAGACAGCAGTCTTTTATATTTAAAGCTGTCGTAATACCAGTACTTGAATTACTCTGAAATTGATTGGGGAGGTCGTAGGCCAAAACTAAAAATAGAAATACTTAGGTCCAAAATCCTGAAAAAAAAATTAAATACCTTGAGGACAAAAAATATATATACTCTCTTTTTCTAAAACCTGACTTATTTCAGGTTCTAGGCATCGGATTAGAATAAAAAAATGTCATAAGTTAGAGAATTTATTATAGTTTAATAAGAAATAAATTGTTACATTTTGTACAAACATTTTTTGATATATGGACAAAAATAAGAACATAAGCAAACTTTGTAATTTTAAGATAAAGAATAATTTCATTATTTTTTAAATTTATCTTACATTTTATTTTTATTTATATAATATATTTATATAAATTTAATTTAATTTAATACAGAAATTTAAAATTAACCATTAGGTACACTTTATTTCCAATATCTTAAAATTTCTAAGTTTGCTTATGTTCGTATTTTTTTCCATATATCAATCTGTGTACAAAATGTAATAATTTATTTCTTATTAAACTGTAATAAATTCTCTAACTTATGTCACCTCTTTTATTCCAATCCGAAGCCTAGAACCTGAAATAATTCAAGTTTTAGAAAAAGAGAGTAGGGACTGGATTTTTTTTGTCCGTGTATAATAATAATATATTAAATTGAAAGTTTTTTTTTTGCCGTGAGTAGCAGAATTTTTATATATTGAAGGAGACAATAAAAGAGTGTGTCTCTGTTGGAATTATAAATTTTATTTATTTATAACGATTATTATATTTATATCGTTATAAATGAATAATATTTATAATTCCAGCAGAAGACACACTCTTTTATTGTCTCCTCCAATAATAATATATTTACTAACACTTCGAAAAAAATAATTAAAAGTCTACATAATTTTTTTTTAAGCTTAATAGAAAGATATGTCTCTTGAGTGTGATTTTTTAAAGGGGGGGGATAAACTTTTGGGCGTTATATACAACATCTACTGTCTAAAGAAGTTTCACTTCCGTGAGCTTAAGTGGATGAGGTTCACACATATTATTTTTTTATAATATTTTATTGGCATTGGGAAAAACCTCTTTTTGCCAGCTTCCACATATAGTATATTAGTACCTGGACACCGAAGATGTCAACCGAAGCCGGGCTTCGTAGCTTGTTCGATGAAAATAATGACAAATAACGAATAGAATAGAATGATCTCTCTTTCTTTAGAGCTAATGTAGTTCCGATACAAGTTCAAACCTGCCAAATACAAGTCCAGACCTCTTTTCAGACTATTAGAGATTAATTTCTTAATTTTTATTATTCTAGGAATGGCCTTTGCACTCGGACCACAATGAGTGCTCGTTATATATAGAGAGAATATTCAATTGGACTTCATTAAATCATCAAATACTTTTGCCCAAACATCTTTTAGTTTATCATTCACGATTAATTTTTTTAATGTAATTTATAGATTTTAAATGAAAGTCGAGTACATATAAATTAATTGACTTTTCTCATAAAATCAAAGTATTTTTTACAAGAGAGCTGAAGTGATTAAAATAGGAATACTGGAATAAATTTGCCAACTTTAAAAAGCTGAGTAAATTTTATTTATCTTTAAATGAATTAGTTGTATAGTACCTATTTCTTAAAAGATTTTTAAAAATTTTACAAATTTTCAAATATAACACGAATGAGATTACTCTTGATAATTTGGAATTTGGGGAATGCGCCGCATCCACAGCATCCATGGACAGCACACCATTGAAACATACGTATTATATTTAATAATTGTATTAAATCTAAATAATAATGAAATGGATCTGCTTGTTTCTGATTAAATAAAGAATCAAACAGATGTTCATCATCTTAAACATTTGTCAAGTTTTTATCTGTATTTAGATTTTATAATCGCCAATGCTGAAAAAATCGCTTCACATAAATAAATAAATATATCTATAATATAATTGAAAAGTTTTTGTTTTTTGCCGAGAGTAGCAGAGTTGTTGATTCACAAAGAGAAACAAAGAGGTTGTCCTCTGCTTGATACAAATAAACATACACACATATATATCAAAATTATATATCTGTATATATATATATATATATATAATTTATTTGTTTGAGACTGTAGTTTCGAAGACTTGGTCTTCATCATCAGTCTTTTTACTTTACCATACAGGGTATGGTCAAGTATTGTAATCGTGCATGAAAAAGTGTTTTTTTTCCTTCTTTTTTTCTAAATATCTCAAAAACGGCTGAAACTATTTTAATTAAAAAAAAATTGAGCTAAATATTATTCATGGAGTCAATACCGTATGGATATTGAAAATTTTCCATCTTTACTTATCTAGGAGCCGGTTAAAATTAAAATCAACTTAAGGTCACATTCATATTTAAACACATGTATCCCTTTTTTTTGTAACAAAGAACAGACGGACAATGGAAGGTGGGGGGGAGGTTGGTTTTTCCTTTTTTCAAACTTTCTTTTATCTAAAATTGTTTGTTTTGACAGAAAACATTATAAGCAAATTGCTATAACTCAATTTTTCCGTTCAAACAAAGGTCTGAATTTTTATTGAATGATTTCAAAATTTCTAACGATTCAATTGCGCTAATTAATTTCGGGTTTCTTTCCGTTTTTATTAATCTAATTTCTGTACCTTCCGGAAAAGAGTGATTGTTTGAATTTAAATGTTCAGTTCTGATTTCTAAAATCTTTAAAGTGTTCACTTAATCAAATTTTCAGACTCTGTTTTTCATCCATAGATCTTTGCATTTCAAACTATAGACTCCTTCTTCTATATCGGGCAATTTGTCCTTTTTATTTAATCCTAATTCTTTCCCTAAAGAAATTGATGTTTTGAATACTGTGTCGATTTTTTATTTGCATCAAGCAGAGGACAACCTCTTTGTTTCTTTTTGTATATCTATTATAAAATGCCAATTTTAAAATTATTGTAAATTCAATGACAGATATACCTTGAATTCACTAAACATTAATTTTTGGTCGTTGTGCTTTATAATTATTTCATTGTCATCGTTGCCCTATGTTTCACGAGCCTAAAATTCAATGTCGCGACCCATAGTTTAAGAAACAGTGTCTTGGATGGGAGGAGAGAAGGGGATTGATTTGTTTTGGATCCCGAAGGCGGTAGCTCTATTCCTGTGCGCCGTCAGTTGGCGAATAGCCGTCTGTCCTCCAAGTGCTCGTTTCAGCATGGAACTTCACCAGCAGAGGCTCTAAACAGTTGATGCAGATTCCGGAACAATCGAAATGTTGCTCATCATTTATGTGATAGGGGCCTTTGCCTTTGGCCTCTCCTCAGCCTACGACATTCCTATCAGTGAGTTCGTTTTCTTTTCATTATAAAATGAGAGGATTAAGGAAAATATTTTTCAAGACACTTTATGCTGTTCATAAATTTTAGTGATTTGTTAATTTTTAGGGTATATTGGCTGGCAAAATGGGTTTGTGCCCGATGCCAATAAATAATATAAAAAAAATTTTTTAGGGTTTTGTTCCAAAGTAAAAACGGACTCTATTAGTGTCGATACAACGTCGGCTCGTCAGGATAGAGCACTGTTGCTCGTAAACTAAATAAGATACAAACTTCAAATTTACAAGTTATATGTACCTATTCATATTTTTACATTCAAAAATTGCAATAACATTTTATGATTATTTTGGGGAGGGTCAAATTTTTTGTTTATTTTTTATTTTCAACCCCACAAAAATTATATATATTTATATTTATTTGTTTTATTGTCCTCGAGAACATAGCCCATTTTGGACAGCCATATATTTTTATTCTCAGTTATGCAGGGTCAAATTAAAGTACGTTTTGTAGCGACTCGGACTTGAATTATATTTATTATATTATTTATTTATTTTATTTAGAAAATTAGGTAATTTAAAAACACCACGTGAATGTGTTCAAAACAAATTCACGAGGTGTCTTTAAATCACCCAATTTTTTAATAAAATAAATAAATAATATAATAAATATAATTCAAGCCCGAGTCGCTGCAAAACGATTTTAATCTGACTGCTACGTAATTGTAAATAAAAATATATGGCTGTCCAAAATGGGCTTTGTTCCCGAGGACAATAAAACAAATAAATATAAATATATATAAATTTTATGTGGGGTTGAAAATAAAAAAATAATTTTTATCATGTAGTATTCTGAGGTATCCATTTAAAGATAAGTACAATTATTTAGGATATTTTTTAAATTTAATTCACTTTAAAATTACGCTGTTAGAGACACCAAAATAGTAATTTTCAGATGACTTTTGTAATTATTGACGTTCAGAAGTGGCTTAATTTAAAATAATGAAAATATACCATAAATTCGTTCCTTCTTATTTTATTATTGTCTAATAAGGAAGTATTTTATAACTCAAATATATTGGGAGATATAAGCAGAGCCGTTCCTGACACATTGTGGGCCCTGGTGCAAGTTAGGATTTCCCACCCTTTCTGAAAAATACTAGAAAATAAAGCTCCTGGAAGGGGTTCTGTCCACTTTACCATTAATTAACAAATAAAATAATTTTATCTTATCTATTTTTATTACTTTACTATAGAGTGTATGGTCAAGTATTGTCATCGTGGATGAAAAAAGTGTTTTTGTTTTGCTACGTTTTTTCGAAATATCTCCAAAACGGCTGAGAATATTTTGTTAAAAAAAATGAGCGAAACCATGGCGTTTTATTCTATAAAAATGTCCTAATGATTGAACATCAAAAAAATTATATTTTACGAGATATTAGTGATTTTGTCAAAATGTCTATTAGAACGTTAGTACGTTATCAAATTTTGTTTACGCTCTAGCTCTAGAACTAGTGTGAATATCATTTCACATGTAGTTTTCGGTGCATTGAGATTAAGAGCTGATTAGATTTTGGTTGAAATCGAACCAAAAATTAAAGGGGGAGGGGGGTGAGTTTCGTAAATAATTATTAATTATTTTATTAAATTTCTCTATACCTTTCCCCAAACAAATTTGGACCTGAGTTTGTGGCAATAGAGTTCGCCGCCCTTTCCCAACATATACAATGGAACGTTATGTCCCATCAGAATTCCAGGCGACGTTTCTCTTCGATTAGAGCTCTTTGGCTTATGTTGATATTTTGTCGAAAATAAATTTAAATAATATTTCTTGATATTATAACTAAATTTAATTTTCTGGCCTGGACTTTACAAGTCCGCCCCTCGAGCTTGAGCGCCGTGGTGTCTTGCACCACCTGAACCATCCTGTAGGCACGGCCCTGAATATAAGGTACAAAACATGCTAGTCAGACTAGCTTTTGACTCGTTCATTTTGTCAGCGAACGGTTTGAGCTTGGCGTTTTATTACAACAAACACGTAGAATTTAAGTTTATTAGCTACATCAGGTCTGTTTATTTTAGATTTTCTACTTTTACTAAAGAAGATTTTCAAGTGAGTTAAACAACGGCCTCCAAACGTACTAAATATAATAAGGGATAGATTTATTGACTCGATAAAAAAGGGTAAACTAACGGCACAAAAGATGTGTTAAATGCCAATAAAATGTACAGAACGAACCAAAGATCTTTTGCACGACAAAAAAATATTAAAGAGGTTATTGCACAGAACAATAGTTTATATTCAACGACAAGAGAACATTTTCCATGACACAAATATGTATTGCACTGAAAAAAAATGTTAGAATGGTAAGATATTCACTAAGATACAGAAAGTGATATAACATGAAATTTAGGGAACGTAATTTAATATGAGTCTTGGTAATATAACAATTTGGTAGTATGATTGCACAAATCTAGGTGTTATGCAGTACCACGCTACATAAAAATACAATTAAACATACTAAAAAATAATTTAGTAAACAAACAATGCATTACAGGATTACACAAAATATAAAAAACATATCATTTGATCAATGAAAATCATACAAAAACTTCACGACAAAAATAAAATTAAAAAAAAAAAATCAAAGAAATAAATATCTATTTTTAACTGAAAAAAATCAAAATCAAACGAAGTTTTTCTATTGCACAATCAAAGCTTTTTTTGCTCTAGCTGGACGTCTATGTTTACGCTTTTGTTAAGGGAGAAAGGAGGTTCTTGGTGAAACATTTTAAATAAAGTAAAGAAAATTTTTGAAATTTTCTTTTTAGAATCTTTTTAAAATTTAAAATATGAAAAGTTTCTAAAAAAATTTTCAAAAATTTTCTTTCCTTTATTTACGCTTTTGGCCTAACAGTATTAATTTTGCAACAGCAAGTATATCAACCAATTTTAGTCTTGATCCCCAAGACAGGTTTATTACATTGCAGATGCTTTAAAAAATAAGGTATTTATTTATGTGAAGCGACGTTCTTAGCATTGGCGATTATAAATTCAAAATACAGATCCAATTTGAAAACCTGTTTGAATCTTTATTTAATAAGAAACAAACAGATCCATTTCATATTTCATTATTATTTAGATTTAATAAGTGTAATTATGTAGTTTTATATTATTTAAAAAATTCAGCAATTATCACTTTGCTCTTGATGGCAAAAATAAATAAATAAAATGTTTGTTGTTTAAAATTGTATAATTATTTAAACCGGGCCTTGTGTATATGTATAACAATGTGGATAATCAAGTTTGAATTTTATTAATCAATGAAGTTATATAATTTAAAGTCAAACAACAAATAATGATATTATTTAAACAATATTTTGTACTTGAATTTGGCAATGAGCCATTTCTCTGAATGAATAAAATTAAATATTTATTGATATTTAAAATGTAAGATATATATAAATTATTGTTGATTCTGTTTTTGATTACTCTCAACAACAATGACACATAATGACACGGAACGATAAACGATAAAATAAATAACGAAACAGAGCATATACACTCTTTACTTCACTTCACCATCTTGGTCATCTTGCCACATCTCCTATTCTTCTTTGAAAGCTTCACGTGTCCGAATGAGTTTCCAAACAACTTGCTTTCGAGTAGAGAGCTCTGTTTAGACAGTAGGCTGGCTACCGGAGCATAACCGCGCCAGATTTATTTTGGTTACAGTTTTAATAATTAATAAAATTATTATTATTGTACTAAGTATTATAATAGGACTGTTAGATTACTAAAGATTTTCTTCAATATAAAATTTATTTATGATTGCTAATAAAAATGATGGTTTAATAAAATCTATATTATTTGGCTTCGGGAATGAAAAATGTTTTAGAAGCGCTCTTCTACTTGATAACTTACGTCATTAGTTTTTTCACTCAATTGAAAATCTATAGGTATATTATAAAAAAATAACAAAATAAACAATATCATCTAATCATAGAAATAGAATTGAAAAATGTACTTGTAAGTTATATTCCTTTTTTCTCAGTAATAACTAATAAATAAATAAAAATTGTATTATTATGTGTTTTTATTTAAATTCATCCTAAAAGTTGATAATTATAAGGGTTGTTGAGTTATTAATCATCACATTTTATTGCACTTTTTTTTTTACTAATAGAAAGCCATGTTATATTTGGTATCTATGCAAATCAAATATTTTATAAACTATCTATCAATTCTTATGTTGCATGAAATTGCATTTTTTGAATGATGTTGCTCAAAATCACGAAAAATTATTTGCCGATGGTTTTCGAAGAAATAATGCAAAATATTCGAAATGAAATCGGATCTAATTTTGTATATATTTCTTTTGATGAAACGACCGATGCGCGGGGTTGATTTTGTTAGTTATTGGAGTGCTATATCCCGAAAAGGAAAAAAAATATTTTTTACTTTCATATAAATCACTGGAAATAAGCTGACGTGTTCTGATGTGGACATCCACTTGACTTTACCATACAACCTGGCCCCTCACTTATATTTAATATTTAATAAAATTATTTATAATAATGTAGGGGAGGGGGCTAGTTTTTGCATTTTTAGACTCCTGGGGGCCCACTGATTATGTATACAAAATTTGGTTGAGTTTGGTACAAGAGCCTAGATTTTCATTTTTTGAACATACAATCCCCCCCCCCACACATTTTGGGCGGTTAGTTTTTGTATTTTTAGACTTCTGGGGTCCCACTGATTATGTATACAAAATTTGGTTGAGTTTGGTAAACGGCCATGAATTTTTTTTACCCTAACCCCCCCCCCTTATTTTGGGCGGTTAGTTTTTGCATTTTTAGACTTGTGGGGTCCCACTGATTATGTATACAAAATTTTGTTGAGTTTGCTCAAATGGTCTAGATTTTTAATTTTTAACCCCCTCCAGCCCCCTGCGTCGATATGCACCAAAATCTAATCAGCTCTTAATCTCAATGGACCAAAACTACGTGTGAAATTTGTTTTCTATATTCACACTAGTTTTTGAGATAGCTCGTCCACAAAAATTTGGTAACGCATAGACAACCAGACAACCAGACTAACAGACATTTTGACAAAACAATTATTATCTCCAAAAATGTAATTTTTTCGATGTTCACTTATTAGAGCTTTTTTGTAGACCGAAATGCCATGATTTGGCTCAATTTTTTTTAATCAAAATAGTTTCAGCCGTTTTCGGAAAAAAGAAGGAAAAAACCCACTTTTTTCATGCACGATTACAATACTTAACCATACCCTGTATGGTAAAGTAAAAACAAATCATGAAACCATTGTGCAATCGTCAATGATAGTTTAAAAATATTTCACAATTTCAACTATTTCGAAGAAAAAGTTTTATTAATTGTAACTGATGTGGCACCATACATGGTAAACGCAGTAAGTATTTAAAATTTTTTTATAAAAATATGCTACATATTACATATCTGGTACATGGAATCAATCGAGTTGCTGAGAAAATTAGAGAAATATCGTCGGCTTCGAGTGTAAACCTGCTAAATCCATTTTTTTATCATATATAACATATTAATACCGTTCGAAAGAAAAAGAGATGCATCATCGTCCATAAGCAAAATTGCTACTTAAAATTACGATCGTAAGTTGTAGAAAAAAAATGTGAAAAATAGTTTCTTTCCATAACAACAATATTAAATTTTGTTTGTTTTTTCTCTGTAAAATTTCCTTGTTGTGAGTTAGCAGACTTACACTCTAAGGGCCGAGTTGTATGTCGCAAAGTAAATGCTTTTACAACTAACAAAGGGTAGATGGTAAATGCAGGGACTGGGGTGGCCAATCAGATGACAGGTACTGAAAGTCCCTGCATTTACCATCTACCCTTTGTTAGTTGTAAAAAGCATTTACTTTGCGACACACAACCGGCCCTAAGGCGACGATATTTTCTTTAGTAAACAAGCTTGTTAATAATAGGAAGAAATTTTTTTTGAAGCCTCCTTCTAGAATAGGTATTTACGAGGGGTTAACCGCGACCTAATATGCTGCACACCTACTTCCACTTGTAGTTCCAAATATTTCCAAGTACTTCCAAATATTTCCATTACTTCCAAATATTTCCAAGTAATTCCAAATATTTCCAAGTAATTCTAAATATTTCCAAGTACTTCCAAATATTTCCAAGTACTTCCAAAATACTTCCAAAGAGGTGTACACCTACTTCCATGCGCGGATCACCCCTCGGGTATTTATAAAATGGATGGACCTTTCAAATTGGATCCCCAAAAAATTGCATCTTACCAATTCGCCCCGATCACATCTGTCGATATAGAACGTTCATTTTCTACGTATTTTGGATGATCGTCGTCATAATTTACTCTATATACCAGTAAACATAAACCTAGTAAACATAAACATAGAAATGCTAATTAGTGTAAATTTCAACAAATTTTCGTATTAAAAACCCTTTTAAGTTTTTTTTTTTTTTTTTTTTTATACCTGACCTCTTTAAAAAATATATAGTATAAAAAAAAGTTTTTTATTGATAAGTTTTCATTTTTTTTCTTTTGTTTCTCCACGAAACGCAGTTTTTACTGCATGAAACTTAGTTTTTTACTTCACGTAAATCCGCTCTCTGTTAATAATCTTTGATCTATTTTTTACTACTAGTGTTTTTTGAAAAAATAGTATATCTTAAATGAACTATCGTCCAAAGAGAGTTTGCGTCATCAGACTAAAAGATCTGTGATTAAAAATAGAGAAAGAAATCAAAAAGATGGTCATATTTATTTCTATTTTATTTTAATCATGACAAATGTGAAAAGTCGATTTACATGCACACTCAATTTTAATTTAACCGTTACTATATAGTATTTTTTCAGTAACTTTGGGGCGTTTTATACCAGTTCAAAAAAGCCGAGTCCCAAAAATGGCTTTAATCAAAACCTCTTTATATAGATATACAGGATATGTACCATAATTTGAGACAGAGGGATTTTGAAATCTGATAAAATTAATTATAAAAACGTAAACAAAACAATAGCCCCTGTTTGAGAACCAGGTGGATCGGAGTATCGTTGCCTCGACTTTTCTTGAGTCAATAGTTATTCATTCAATTAAAAAATTAATATATATTATAAATAAAAATACCAAAATAAATAAAATGTACTTTTAATTTACTACACATCCCTTTATTTTCTCATTAATAAATAAAAGCGAATCTTATATTTTTATTATTATGTGTTATTATTTAATCTAATCTTAAGTCCATAATTATAACGCTTGTTGAGTTATCAATCCTTACTATTTTTTTCTTCACCACACGACAGTGTTTTTAGAAAAAAATAGCAAAGATCTTATTAAAAATAGAGAAAAATATTTTTTATTTCTTACTATTTTTATCTGAAATATTTCTATTTTATTTTAAGTAATTTTCGAAAAAGTAAACTTATTTTAAATAGTATATTTTATAGAGAGTTTAAAATCTATATTTTCGTTTGAATTTCTCAAAAAAAATTAGTTTTTTAACCGTCTCTAAAAAGTGACATTGATACAAATGGGTGACCCTTATCAACTTGTTTGATAATTTCAAGGTAAAAAAATATTAATTTTCAAAAAAGTAAACTCATTTTAAATAGTATATTTAATAGTGAGTTTAAAATCTATATTTTCGTTTGAATATCTCGAAAAAAATTAGTTTTTTTAGCCCTCTCTAAAAAGTGATTATCAACTTGTTTGATAATTTCAAGGTAAAAAAAAATATTAATTTTCAAAAAAGTAAACTCATTTTAAATAGTATATTTAATAGAGAGTTTAAAATCTATATATTCGTTTGAATATCTCGAAAAAAATTAGTTTTTTAGCCCCTCTCTAAAAAGTGATTATCAACTTGTTTGATAATTTCAAGGTAAAAAAATATTAGTTTTCAAAAAAGTAAACTCATTTTAAATAGTATATTTTATAGAGAGTTGAAAATCTATATTTTCGTTTGAATATCTCGAAAAAAATTAGTTTTTTAACACTCTCTAAAAAGTAACATTGATACAAAGGGGGGACCCTTATCAACTTGTTTGACAAATGTGAAAAGATTTTAAATATTTTTTTTTTTTTAATTTATTTATTGTCCCCGGGAACAAAGCCCATTTAGACAGCACATCAGTAAAGTGTTTATAGGGTTAGTGAGGGAGCCGAGTTTTAGCCGGTAGACATTTTTATACGCCAGCCAGGATCGAATCCCGGCCATCCGCTCCAACATCGTCATAATTAATCGATGACGAAGCGGGGCCAGCGCGTTAGCCGGCTCGGCCAACCCGACTCCCCATTTTAAATATTAGAATCCTAGGAAAAAATATAAAGAAATGAGTGATTAACCTCTACCATGAAATTTAATTATAAACTTTTAACCTCTATCTAATTCCCTCCCATTCTTTTACCTTTGAACTTAGCTTAAGTAATATTTAGATGTTTTCGGGACGTTTCATTTAAGTAACACTTGAGACATATGACCAAGGCCTACGAGAAAGGTTGAGTTTCGAGACAAATTCCCGGAACACGTGCAGTTGAGAGCCTAGATTTTTTAAGTTGAAATCAGATTCTAAAATCAATGACAACCCGAGTCGAAATTTAAACCCCACATAGAGTCTCCTAAGATAGTTCTTATTTAGGACTTAAGGCTCAAAGTAGATTCTATTTCCATGTTAAATTAGGTCAGACTTTGGACCGGTACAAATTTCCCGTTTTACCAGTTTGGGGTTCAAAGTCGGATCTGATGGGAATAAAAATTAGGGCCTATTTTAGACCCCTATAACCTAATGGATCATAATAAAAATAATTATTATTATTATATTGTCTTTATTTTTTTACATAGTTTTATGTACAAAAGTTGTTATTTACATATTTACAAATGAATGAATATGAAGATGTAATTTAAGGCTTTACGGATGGAAACCAAAATGCATGACATGACCCGGGTGGTTCACTGGAGACTTTTTGGAATTAAATATTTTTATCATCGGATAATGGGCATCTGTTAAAATAATATCGTTATCTTGTTTTATAGATGTCAATGATAGATAGATAACTCATAAAGACATTAGATGACGTTCTTCAGTGTCACATTTAGAGTAGGTTTTTATTAGTTCTTTTTTCGTCTCTTTTTGGGAGAGGGGTTTGTTAACTCTTCTTTCCATTTAGAGATAGGAAAAGCAAGGGTTGGTTTTGAAATTAGGCTGGAATAAGGAAATCTCTGCGTTGCTAAGGTAAATATTTTGTTTATTTTTAAAATATTTTTTCTTTTTTTTTTAGATAATATGGTTAAAAAGGATAGTCAATTCAGGGTTGGGACTATGGTAGAAGTATAGGTGTTAAAACCAGTGGTGGTTTTTTCTTATGAGAATGATTCAGATGGTTATATAGATTATAAGGATATAGGGAAGAATGGTATTAATTTAAATACAGTATGGTTCCTACAAGTTAGTTAATTCAGATATTAATATATAGGTTTGCATTCATGTGTAGGATCTGGCATTGATTTGTGGAAGTCTGTCTATTTATTACTAATTGGGATTATAGTATTCTGCCTCCTATGATTAAATCAATTATAAATTTTGTCAAGTCATAAAGTCCTAGAGTTGTACAAAATTTTATTTAGTTCTCACAAGCAGAGATTAGCTGAGGTAGAGTGAGGTCATACCATCCTTGTTAAGGTTTTGACCAGGTTTCCTTAACAACTTATGGCAAATGCCGGGATGGCTAATGCGTCGCTTGCTCCTGGTATCGGGTTTTTGCGCGGAATTTTTAAATTACTTTTTGTCTTTTGATGGAAATCTATGGTCATGTTATTTGTTAATGAGCATACATTTCTATTTTTTTTCTTTTTCTTTTTTTTTTTTTTTTACTTGTTTATTAATTGTTAAATTGTTGTAATTAATTTGTATTGATGTTTGTTAATGTATTGTAGCTAGATTGTATTGATGTTTGGAGGACCTAGCCACCGAGGACTTGTGCCTCTAAGCAGGTCGAGGAATAAAGATTTATTTATTTATTTATTTATTTATTAAACAAGCAAAAATTGTTTATATATTTATATATTTATTTGTTTGTATATTTGTATCTTAGTTCTATTTTGAAAACTACCGATTTTGATGAAACAAATTCTATTAACAAGTTTTGAGGATGAGAAAGCGATCTGGCTAGCTCTGGACCTCGACAAATTTAATCTTAATTGGTCTTTTCTTAATTAAAGTAATTATTGATAGATCAAAATCTCAATAAAAAAGTTTGTTTACATTTTTTTCAATTATCTTTTATTTTTAATTGGTTTTTTAATTTTAAAACCCACTAATAGGTTATAACAAATATTATTATATTATATTAAAATTGGGAATTTTTGTTTGTTTTTAATTAACAGAGTGTCTAAATCATAACAAAACAGGTGTGTTTACAAATAAAGTGGTTGAAGTGGCTTTTTTTATATAACTTGGAATCAAATCTTATTTAATTTAATTAACAAAAAACTGAATATGATATTCATTTTTTTGTTAAACCTCCTGGATGAATGATTCATAGCCCGAAATATGTATAGAGATAAATAAAAAATCTCCAAAATATAATTTAAAAGATTTTTTAATTTTATTTCAACTTTGTGAAACACCACTATAATCCGTTAAATAATTCCTGTGTTTAATATGTTTCACTATAAACCAACACCGCTTTCCTTAAACATTATTAATATAAATAATTCCTAGGATTAATAATTTCACTCACAAATACACAAATGAATTTATCTCTGTTTTAAAGGTCCTCTACTGTCTTTGAATTGTGAGTGATTATACTAACTGTATATAGTCTTTATTTTAAATTTACTACAAATCATGTTACATCTATTTTTTCCTTTCTTCAACTGTTGCAATAGCTCGATTTATCAAAAAGACAGCAATTATAATAAACTGGATAGAATAACACACGTGTTAATGTTTATTATTATTATTTTTTTTAATTAAATTGAGTGGAGATAGAAGCTTAACTCATTGAGAAAATAATTTATCAAAAAATGATAAGTAATGCGTAGTAAAATATTTCTTGGCACTAGGCGGTATAGAGTCGCCTACGTTGATTTTATATAATTATTATCACATATTCAGTAACTTTTCTTTTTTATTTTTTTTTATTTTAATACTATTTGTATCAAATATAATAGTGAAGAGGTTATGGTATTAAAGGTATCATAGATGAGAGAGATCGCAAGTGGGGGCTTCCTAGAACATATAGATGGACTGGCGACGTCTCGATGGCAAAATACCAGACTCCAATAAAAATAGTGTGTGTCAAGCTATTTATATTACAACAACGAGGTCTTAAAAGAAAGCCCTCTGATCAGCTTTATAATTAGAGAAACCGAGTAAATACAAATCGAATGGGAAACGTTTTGGAAACAATTCGCTTATCGTGGAATATTTCTTAGTGTTTTTGTTTTGTCTTTCAAGAAATTCAGTCAAGTAAATAGATTTTGAAAATATTTAATTTTATTCATTTGATAATTCAAATAAAACCTCACAATGATTTGATTAATACAGAACTTATGAGTGTTGAAGCTTATGGCATTCGATCCCCTTTTCCAGTAATAAAAAAATATCATTATTCTTGAGATTTCATGGATAACTAGTCACAAATAATATAATATTAATTTACTAAATTATTAATATATATATTTTTTCATAAATATAATTACTAAATTTACTAAATTATCATTTTATTACCCTCTTGAAATTAAATTAATATTTTAAATCCAGTCATTTATTGTAGTTGTTTCGCGACAATACTAGCAAAAAGTTAATGCTAGAGTATATAGAACAGACAATAAGGATTCATAATTCATAAGGCCAAAACTTTTTGCTGTTTATGTACCGATTCTAGCCAATCCCGTGCTCGTTTGACAAATCTGGCACCATTGTAAGAGTTTGAATATTTTTATATTAAAATGACAGATAAAATACATTTTGGCTAGACTGATTAATCAGCAGTAATTATGAAAATTTGCATTTATAATTTTTGACTGATTCATAATAAAAAAAGAAAATGATATCAAATAAATAAATAAATCTTTATTGCTCGACATGCTTAGAGGCACAAGTCCTTGGTCCTCCAAACATCAATATACGAGACCTGTCCCATCTCAATTGGCCCACCAATATTTTTTCTTTTTAAATAAAATTATGCTAATTCACTGTAAATTTAATTTAAATATTTATTTTTATTATCATTTAGAACAACATTTTAAACAATTTAAAACATTTTATTATAACAATTAACTTAAAATTATTTTTTAATTGTTAAAAACATATTTTTATATAAAAAATAGTTCTCTGCTTTTCACGAATTTTTTTTAAGAATCTTTGAATATGTGAAATAATCTAGTAGGCTTTGCCTTTTTCCAACAAAAGAAAGTTTGTTTTGTTTATTATTAGTAAAAATGACTCGTTGAAAGGTTGTTGATGACAAAACTCGCTCAATTATTATCAATTTATTTAAAAAGGGAAAATCAAACGCGGAAATTGGCGATCAGTTAATTTATCAAAGCTTACTGTCAGAAATATTATTCGAGTTTATAAAACAACGGGTACAATAGCTACAAAACCTCGGTATGCGTCGAAATCCAAAATATCAGATTTTGGGTCGATATGCACCATAATCTAATTAGCTCTTAATCTCATTGGACCAAAACTACGTGTGAAATTTGGTTTCGATATTCATACTAGTTTATGAGCTAGCTCGTCCACAAAAATTTGGTAACGCAGACTAACAGACTAACTAACAGACATTTTGACAAAACAATTATTATCTCGAAAAATATAATTTTTTCAATGTTCACTTATTAGGGCTTTTTTGTCAAAATAGTTTCAGTCGTTTTTTAGATATTTCGAAAAAAAGAAGGAAAAAAAACACTTTTTTCATGCACTATTACAATACTTGACCATACCCTGTATCCTGTATAGTAAAGTAAAAAATGATATTTTTTGAGATAATTATTTATTTTGAAAAAAATGCGGTCCTTAATAAGGGATTAGATTAAACACATAAGATGATAAATTCTTCCAAAATACATCTACATTCAATAATGTGTATGACGATTAGTATGTTTTGTTTCTTGAAATTGATTACTCATCAGCTCATCACCATTTCTTGAAATATATGATCCATCTTCAATTTATTTATAATTTAGTCTATTTCATCACCGAATATCAAATGCTCATGAAAGAGTGCCGTTGATAGGTTTTTGCTCAGGGGATAAGCAATCATTTTTTGTTTGGGTGTATTTTCGAATAATTCCTAATACATATAGCATTTTTTTTAAAGGAGAATAAAAATTATTAATATTATTGTTTTTTTTTTATTTATGTTTGACTACGAGGTCATACCAACAGAGTAAATACAAATATTAAATGTATTCATGAGTAAATTGAGAAATTACACTAGAAAAAATAGAAAAGTACAAAAAAAATCTATAAAATTAATATAAAATATAAATACGTACAAAATTAATACAGAAGCAATAACTAATAAACATAATACACATATTTAAAAAATACAAATTACAACTATTATAATTATCCGCCGTTTATATTGGCAAGTTTTTCGTTAGTGATAATTGTTGTTGATTATTTTTTTAATAAAAATAATCTTCTCTATTTCTTTAAGAAAATGCGTGTTGAAAATCATATTCATATTTGTCATATTATGTTGTACCAACCACTACGAGAAAGAATGGAAGGCAAGTACCGTCATTTGACGATCTCAACGAACTTTTTGGCTAATGAATAATCAGCAAAAGCCAAGTTGAAAAAAAGGTTCAAGAAGTTCAAATCGGGCGTTGCAAACCCCGAAGATGAAGGAAGAGGTCGACCATCAAATTTCAACGACCAGACTCTTAGACCATGAAATATATAGACACGCCCTGGTGTCGATTTGGTGAGGCCAACATCAACTAGAGAACGTGACGTCATCTGTAGGTAGGAACACCCAGATATTACTATAGGAATTATTATACATTGAGATAAATTTATCGTAGTTTAGATTATTTATTTTGGATTCCAATAATCGCAATTTAATATTAAATTAATATAACCAAAATATTAGTTGAATAAAAGATTTCACTGTCGATGGTAACAGAATTGTTTTTATTTTAGGTTAAAAATAAAATAAAATGAGAGAGTCTTCTGTTTTTAAATAAAATAATTTTTAATTATTTCTAGAGACTAGTTTCGAAGGCATTGCCTCACATCATCTACAAATATTTCAAATTAGTTACAAATTAAGATTTATACATAGAAAATTTTGAAAAATATATTACGTCTTTTTCTTATGTTTTCTGGAGATTAGAATATAGTTATATTCTAGTCTCCCAAGAAGAAGCATGAAGAGGGGGACATTGTATATTTTTCAAAATTTTCTGTGTATGATCTTAATTGTAACTAATTTGAAATGTTTGTGATGGACTGATGATGAGGGCAGTGCCTTCGAAACTATAGTCTCTAGAAATAATTAAAAATTATTTTATTTAAAAACAGAAGACTCTCTCATTTTATTTTATTTTTAACCTAAAATAACCAAAATATTTATGCGAGAACGTGACGTCATCTATAGGCGATGTTGGCCTCACTTCACTCTGTGTGGAGAGTAGCAGAGGGCGTGTCTATATATTTCATCGTCTAAGACCAGACTTTTTGCATGAACGAAATCTTGACAACCAGAATGTTGACCGAAGACTTCAATGTGGACAATTCGACCATCGTTTGTCGTTTCAAAAAGCTCAGAAAAGTATGGAAATAGGCTGTATGTGTTCCCCACGAACTTTCCGACAACAACAAAACCGAACGTGTCTGAATTTACACCGATTTGCTGCAGCTAACTCCGTTTCTGAAGAATCTCGTCACTGGTGATGAATCGCGGCTTCTCTACAAAAACGTCAAAAAAAGAAGATTTGAGTTTAACAGGTGTTTCACCCGAAGGATTACCGAATGGCGTCCACTGTAAGAAGGAAATGTGGTGTGATCGCCAAAAAGTTGGTTGAGATCGCGAAATGACTGTGCTGCCTTCCATCCTTTCTCGTAGTGGTACAGCATAATATGACGAATTTGTATATGATTTTCGACATGTATTTTCTTAAAGAAATAGAGAAGAATATTTTTATTCAAAAAAATAATCAACAACAATTATCACTAACGAAAAACGCGCAAATATAAACGGCGGATAATTATGCATCAACCTAATGATTATAAATTCTGACAATGATCTCAAAACATTTTCATTAGGGCTCTTAATTAATTTTTTGAATGAAATACAAATGATTGAAAAAGTAATTTATTGATCGAGTTCGGGTAACCAATTGTTAATATATTGTCATATAGTTAGTTAGCATATGTAATAAGGGGGAGGGGTATTATTCCATGTTCTTGGTGTTTATTTGGGGGTATAGTTTATTAAATATATTTTTTATCTCTTTATTTTATAACATTTTGGCAGCAGAGCGTGAGTAATATTTATCGTAACGTAAGGCGATTTTAAAAGAAGAATTAAAATCAACTTGCATAGAAAAAATAGTTGAACAACTCTGTTCTTTGTGATTATAACCCTTTGTTTTATTGTTCTTGACATGATATTATAAGAAAAGGTATTAAAAAAGTACAATATTATGGAGGCATTTAGTATAAAAAATTCATTTTATTTAGTTATTCTTCTTTAGTTTAAAAATTTAATTTTCCAAAAGTAGCTTCTATGCTTAGTGAGTGTAAAAACCACTATAATCTAGATTTTCGCGCCTCATTTCCTACTAGTAATAAAGAATGGAACCTACTTTTAGAACTTTTAATTATCTTTTTCAACAGTATTTATTTTTGAAATGTGTATAACAATTAGAAGATTATTGTTATTTTTTAATTTTCAGATGGCGATTTTTGACCCTGACTATGATCAAGAAATGAAAATTGCTTTTCAATATGCTGTCGATCGAATTAACATGGACCAGATTCATTTTGCTAGCATCAACCTAAAACCTCATATAGAATATATCGGTCGAGAAGAAAGCTACGCCACTGAGAAAAAGGTACAAGCAAAAACATAGTTAAATCAAATAAACGATCTTAGAATATTACTCTTAGTGAAATATTACAATATAGTATATATATTTATATTGATTTCTGTAGTTTGCTCGATGACTGAGCAGGGAATTGCAGCAGTGTTCGGGCCAACTTCCCATCGGACAGCATCTATCGTAGATTCGATATGTGCTAACCTCGAGATTCCTAACATAGGTATCTCTAGCGAAAAGATTTTTGAAAATCTTAACCGTTGGAGGATCAATTTATACCCCGATCAAAAGATTGTGGCTAAGGTATTATTTTGTTTTTCATTATTAGTAAATAAAAATCTCCCAGGTCAATATCTACCATACTCCAAAAAGAGAGAAACCCTTACATAAAATTTGGGTGTTTTAATGGTGATTTATTCGACTATTTTTTGTCCACTTAGGTTGTTTTCTAATCAGGATTTCTTAACTATATTTAACTTTATCAAACCACGCGTTCGGGATCAGACCGAAAGTTCGAAATGCGGACTAGGTATCTCGATATTTTTCAAAACAATTTGAGATTTGTTAATTTAAAAAAATGTTCCATGTATGTAAAATTATTGTACTGTGTATATAAATAAATAATTTTTTCAAAAAAAATTATAACATTGTATAAACTTAAAAATATCTTTTACTTAATTGAAAAACATCTAGTTTTTGTGAAAATTATTAATTAATTCAAAGTGATTACTTTTTTCATAAATTTTTATAAATTTAAATGTGCTTTTAGAAAATAATAATTTAAATAATTTTGAAAACTTTATTATTATTAATTATTTTCATTATTTATGTCCATCGATTAAAATGTACCGAGTAATGAAAAAGTTTTATTTTTACTTCATTTGCAAATTCAGAGTAATCAATTTCAAAATAAGTTTAATTTACTTAAAATTTGACTCATATTAATATTAATTTTAAAATTTTAATTTGAAATTAAAAATAATAAAAACAAAATAATATTAATAATAATTATTAAAGTTGTTATAGGGAAATAAGGACTATATCTTTTATGCAGATAATTTATATTTCATTGTCAACGTTTCGTCAACTTTGTTGACTTCTTCAGGGCTCAAATAGTTAACTTCCCTGCATATTTGTCATTTTTATAATTATTCTTTCTTAGTAAGGCAAGTCATCAACATCAATTAGATTGAACATTTTGCTTCTTTAAAACTTAAAAATAAGATATTTTAAAGTTTTAAAAAAGAAAAAAATTCAATCTAATTGATAATGATGAATTGCCTTGATATATTTACTAAGAAAGAAGAATTATAAAAATGACACATATGCATGGAAGTTAAGTATTTGAGCTCTGAAGAAGTCAACAAAGTTGACGAAACGTTGCTAATAAAAATATAAATTATCTGCATATAAGATATAGTCCTTATTTTCCTACAACAACATTAATAATTATTATTAATATTGTTTTGTTTTTATTATTTTTAATTTCAAATTAAAAAATTTTAAAATTAATATTAATATTAGTCAAATTTAAGTAAATTAAACTTATTTTGAAATTGATTACTCTGAATTTTTAAATGAAGTAAAAATAGAACTTTTTCATTACTCGGTACATTTTAATCGATGGACATTAATCAAAAAATAATTAATAATAATAAAGTTTTCAAAATTATTTATTATTTTTAAAAGTACATTTAAATATTTAAAAATTTATGAAAAAAGTATTCACTTTGAATTAATTAATAATTTTCACATTTGCCAACTAGCCTTGAATCACCTTAATAATCAACATAAATAACATAAACTATTAAAAATCTATTTTTTTTGTTTTATTTTTCTTTAGAAAAAAATGATATGTTGTGCATTTTTGAGCCTCTTGAATTCTATAGCTAAAGTTCAAATTCTAACCAGTTCTCCTAATTGGAAATAAAAAAAATTGACAAAATGGCAATTTGATAAATTTTGGCATAAAAATGAACTTCCTACGACTTTCCCTTCTTGAGTTATCGCGGGTATCGTAATCCAGACACACAGGCAGAAAAAATAATGATTGCAAAAGACTTTTATTCACGTTGAAAACACAATGGGGGGAAAAAATTGAGTGATTTCACTATGCCGGGAAGCAGGTGTCACCTACCGAGTAATATTATAATTTTTAAAAATGTATTATATCTAAGATTTCCAAAATTATTAAAATAATCCGGCCAAAAGTGAGTTATCTGGGGCAGACAAAAAGCATTTTTCTGTTTCTGTGTCTGGATTCCAATTATGATTGAAAAAAACTTCACTACACATATCAGTAATTTTTAAATAGAGGGTGGGGCATAAAGATCTACCAGATTTGGAAGAGGTATAAAAAGAATGAAAAAATTTAACTAGAAAAAAACTGAATATATTTTTGAAAACAATATAAAAGAATTTTTTTAATATGTTTTAACCATTATATCAGACAAAAGGGGGGAGGGTCATAAATGAAAATTCTAGCCTCTTCGACCAGACTATGTATTTATATTACAAATTTGGTTAGTTTTTGTATTAAAATTATTGGATAAAAAATGTTTTACCAAGTACCAACACCAAATTCCTTAAAAACTAGTTTTTCTATTTCTAGCCTTCTGAGGGTCCACAGAAATGTATACAAAATTTGGTTGAGTTTGGTCAAAAGAACTAGAATTGTCATTTTTGACCCTCCCCATTTCAGGTGGTTAGTTTTTGCATTTCTAGTCTTTTTGGGGCCCACATAATATGTATAAAAAAATTGGTTGAGTTTTGTCAGAAAGGGCTATAATTTTCATTTTTGACCCCCTCCCCCTCTTTTGCCTGATAATGTTTAAAACACCACGAGGGGTGGGGAGATATTAAGGGGCAAGGGGGGGAATGTAACTTATGTACTAGGGAAATTGGGCTTTATTGTTACGTTAATCTTAGTTTAATCTGCTTCGCTATTTGTTGATGGGGTGGGTGTGTCCCTCAGTGTCTGATCCAAGTGGCACGTCCCTATAATGGAGAATGAAATCTTAGGTGATGAGTGAAGGATGTAGGGAAATGGGCTTCCTGGTACTAATGCTATAAATAATGTTATACAGACCAGCGGTTATAGAGACAATGAGATGTTTTATTGATGGATTGTACAATGCTCTCTGTATCTGTATTGCAAGCGAAGTCCTGAGAGGAGCCTTGGTGTGTGTGTGCTCGTTGTATACTCAATTTAACAGGTGATTCCGCGTATGTGTGTATGGCACTCCGCCGTGTGTGTAGATATATATATATATATGTATATAAGACAGAAGAGCTCTCCTATTCACTCCTGGCCTTGCGTGTATATTTAATTATAAGGCAGAAGTATATGTATAAATAAGGAGAAGTCTGCGTTCTCGCTTCTACTCACTCTTGAAGTCATCCACTGCGGAACTTGATTATAAAAGTATAGATATTTGTATATGTATTCTGTGCACTTCGCTGGTAGTATAAGCTCACTGGATAGCCTCTCTCAAGTCGATACTGCGGAACTTGAATATAAGTATAAATGTAGGTGTATTCAGAGTCACTTCTATAGCAATAGATGTGCACTCATTCGCTTCTCTCATGACAGACTTGCGGAACTTGAATATAACAGTATTTGTGTAGATATATTCTGAGCACTTGATAGCAGTAGATGCTCACTCTCTCTCCTGACAATGACTTGCGGAACTTGAATATAACAGTATTTGTGTAGATATATTCTGAGCACTTGATAGCAGTAGATGCTCACTCTCTCTCCTGACAATGACTTGCGGAACTTGAATATAACAGTATTTGTGTAGATATATTCTGAGCACTTGATAGCAGTAGTTGCTCACTCTCTCTCATGACAATGACTGCCGAACTTGCTCATGTCAATGCTCTTCTCTGTTGTTAATCACCGGTCATTGCTACGCTTTCCCAGAACTCATAAGTTTCCCTTGTTTGATGATCAATTGATTGCCTCAATTAGACTTAATGATGAATAAAAATAAGAATTTAATCAATTACAAAAATAAATTATGGTTCAATCCACAGGACCATTTGCAACACATTAAAAAATTATGTTCCTTTCAAAAATATATTCTGTTTTTTCCTAGTTAAATTTTTTCATTTTTTATACCTCTTTAAAATGTGGTAGATCTTTATGCCCCACCCTGTATAAGATGCATGTAAAAATAATATTATTAAAATAAAATAAAAAATATACGTAAATGCACTACTAGGTCCGGCTGACTAGCAGGCTTTGCCTAATTTATCACATTTTTAAATACATTAAAATAAATTTTAATTTTGAAATGAAAATCTATAGTACTCGGAGCACTAGTTGTGTTTAGATACCCTCACTTAATATTTATTTATTAATTTGATAAAAATGAAATCAAAATATTTAAATAAAATTTTAAGATAATATTAATCCGAATAAATAAAACCTTAATTTTTTAGGCTTATGCAGATGTCGTGAAAAATGTACTGCATTGGAAATCGTTCTCAATACTCTATGAAAATAATGACAGTTTAGAGAGGCTGCAAGAAGTGATGAAGAATGTGGAGCCTTCAGATTTACCGCTTACAATTCGACAACTTGATGAGAAAGGGGATAACAGGTAGGCTTGATGGAATATTTATTTCCATTAGATTTACAAATTTTTTTATGGGAGAATGATGTGGGTTCTTGGTGAAACATCTATACACATATATATATAAAATTAAAGTTTTGTCTGTACATTGCTCCAAATCACCGCCAAATTTTGGTTGCACACGTTTCAACAAAGTTATGAACGAAAACACCCTCAACAAAATTCCTGTATGTATGTGTGTATGTTTCCGTGGTTTCCGCGAAAAATTGCAACGATTCACGTAAAAATGGTTGAATGGATTTTTATGAAATTTCATATTTGGATCTAACTTACGTTTATAGCTATATAACGTTTTGATTATTTGACCCCAAAAGGGGGTTTGGGGGGGGGGCGCACTAATGGAAATCATCAAATAACTCCTAAACCATTAACTCTACGGCAAATTTTATAATGAGCAAAGTTGTAGGGGATGTGATTTCTGACAACTTTTGCTTAAAAAATTCCCTCAAGAAACCACTTAAAAAGGGGAGAGGGTGAAAAAATGTAAATTCTTGCTCTTGGAGCAAACTCAACCAAATTTTGTACACATAATCTGTGGGCCTCTAGAGAGTTAGAAGTGCAAAAACTAACCCGCCGAAATGGGGGGGAGGGCCAAAAAATGAAAATTCTTGCTTTTGGACCAAACTCAGCCAAATTTCGTATACATAATCTGTGAGTCACTAGAAGGATAGAAATGCAAAAACTGGGTGCGGACGGTAAGTGTGGAGTTGGGTTTCAGGGGGCGGGAGTGTAATGGGGGTGGGGTGTTAGGGTATGGGGTGCGGGAGGTGGGATGAGGGTCTCGTGGTGTGGGGGTCCAGGGGCCGTAGTGGGGTGGTACGGGGTCCGAGGTGGGTGAAGTGTTGTCGTGGTAGTATGAGGGATGGGAGGTGCTGGGTTGGTTTCGGTGGTATCATGGTTGGGAGTGGGGTGTAAGGGTGGGATTCGTGGGCTGGGGTCCAGTAGGCGCAGCCCCCTGGCTAGCAAGAGGGCCGCCGAAGGCGGGCCTTGCAGCTATTATTAAATAAAGCAAAGAAAATTTTTGAAAAAATTTTTAGATACTTTTTTTATGTGCAACCTTATCCAGTATTTTATATTTTTAAATTTTTTGAAAAAAGTTTTCTAAAAAAATTTTCAAAAAGTTTCTAAAACAATTTTCAAAAATTTTTCTTTTACTTTTACATTTACAAATCATCTATTTTCTCTTCTTTAGACTGATCTTAAAAGAGCTCCGCGAAGCTTCTGAAAATCACCTCATCATTGATTGTGCAGCTGATAAAATTAACGAAATCCTTCATCAGGCGATTGAATTGAAAATGTTGGGTGATTACAACAACTATCTCTTTACTTCATTGGTTCGTATTGACGTCTACAATCCTTCTTTCTTTCCTTTCGGTTTTGTTTATTTAGTTTAACAAATTTAGATTTTCCGAATTTGTGATATCATTTAAATATTTATTTTAAGCAAGATGGTTACGTTTTAAAAAATAATAAACCGCAACGGATCGTTGCTAGACTTGAACTATAGTCGTTTGCAATTTTAATGTTTTTGTTCCTTTATTATTTTAATCAGATGTCACTGGCTAATTGAAGTCAGTGGTAACATAAAACGACTATTGAAGATTTATTATTTTCTAATTAATACATTAAAGAATAATCAACATATTAACGAAAATTGTTTTTGATCGCATTTGTAAACAAGATATATATATATATATATCGCGGGACTACTTCTGGTTGAGGCTATGGAGTCTGCTGAAATCTTAAGTCTGGACCAAGAGAGAATGAAAAATATGTAATCCATTTAGCTATGATCCAGCATCATTTCGCGATTAGCCCGCATGACGCTTTTATATCAAACACTGTTATGGATCACCAAATGGACCGAAATTGAGGGAGGGGTGAGGGGGTGTAGGGCCGAAAATGAAAATCTAGGCCCTTGTACCAAACTCAACTAAATTTTGTATACATATTCAGTGGGGCCCCAGAAGTCTAAAAGTGGAAAAACTAACCGCCCAAAATGGGGCGGGGGGGGGGTGGCCAAAAAATGAAAATCTAGGCTCTTGTACCAAACTCAACCAAATTTTGAATACATAATCAGTGGACCCCCAGGAGTCTAAAAATTCAAAAACTAACCCCCCCCCCGCCCATACATGATTATAAATAATTTTATTAAATATTAAATATAAGTGAGAGGCCAGGTTGTATGGTAAAGTCAAGTGGATGGCCACATTCTCAGAACACGTCAGCTTATTTGGACTTGCGCTTGGCGCGAGACGGATTACAATTGCCTGCGCTATGGATAAAGTTAAAAGGCATCAATCAAAATCAATTATTATTCTTTTAAATTATTTTTAAAATTGTCAATTTAAAAAATCATATTTAAATTATGAAACCGTTAGACATGATAGATAAAAATGAATTTTTACTCGTTGACCTAGGCAAGTTTTTCACATTCTCAAACAGGGTCAATAATATTTTCCACTAGATTCTTGATTAAAATCGTAGCCCGCAGTATTGCTAAGGCTCTGTAATTATTTTAATAAATTATTAACATATTTCTATTACTATATTAATCTAATTTATTTTTCATCATCTTATCGAATTTAAACGGGATCGAATGAGTTTAGTTAAGAAAATATCAAATCATCTGAAAAACATATCAATGTCATTGAAAAAAATTGAATTATAGGATATTGGTCACTGGTCATGCTCTCTCTTTTTATTGCTAATATTTTTTTAAAAGCTTTAAAAAACCTTCCTTTCATCAGATAATTAAAATATTTATTCTTGTGTTGAAATCAGTGATGTTTCAGGCCAGAACTATGATAGAAATATATTCAAGGGTTTATTTAAATCTAGATATTGATATTAATACTGTTTAGAGATTTAAATACAATCATCATCGGATGCTCTATTTTAATAATAAATTATAAAAATTATAAATAATTTGAAATTATTATAAATTTTTAATTATAAAAATATACATTTTATGAATCGAACTCAACGGATCTTCCTTAGTACGTTTGGCGGGTAAGCTCGCTTATATAGTTTGTTTAGCACCGACTTCAAATAGTGATTTTATGTTAAATATTCGTCGTTTAGTTGTAACTAAATTAGATAATTATTTTATACCTTTTACTGCATTTTATTTTATTTTTGAGTTCTTATTATTTTATTTGTTGCATTTAGTTTTTTTGAAGTCGGTTTTATTATTTTTTTATAAAAATTATTATTTTTCTTTTTTTAGTGATGTTATTAATAGTGACTTAATATAATAACTTGGATGCATCTCGTAAGAGAAAGGGTCGGGCCAATGAATCAGAAAATGATAATTTTTTAAACCAATTATTTTACATTAATGTATACATTGTATTTGAACTTCGACTCCGGAGATTACTACTACTACTACTAAAAATTATTTTTATTTTTCTCTTTTTAGTCATATTATTAATAGTGACTTAAGATAATATTTCGTATGCATCTCGTAAGAGAAAGCGTCAGGCGAATGAATCAGAAAATGATAATAAAATTCAATTCATAAATAGAGAAATTATCTCGAAACGTCAGCAGGTTTTAAATGAATGTTTTAAGATTTTTTTTTATAAAAGATTGTATTTATTATAATTTCGATTATTTGCTCATAAGAATTGGAGATTTACGTTATTTCATCATTGATCATATCATCAGAACTTGACCATATTACATGGTAGCACCTCTAAAGTACCCCTTTTTCCAATAAAAAAAAGACTTATCGAAATTGGCCCACGTGGCAAGAAGTTCTCGCTGAACATACATAAAATAAATAAATAGTTAGGTATCTTGACTATCTTAGAGCTATACTGATCCAAACGCAGAAAGAATTATTAAAATCGGTTCATAAACAAAGAAGTTTTACATTAACAAAAAAGTCCAATACCAATGAAAAAAAGGAACCAATCGGAAACTATACTGAACCCAATGCAAAAAAAATCATCAAAATCGGTTCACAATTGGCGAAGATTACAGGTAACATAGACACAAAAAAAATTCATTCGAATTGAGAACCTCCTCCTTTTTTGAAGTCGGTTAACAAATATATGTTTCAATCATCAACATCTGATTTTAGTTTTTCAAATATACATTTTTGGCTCTTGACATTTTTTTTATTTATTATTTATAAATTTCTATAATTCAATAATAATCTAAAATATTCACAACTCACAGATCTAAATAATTCTTTATTATTATATTATTTTGTAGTAAAATAAAAATTTAATATTTTTGGATTACTACATATTTACTTAAATTTTATAATTTTTCTCATTAATATATCAAAGAATAATTGATATATCAACGAGAATTGTTTTATTTACTTACATTAAAATAAAATTTATAGGATTCTCATACCGTGGACTTGACTGAACTTCAAGGTTTGCCAGTAAACATCACGTGTCTCAGTCTAGTCAATCCTCAGTCAGTTGAAGTTCAAAATGCAGTTCAGGACTGGACTTTTGCAGAGAGTAGAAGAGGAAAAAGACTCAACATAAGTCCCAATACAGTCAAGGTAAATAAAAAGTTAAATATAAATTAATTACATTTCTAAGAGTTCCGTACAAAAGTATAATGGGACCCTATTAATGTAGCTACAATGTTATGTCTATTTTAATGATTTAATTTTTTAAATAATATTGACACGAGAAGATGCAACCCCTAAAGGCCTGGATTGACCCCTCCATTATGAAAAGAAAAGGAGATTTTTGGGCTGGGTAATAGTCGAAGTTATCTGTAGATGCAGGTCTTTAACAGCTGAATGTTATAGGTCGCGAAGAAAAAGGTGGCAGGAAGCGAGTTCCAGAAAAAAGTTTAAGAGCTAATATTTTTTTTTATATAGCAATTTCAGAATTTAATTTAAAATATTATTTAACTGTTGAATAAGTGTCAAGAAATTAAAATTATGGTGTAGAGGTAAGTTGAAGTCGGCAGAATGGTTGTGTAAGGTCTTTTGGAGCAGAATTAGTTATTAAATGTCAGGCAAGCAAAATTACTGGAACAGACAGAATAAGTTATTGATTGAAATAAATTGATTGATGGATGAAAAAAATAATCGAATACCCTGAAAATGTGCGACAGCCTATCCATGTTGGGCGTCTCTGTCGGATCTGACCTGTCGTGGAATGAACACTTAAACTCCTCTGTGGCGAAATCTGCAGCAAGGAAGATTGGCCACTTATTCAGGTCCAAGCGATTTTTCACGCCCCTACATCTTCTCACCATATACAAGGCCCGAATCCGCCCCTGTCTCGAATACGGCTCTCATCTATGGAGAGGAGCCTCTAAATATTCTCTTGCTACCCTGGATGGAATTCAGAAACGAGCCGTCAGGCTAATTGACGATTTTACCCTCACTGACTCCCTCGACTTGCTAGCACATCGAAGAAATGTCTCTGCCCTTTCCCTTTTCTATAGATACTATCACAGCAGATGCTCTGATGAGATAAAATCAATAATTCCACCTAAAGCATGCTTTAGCGTTTTACCGACTCCCAACACTCTTTCGCGGTTAAATTAGAAAAGTGCCGGACCACTTCATTCGCCAATACGTATATCCCCATGACTTCAAGGAACTGGAACTCTCTCCTAGCCTCCATCTTTCCCAGCATTTATAACCTTCAAACCTTCAAAACCCGAGTGCAAAAACACTTACGTCTCCGCCCTCTCACTTAATCAACTTTCCCTTTTCTTCGGTAATGCAAGGGTCTTTCGAGATCCATAGGGGCTGCATCTTTACCGATGCGCCCCTTTTGCATTCGATTGCATTAAAAAAAAAAGATTTTTATATCATCGGATTAAGAAAAAAGAAGATATTCATGAACATTAAGAATAAAAATTCTGCCTATGGCTGGTAATATTTACAGTTAGCTGAGGAGAGAATATAAACATGTGTGTTCCCATTGACATCCGAAGATCGACGAGGGTTAACTAATGTTGTAAAAAAATTTAGTAATAATATTCATGAATTCCCAAATTCGATTTGCCTTATAACCACATGAGTAACATATTCAATGAAGGTGAGTGAGCCTAGCATCAAAAATGATCCCAAGGCCCTTGTTGCAAGATGAAGTATCATATCAAGTATAATATATAAAAATTATTTTATTTAAAAAACAGAAGACTCTCTCATTTTATTTTATTTTTAACCTAAAATAAAAACAATTCTGTTATCCATCGACAGTGAAATCTTTTATTCAACTAATATAATATATAAATTCGTCTCATTTAAAAAGTATTTGAGAAATTATTAAGAAAAGTAAAGTAAACTTTGCACCAAGAAAATAATTTATTTAAGTCAGAAATAGCTTAGCTCGATAATGAACATCATTGATCTTAAAAATGGAGTCTGAAATCAATCTGAACACACATTTCTTTTCAGAGTGCTTGAGATATTTCTAATAAAATAATTTTTTAATAAAACAATAATTGTGTTAATTTTTTATTTATTTATATACGAGGATAAGTCAAAAATTACCCACACTTTTCGTTCTACAACTTTATTAAACTAAGATAGGAGGCGGCCGCATGCGCATGCGTTGAGTTTGCGCGTCTGTGGTCACGTCTGCGGAATTTAATCAGGATCGCGTCAAATGTCGTCTAGCTACAACAGCATAAGCATGTCAGCTCCGCTATTAGAATGCACCAAAGAGGAGCAACGAGGAGTGGTCAGATTTTTGTAGTCACAGGGTGTGAAAGGTGCTGAAATTCACCGGAGACTTTTTTCACAATCCGAGTAAAGTGTTTTATCTCGTAAAAGCGTTTTTTATGGATCGAAATGTTTAAAAGTGGCCTAACGAGCTTAACGAAAAAATTCAAGACCTCACCATCGGCTGGGAAGGTGATGCTAACCCTGTTTTGGGACGAAAAAGGCTCTATTCTGGACGACTACTTGGACAGAGGGACTACCGTAAATAGTGCGAGGTACAGTGATTTGTTGGCCAATAAGCTAAAGCCAGCGATTCGAAACAAACGTCGTGGTCTACTCCCAAAGAAAGTTGTGTTGTTGCAAGACAACGCCCGGCCGCACACGGCCCATCACACCATAGAAACAATAAACAGATTGGGCTTTGATACCCTGGAACACCCTCCCTACGCCCCAGATCTCGCTCCCTCAGACTTTCATCTCTTTGGACCGCTCAGGAAGCTTTGAGAGGTCGATTTTCCTCAGACATGGACGTTCCGGATGCGGTGCAAAAGTGGCTTCATGACCAACCGAAAACCTTCTACCAGGAAGGCATCCGGAAGCTTGTGGCTCGCTGGACCAAGTGCATTGCTAAAGGTGAAAATAATGTATCTGTTGTACACCTATCTTAGTTTAATAAAGTTGTTGAACGAAAAGTGTAAGTAATTTTTGACTTATCCTCGTACCTTCACTCAAGAAAATTATCTATTTATATTCTTAAAAATAGGATATGGAACAGTAGAAATTCGAGCCCCATTCACATTCCAAAACTTATTTTTAACATTCATGCATCTACGAATTGTTATATTATTATTATCCTAAATTGGGGAGAATATAGAGAACAGATCAAATTAATTTTTTGCATGTTTTCTGCGTTGAAAGAAGCTAGTGGCGTATTATTCCTCTACAGTCTACACAGTATTTTCCGACTAGTTAATCTTAAGATTATTGTTAAATTTAATCCTGTTTTGATATTCCATGTTGATTCAGGCTGCGACAGCGCTCATGAATGATGCAGTGAGTCTGTTCGCAATCTCACTTTTGAACATCAATCAATCAATTGAAATCAGCCCACTTTCATGCCAAGACCCTCAAGCATGGCAACAAGGTTTCTCTTTGCGAAATTATATGAGATTAGTAAGTATGGAATCATTTTATTAATATAATAGAGTTAAGTTATAGGGAATCGGCTAAGAAATAATCATAACGAAAATTAACACAAATATTTCGGCTGAAACCATCTAGAATAGACATTTTTGATGAGATATTCTCATTAAAACGCACAATGTTGGCAATCTAACTATGAACTGTTTTTCAAATATTTGTGAAATGGGTACTTATTTCAATCTCCGTCAACCTCTTGAATGACTTCATAGTCTTCATAAGCATTTGAAAACGATTCAGAAGAGACTTTAGACGATATCTTTGACAAACTTTGGGTCTATTTTCTTGTTATGAAGTGATTAAATTTTTCAAAAATATGTGGTTATCCCTCTTCTATTCCTCTTGTAACAAATTTATTGAAGGAGATTAATCCATCAATTTTGGAGAGTAAAATATAGGGGGATTAAGTTTGAGAACACCCTCTTTTTTTATGGAACACATTTCGAGAGCTAGCTCCAGGGTCGGTTCCCTAGCATCGGGTAATTCTATGTTTATGAAACTGGCCCTAAAAGTAATTTATACAGTACTAGTTAATGTATATGTTGCAGTAAAACTCATTTTTTAGTAAGAACGGGTTTTTACTAGTTAAAACGCGTTTCACTGAATAACTTTGGGGCAACTAGAGTTTACTGATGTTAGTTGAGTTTGGTTCAAAGGTCTAGAATCTTCATTGTTGATCTTCCTTCTCATTTTGGGTGTTTATTTTCAAAAATTTTTAAATGAAAATGTCAAAAATTACATCCTCTACAAATTTGATTCTAATTTTTGACATTTTCGTTTAAAAAATTTTGAAAATAAACACCCAAAATGAGGAGGAAGATCAAAAAATGAAGATTCTAGACCTTTGAGCCAAACTCAACCAACATCAGTAAACTCAAGTTGCCACAAAGGTATTCAGTGAAACGCTTTTTCACTAGTAAGAACTTGTTCTTACTAAAACGGATTTTTACTGCAACATATATATTATATGCATTCATTCTCAATAGCTTAATCCTCAAATGTTTTAACCAAATAGATAAATAAAACCAAATTAATTTTTCCTCTATCAAACAATGGTTTCATTTTTATGGAGTTGATGAAATTTATATTTTCATTTCAGATGCATCCCGAGGGAATGACAGGAACTCTCTATCTTAATGAAGATTTTCGACGACAAGATTTTCAACTTGAAATATTAGAATACATGCGAGAAGAGTTTCGTAAAATTGGCTCTTGGAGTTTGGCTGATGGGTTTACTGGCTCAAGATCCAGTACGGATATGCGAAAAGAAATTGAACTGAATATTCAAAATAAAACATTCATAGTAGCATCGAAAATAGTGAGTGCATCATATTTTTAAGTAAATTCTTGAATTATTATTCTTTGAAGGGTCTATTATTATTATTAAAAACATATCAAGGAGATTTCTTTTCAATTCAGATTTTCATTAAGACATAGTTAAACCAGATATCTATTTTGTGAATTATGATGAAAATAAAATTTTAGGTTTAATAATTTAAATTTAGATATTCCAGAAAAGTGATTATTAAAATGCAAGAATGACATATCCACACTGTTTATATGAACTTCTTAGTTTATAGTAACTAATTGCAGACGTAATTTTATATCCCACGCAAAATACTTCTGTGAAAAAACAGGCCATGTTCGAAAAATTAGTGAAATCTAGAGTGCATCCAAGAATAATTAATTTGAGAAAATAGTAAGTACCTACTTTCAATTTAAATGCATTCTTTCCATTTAAATAACAATTTAAATCAGGGCTCTCCAACCAGCGGCCCAGGTGGTCATTTTGTTATTAAAATATTATGAATGCGGCCCGAAATTAAATTATAAACTTCCTTAAATATTTTTATGAATTACTGGAAAACATATCTGATTCAATTTGACCTTATATATATATTTTCTAAAATAAAAAGAAATGGAAACGCGATTAAAAATACAAAAAAAAGAGAAAAAATAAAATAAAAACTTGTTCCAAGACCTGGTACGCTTTCTAGTTAAAGCCGCAACAAGTCATTTCTTTTGTAGATTTTTGTCTGAATTTTAATGAAGTCCAATTGAATATTCTCTCTCTATATAACGAGTATCGTTTTGATCCGAGTGCAAAAGACCATTCCTAGAATAATAGAAATTAAGAAATTAATCTCTAATAGTCTGAAACAGGTAGATTCTTGTAAGTGGCATCCACTTACAAGTCCAGGCCTGTTTTAGCCATCCTTGCAATACACATTAGCTCTAAAAAAAGAGAGATCATTCTATTCGCGCTCTTTGTAATTATTTCTTCGATCAGATTTTAATGAAAGAATCGCTCACCCGTACATTTAATAATAAAAAAGTAAAAACTATTTTAAGACTCGGTACCCTAGAGCTGCCTTAATAATTTTTAATAAACTTAATTATAAATTGTCCATTTATGGCTATACTATAACATCCCCTTAAAATCTCAATAGAATAATTCAAAAAATATTTTCTGCCTTGTGTACCAGATATTCCAAAATCAGTAGTTATACCAGGGGGCCCTTTCTAAAATAAGAAGAAATGGAAAATCTCCCCAAAAGTTTATTAAGAATAAAGGCGGAATTTCAATTTTGAATATGAAAAAATATACCAAGATTTTCGAAAAATAATCACAATTTTAGTCTATTTTGAATAGATTTTTATTAGATATAAATATTTTACCGGCAGATTTTCTTTAGAACTGGAATCAGGCATTAAACTGAAAGAAAAATTTAAAAATGTCTCTTTATTAGGATTATACAAAAATTATCTACCCAGAAATAAAAACTCTTCGCCTCACAATATTTATTCCACTTTTAGAAATATGAATTTACATTTAGGTATGTACGTGAAGCTATTTACAAGAATTAAATTCACTAAAAGCAAAATTATAAGCTCAACCATCAGGTAAAAAAATAATGAAGTTTCGAATATTTAAAAATTATTCTTCATTTCATATTTCCATTTAATAAAATACTAAATTGAAAGTTTTTGTGCCTAGGGTAGCAGAATTTGTATATATTGAAGGAAACAATAAAAGAGTGTATCTTCTGCTGGAATTATAAATTTTATTTATTTATAACTATAGTTTCGTTATAAATAAATAACATTTATAATTCCAGCAGAAGACACACTCTTTAATTGTCTCCTTCAATAATAAAATACTCGTAGGTATATATTAGTTCAGTAATTAAAATTTTTTGATTTAAAAACAAAATCCAGAAGGGAAAGAACGCAAAGATTGTTATTCTATGCCATTTTTGCTACTTTGTCTACAATATTATTATTCTACATTATTAACTTTCTTTTTTGATTAACAAATATCAATAGAATTAGTATATATCTGAGACAATTTTATTTCTTCAAATGTGGCCCGTGTAGGTCAAAAGGTTGGACAGTGGACACCCCTGATCTAGATTTATGGATTCTAAATTTTTAATTTAAATTATTTTAATGAAACTTGGCTGTCACGCATTATGCCATTAGGGTTTAACAACTAAATTCGTGACCAGCCAAGTTTCATGAAAATAATTTTTCCCGAAATACCTCAACATTCTACAACAACAATAAAATAATTTAAATTAAAATTAAAAAATTCATACATCTAGATTTTCATTCAAAATGGAAAGAATGCATTTTAATTGAATATACTATTTTCTAAACTTAATTATTCTTGGCGAATTTAACTTGGCTCCATTCTAGATTTCACAAAATATCAACATTTTATATATCAATCATTTTAAGTTAGAAGACATCTGATCGAAATTACGAAATTTCATAGAAATAACTCCAGCCTTTTTTTATGCCAATTGTGAGCAAAATTTGCGCGGACACCATGAAAACAGACAGACAGGAATTTTGTTAAGCAAGGTTTCTTTCATAACTTTTCTTGGAACGTGTACAGTCAAAATTTCGGGCGATTCGGAGCAATGTACAGACAAAACCTTAAATTTATATACATATATAGATAGATAGATATTTAATTGAGTCAGAAATTGAATATAATGTTTTTGATAATCTTTTTCTTACACAAATATTACACAGGTCGACAATGAAAATTCCTCGGGCTCAAAAATAGCTGATTCTTATGTATTTCAGAATTCAAAAATTCCCATAAAAATTACCGATTAGCTCTTCTTTTGGAGATATTATCGGTAAAAACGACGAAAAGGCCATTTCGACCTATTTTAGAGTCCCATTAGATATTAAACATCATTATTTGAAATCAAAATATTTTGTTGACCTAATAGAGGACAGTTTCCTCTTTGATTGTCAAATTATGCCTTGTTTTTAGCTCAATTAGAACTCGAGAAATAACTAAAAAACTAAAACTACGTGATTTTAAAGAATAATAAACATAGATAAAAATAATCAGTAGAGATTGTGGTGTTGGTGCAAGGTGAAACATCTTTAATAAAGATAAGAATAAATAAATATTTTGTTTAATATGGATTTACTATGAGTTAAGATACTGGTCACTTATTTCACATTAAAATTAAAAAATTAAAAGATATAAAATTTTCTTTTTAATTTTAATGTGAAATAAGTGACCCAGTATCCTTAACTCATAGTAAATCCATATTAAATAAAATATTTATTTACTCTTAACTTTATTATAGATAAAAACATATGGTCTTAGTTTTTAGTTATAACTCGAGTTCTAATTGAGCTAAATTTAAGTAGTAATTTGAAAATCAAAGAGGAAGCTATTTTCTATTACGTCAACAAAATATTTTGATTTCAAATATTACTGTTTAATATCTATTGGGGTTCGAAAATAGGTCAAAATGGTCTTTTTCGTCGTTTATTTTTATTATAATAACTACAAAAGCAAACTTTATACGGAATATAGGTACTTTTCCTTTATTTTGGTGCACAATGAATAGAAAAATCATGAAATAACCTTTAGGACAAGGAAAAATATTTTTTTTGTAGAGTTGTGTTATCCACATGAAAATAAAATGAAAGTAATTTGTATTCCAAAACGAAAAATTCTTTAATTTCCTGACTGAATTAAAATATAATCATTTGAGCGGCATACACGAGTCTGATTACTACTAATAAAATTTAGGGAACGAGGTGTCGGCTTAAAGTGAAACATTTTTAAAATTCTAATAGGTTGGGTAACACCACCAACTTTTTTTTATGATATTGATGTGAGAAGGAGATACACTAGAAGGTCCATCCCCTAAAAGCCTGTGTGGGCTGGCCCCTCCATCGTGAAAAGAACAGAGTAGAAGGAAAAGAAGCCGGGATCACGAGCCAAATCTCAGAAAGTTAGATATAGTCAAATTTACTAAGTTTTTTAGGGGCTTCGAGCAGTGGTAAATTCTCCGCGCGATAAATTAGGTTAAATTTATCTCCAACTTAATTCAACTCCAACCTAAGACTACTACCTACTACTACTTTTTAAGACACACATATGAATTTATCTTTACGGTAGAGATTATCTTTTCAATTATAGTACATTTTTTGAAAAATAAAATAAATATTATGGCATTAGTAAAAAAAAAAAAATAAATAAAAATGAATTCGGTGAAAAAATAAAATAGCCAAATAGAAAAAAAATTTCTTATATGAAGATATGTACTTTTTTCTGTTCAAGGGTAAACCTTTTTTAGATTGGAAAAAACCACAGGAGGGACGAGTGGGGAATGATCGCTTCGAAGGATACTCACTTGACCTCATTGACAGCATCGCCAAAGGATTGAATTTCACGTATGAATTTCGTTTGACTCCAGATAAACAGCATGGATCACTCCTCGACGCAAAAACAAAAAAATGGAATGGATTAGTGAAAGACCTGTTAGACAGGGTAAGCTTCCAACAATCAAATATTTATTTAGGCTTAGATAAGAATGTACTTTTTTTAGTATAGAGATACAAACATGAATTAAATCAAAATTTGGCACAAAACTCTTCTAGCCAGACTCCTGCCAATAATTTGTAAATGGTTAGAAACCTTTCTCGCAAATGTAGAATTAAAGTTGTGGTTGATAGAACGTCATCCGAATCTTTCTCTACAAAATCTGGAGTTCTCCAATGCTCACTAATCCCCTCTAGCCAAACTTCAAACCCAAATCACTCGTACGCCTACGATAGAGCTGTGCACAGCAGCGGCGTCGGCGCTCCTTCACGAAATCGAAATAATATTGATTCTTCATTCACTCTACGCCTAAACACATTAGGAATATTATGCTCTCAAAATTTACTTACCAATACTTTTAATACAAATAAGACTCAATGTTGTCTCATTTCTAGGCGCGAAAATAAAAATTTCTCTGACATCCTCTTTGGTTCAAATTCCCTGATGATGTGTTACAGGCTGTCCATGTTGAGCATCTCAATTGCCTCTGGCCTATCTTGAATTGAACACATTTCCTCTGTGGCAAAATGCTCAGCAAGGAAAATTTGTTTTTTATTCAAGTGCAGGGAATTCTTCACTCCCCTGCAGCTTCTCATCCAGTTCAAGGCCCAAATCTGCCCCTGCTCAAATACGGCTCGCATCTATGGGGACAGGGCTCCAAGCATTCTCTTGACACCCTGGATGCAATTCAGAAACGAGCTAACAGCGTAATTGACAATCCGACCTTTACCACCAGTCTCGACTAGCTAGCTCATCGAAGAAGTGTTTATGGCATGTGCTGTGATGAGTTAAAGTCAATAATTCCCCTAAAGCCTGCTTTGTGCGTAGTATGCAATTTGGCTATTACCAACATCATTTCGCGGTTAAATTGGGAACGTGCTTGACCAATTCATTCGCCAATACGTTTGTCCATATGACTTCAAGGCTCTGAAGCACTTTACCCTTCAAACCGGGGTGCAAAAACACCTACGCCCCACCCTTTCGCTTGATCAATTTCTCCTTCCCTTCGGTAATGCAAGGCTCGAGACCAATAGGAGCCGCAACTTCCTGGGGCGCCCTTTCTGGCATTCGATTATATTAATGAAAAAAATCCATTAATCATACACAAGACACAAATTTCATTAAATTTTGGCAAATGAGATACAAGATACCAAATGCTCATTTTAATTTCGTTTTTGAGATACTAAACATTATAGATTCTTTTAAATTGTCTATTAATAAATCTGGGTTTCTTTGTTATAAATGCCCATGACAATTTGGTACTTTATCATATTTTTTATTTTGTAATAAGTCGTCTCGACTGCTTCTTTAAGCAACATGACAAAGTAGTCGAATAATTGGCCTTTTTTCTGAGAAATACTATTAAGAGCAAATCTTGTTATATTTTATTTTTATTTTTATATTGTATGACTAAGCATTAAAATCTCAATAAAATCATTCAAAAAAATGATGTTCTTTATTTTTAAACCGAAAGTTCTAAAGCCAGAGACTCCAAAATCTAATCAGTTTTTTGCATTGGAAATATAACATATTTTAACACCAGAACCTACGTTGTACGACTTTTTCAAGCAATTGTGGATATCGGAATCCACAAAGACAGAATCATGGATGAAAATGTACTTATGTTATTATCTTCACGTTGCAGTCATTTTTAAATAAAAACAAAAAAAATATTGAATTCAATACTAACGAGTAAATAATTAAAAGTAATATTAAAAGTTAATTTAATATAATTTTCAGAAAGCGGATTTGGCCATCTGTGATTTGACCATAACGTTTGAACGGGAGTCTGCGGTCGATTTCACAATGCCCTTCATGACTGTTGGTATGGATAATTCTATGCTTTAATACTTACCTTTCCTTTATTAATATTTTTAATCTTATATTATTATACTTTCAGGGATTAGTATCCTATACAGTAAGCCTCCAGCAAGTGTTCCGAGCCTCTTTTCGTTCTTCGACCCTCTTTCAATAGATGTCTGGATGTATATGGCCACATCTTTCCTTCTTCTCTCACTTATTATGTTTATGATAAGCCGAATTAGTCCCCACGAATGGGAAGGATCCCATCCATGTGATAACGATCCAGAGGAAGTGGAGAACCAATTTTCATTGCTCAATTGTCTTTGGTTTACTGTCGGCTCTATTATGGGTCAAGGTTGTGATTTACTTCCTAAGTATGTATTTAACCAAACATTAGTCAGCACAGCAGAAATTTATTGAAGAAAACTTAAAGATTCATTCTAATAGAGTTTTTTACTGTGATTCTCAAGCCATTTTCTAATTTTTAACAGCTTGTCAGAATTTCACGATATTTTTGGTCAAAGCTTCTAAAATGGCTATTTTGACAAATATTTGCGGCGTCCTGTACATGAAACAACAATATTTGAAATATAAATATCTTGTTTTATTAATTGAACTGAACAAGCTTCATCTTTCATTTCCAATTCAGTGGAAAAGAGAATGATTATTTTTAAGTAATGAATGTACTTACCATATGTAGCTTTGTAGCATATTAAGATCTTATCCTAGTATCACAATGTTTCATACTATATATTAACTACATTGCCCTATATAGATTTTGAAATCTATATAGGCACTATATAGTTACTATACTACTAGGGTAGCTTTATTAGTTTTAAGCGAAAGAAAGACTATACATACATTCTTAACTAGTTTATGAAATATTTTCGAATTTTGTGTGCTTGGTGAGGGGGCGGGGGATTCATGAATACATTTATGAGTAATTTTACAATAAACCTTTAATTAATGTATACAATTTTTGATTAGATACTTTCGCCCTAAAGTTATGCAACCAATACGCCTCAGAGACGTATCATTCATATACCCTATAGGCAATCCTATAAAGTGGAACATCGGTTACGAACACCCTATAAATAAAAATATATAATTTAAAATGGACCTATAATAAAAAGAGTTATTATTTTTTAGGGGCCAAAATTGGGGGATTCAAAAAATAGAGCTATCAATATAAGTCCTAGTCCCTTTGATCGATTTGTACGAAATTTCGCGTATACGACCTTATGAAAAAGACTCACTAAGGGCCAGTTGTGTGTCGGTTTGTAAAGTATTAGTTAAGTTGACAAATGGTCGAACCTTAGACACGCACTTCCATCTGATTGGCCATCCGGCCGGGCACTTGGTGATTACTAACGTTTGACCGTTTGTCAAATTAACAAAGACTTTACAAACTGACTTACAACTGGCCCTAAGAGAAATTGATAGTGACCCAAAGGGGCGAGGGGGGTAAAAAATTATTGAAATGATAAAATTTTCACAAAAAATTTGTGGAGCTATTTCAGCTAGAAGAGTTTCATAATTAAATGAAGAAATGTTCAATTCCTAATGGGTCCAAAATTAAGAGGGGAGGGGGTTCTTTCGTAAATAATTATAAAAAATATTAAATATAAGAGAAGGGTCAGATGTATGGTAAAGTCAGCTAGATGGCCAGATCAGCTTATTTTATGCATGCTTACAATACTCGACTATTCTGCATGGTAAAGTAAAAAGGGAAACTTGTTAATTTTAGGTTAGTATCATATTTGGTTTATTGCTTTGCTCCTACAGCCGCATAGTCAGACGGACTTACAGTGTAGTGACATTAATAGGGTCTCATTTTACTTGCAAATTCTAAAAATTGTAAAATTTCATGAGAATTAGCATAAAATACTACTAGAATCAATTCATGGGTTTTCTTCAGAAAATTTCAGTTCAATTTTTTCGAACAGTGTTATTTAATTATTTTTTCACTCTTTAAGTATTTATTAGATAATTAAATATGTGACTTCTTTTCATCAGATCGATATCAGGACGTATTTTGGCGGTCAGTTGGTGGTTTTTTGCCCTAATCATGATCGCCTCCTACACCGCCAATTTGGCCGCCTCTCTCACCGTCACAAGAATGGGCTCCACAATCAAAGATGTTAATGATCTTGCCACACAGAATAAAATTAAATATGGAGCCCTCCGTGGTGGTTCCACTTCTGGATTTTTTCAGGTAAACTATTTTTAGAACATTAAAACGCCTACTTCTTTCTTTATTATTATTACTATAAATACACATGTTGTTTTTACTTTGGGATCAAAGCCCATTTAGTCAGCTATATCATAATATTTTTATTTCTTTATGTATGTGTTTACGTATATGTGCGTAAGAAAGTGTGTGTAAATTGCTGTAGAGGTCAGATTATAGATATATAGACGGTCAAATTTTTCCACCAAGTTAAGCTTGAACCCGGATTACATGCTCACAAGCCTGGTACTCCATCATATATATATGTATTTATTGAGTGGAATAAATAAATACAAAACTTTTATTAAAACAACCTTCAATCGTTTATTAAAATATCAAACATTTCGGAAGAATTTCTCCCTTTTTCATTGAAATTTTAATTTAGGAATTGTAATTTATTTATTTATTTATTAATGTAGTGTACATAGAACAATATAGACCCTCTATCTCCTGGGTTTTTTAAGTTTCAGGATTCAATTTTGATAAATAGTTTTATTGTTGATCTGTGCCGCGACACTACTACTTTACACCCCCTTTCTTTATTTCAGTCAGATTAAAAATTTGACACAACTAATAACTAATGACACTTGATAAATACACTATTTTTTAAAAAAATCGTTAGAGACGTTTTTGAGAAAATCAAAAAAAACGAAAAATCTTTCATGTTAATGTCCTCTTCCGGTCTTCCGATTTAAACCAAAAGCTTGATGTACTCTTTCTAGCATATATCAATGGTTGTGAAACGCAGGGGGGTACATTCTTACTTAAGTAAATATCAATTTCCAGTTTTTCTATTTTAGCGAAAATCTTGTTATACTTTGGGTAGCCTCTAGCTTAAGTTTCAAATTTAAAGTCTCTGTGACTTTCCGAAGACGAGATATGAACGATTAAAATATTTATTTTACGACACTCCAAATTTACAACCTCTTCTTTCAGATTAAAAATTTGACACAACTAATAACTCATGCACTTGATAAATACACCAATTTTTAAAAAAATCGTTAGAGGCGTTTTTGAGAATAAAAAACGAAAAATCTTTCATGTAAATGTCTACTTCAGGTGTTCCGATTTCACCCAAAAGCTTGCTGAACTACTTCTTACCTATATCAAGCTTAGGTTTCGAATTTCTTAGCTCTGAGACTTATGGTTGCGAAACGCAGGGGGGTACATACGTACGCACTGACCAATGGATTTTTGGCCCCTTTTTGGCCTCTGGGTCTTATGTCCTAAATCTGGTTTCAGACTATTAAAGGCATCGATTCCTTCCACCTATAAGTTTAAAAATGAAATTAACTTTTTCATCTCTGAGATGCAAGCTCTCGAAGAGTCAGGACCTAAACAGGGCATCGCAATACTTCCACATTATATTCTATGAATATAAATGTGAAAGTAACAACATATTTGAGTATTTTGCTCTATTTGTCCCTGAAAGGGACATATAGTTATTTTGGGGGTGGGGTGCAGGGAGGCGGGTGGGTGTGGAGGTAGAATGGGTGCGTAGTGGGGTGCAGGGTGGGTGCGTAGGTGGAATGAGGTTGAGGTGCGGGAGTGGAATGCAGGGGTGGGGTTTAGTGGGTGGAATGGGTGGGAAAGGTGCGTAGTGGGGTGCAGGGTGGGTGCGTAGATGGAATGGGGTTGAGGTGCGGGAGTGGAATGCAGGGGTGGGGTTTAGTGGGCCGGGGGTGGAATAGGTGGGAAAGGTGCGTAGTGGGGTGCAGGGTGGGTGCGGAGATGGAATGGAGTTGGGGTGCCGTGGTGGAGGGTCGGAGGTCCAGGGGGCATAGCATAGGTAATTTTTTTTTTAATATAAAATTTTGATTAGGTACTTTTTTTATTTTAAGTCAAAGAAAGAGGGTCGTCGCAGCTAGTTAATTAAATAAATATAAATAATATTTTCTTTATTTATTCACTTATTATAAATATGTATATATTTTTTCAGAAATCCAATTTTTCCACCTATCAAAGAATGTGGACTTTCATGAAACAAACTCAACCTGATGTGTTCACGTCGAGTAACGATGAAGGCGTAGAAAGAGTATTAAAAGGAAAAGGCATGTATGCTTTCTTGATGGAGTCTGTCGCGATCGAGTATCAAACTAATCGCAATTGTGAGTTAATGCGAGTTGGCGGCACTCTTGATAGTAAAGGATATGGAATCGCAATGCCAATGGGTAATCATACACACACACATTTCTATTTTTTCCCCCATTTATTATCGCCAATATTAATATACCTCATTTGTTTTTCTAGATTCGCCATATCGTACTATGATAAGTGGTGAAGTTCTTAAATTACAAGAAAAAGGATCCCTGGAAGCACTCAAGGATAAATGGTGGGGCACTTCATTGAATTGTGCGGTAATTTTTTTTTTTAATATAAAATTTTGATTAGGTACTTTTTTTAATTTTAAATCACTGACTCTATCTAGGCATGAATTAAATATTTTAGGTGAGGTGAAAACACTCTCATATCCAGGGAAGCAAAAACCTCTCCCCCCTCCCCCAGTCAAGAGAAAGCGAGAGGGTTGAAAATTTTTAGTGTGTGATCGATCCTGTAGAAAGGGAAGTAGTTCTTATTGCTATCACAGTATTACTTAAGTAAAATTATAGTCTCAAAAAAATTGAATATATTTTTTTTTAATTATGTTAAATATAAATTTTAAAAAAGTGAAACTTTTTCAAGACTCGGTACGCTATTTAGAATTTCGATAAATTAATACTTTTTGGCGCCATTTCTTTTATAAGACTATTTAATGACCTCTTTTTCAAGGACATTTTTTCAGCCTAACCCTGCCGTTTATTCTACTAAATTAAAATCTATTCAAAATTTAAAATATTTATTTTTTTATATCGTCGCCTTAGAGTAAACTTGCTAACTCACAACAAGGAAATTTTACAGGAGAGAGAAAAAAACAAACAAAATTTAATATTCCAGTGGACGTGCACTGATGAAGAGCAGCGGTGTAGCGCTCGAAACGTTGTAAAATATCGATTACGTCAGCCCAAAATAAAGTATCAAATAGAAGTTTGCTTTTATTTCAACTTTTTATTTTCCCATAACTGGCCCCTTAGCCAATTCAATTAAAATGTAATATTGTTGTTATGGAAAAAACTATTTTTCATATTTTTTTTCAACAACTTACGATCGTAAATTTAAGTAGCAGTTTTACTTGGACGATGCTGCATCTCTTTTTCTTTCGAACGGTATTAATATCTCTTATATGATAAAAAATGGAGTGCAAAAAGGTTAGGGTTTCCTGCTGTAGGGTGATCAGCACACACTCCGAAAGGGAAATTATTCCTCGCCGAATCTAGTCGTTTTTAGTGGTAATCGACCCCTGAAGATGCCAAAAATTCTGAAATTACTTAAGATAACAGTATTTTTTGACATCTTTAGTAGTTGATTAACCCTAAAAACGACTGAATTCGGCAAGTAAGAATTTCACTTTCGGACTATGTGCTGATCACATTACAGTATGGGATATGTTATTTGTATTCTGAATTTATTTTTTCAAAGACTCGAGAAGCTAATTGGATGTTGATGAAAGCAGCCCACGGTGGTTGTAAAAAATAAGACTATAGAGGTTTTATTATTTACATTTATTTATTAAAACCGACGTTTCGGAATTCATTCTCTCCTTCTTCAGGGTAACAAAAAGTCAATGAAAGTAGTTCAAAAAATAGTTACTTTCTGTCTCCTTTGACAATGCCAAAAAAACATTATAAAATTCTTTTTCATTTCGAATAGAAAACGATAAAAAGTAATTGATGATCCATATGTTATTAACATATGGATCATCAATTGCTTTTTACTGTTTTCTATTCGAAATGAAAAAGAATTTTATAATGTTTTTTGGCATTGTCAAAGGAGACAGAAAGTAACTATTTTTTGAACTACTTTCATTGACTTTTTGTTACCCTGAAGAAGGAGAGAATAAATCTCCGAAACGTCGGTTTTAATAAATAAATGTAAAATAATAAAACCTCTATAGTCTTATTTTTTACAACCACCGTGGACTGCTTTCATCAACATCCAATTACATATTTATACCAGTCCGTCTCCTAAAGAAAATCTCTATCAACTCGAGAAGCTTCCGCAAATTTTAGTCATTTAGCAATTTCTTTTTGTAATTTCTGAATTTATTTTTTCAAAGACTCAAGAAGCTTCCGCAAATTTTAGTGATTTAGCAATTTATTTTTGTAAGTTCGGGCTAGAAAGTTGAAACTTGGTACAGACACACATTTTATTAATACATATTTTTGGGATAAATTTCAGCTCATTAATTTTAATCGTTTAACAGGTCTCTCATTTGACAAATTTATTTTTTTCCGATTTCTTGAATGCTTGAAGCAAAAGTTTCAAAACAAGAAAGCCCAAAGAGAATTCAAATACACCAGAAAAAACATTAAAAAAAATAATCAAAATTTTTATTAGTCATCGCTGGATAAATTCTGTACCTCTTCCCCCTCCACAGTGCCATTTGCTTAAAAGCTACAAATGTGTACCTATCTATTTTCAAATAATGTTATGTCTTTTAGGATGATGATGTCGATGAGAATAGCATGGAATTGGGCTTGAAAAATGTAGGTGGTGTATTCATCGTGGTTGTTATTTCTGTACTTCTCGCTTTTATCTGGTCTATCTTTGAATTTCTCTGGAACTGTCGCAAAATTGCTGTCGTAGAAGGGGTAAGCATTTTCTTCTATATTTAAGAATCTAATTCGTTCAATGACTAATGGATGTTTTGGTTTTATTTTCAGTTGACCCCTCTTGAAGCTCTTCGCGTAGAATTGGCTTTTGCGGTTCAATTGTTTAATCCAGAGAAGCCCGTGCGGAAGAAACGGGAGGAGGATGAAACGAGCTCATTTGAGGCTCTACATATTGAGAAAAAATCAATCAATTGAAATAGGGGATAGACTTTTCTCATCCAATAAAAAATTAATTAAATTATTAATCATTTTAGAAAATAGATAATGAATAATAAAACTATTGTTGTAAAATTAGAATCATCCTATTGAAGAAAGTTTAAAGAAATAATATAGAAAATAAAATAAATTTCTCATCATAAACTTTCCTATTTGTATTATCAGGATAAAGACAGAAACATGTTAAGAAAATAATTAAATAAATAAATAAATTATATTAGTTTCTAGAAATTGTACTTTTAGAATTCATTATCACAAAGGTATGTTAAATTCCATATCGTCGTTGATATTACAAAACATCGTAAGTCCGATTTTTGTTCAAATACGTATTATACCTTTATACCGACCAACTTTTCACGGCGCATCTGTCTATTGAAACCTTATTATTACCTTATTAAAACGAAAGTATTTCATTTCACATGTCCATATATATTTATTGAATTCAAATTTTTAGTTCAAATTATTTTCCTAAAACTTGGCTTTTACGCATTGTTATGTATGTTACCATATCATGAGATCATAATAAGAGGGGACTGGTGGAAGCCCTATCAGACAATAATAATAATAATAATTTAATGCGTAAAAGCCAAGTTTTAGGAAAATAATTTGAACTAAAAATTTGAATTCAATAAATATAGATGGACATGTGAAATAAAAAACATGCGTTTTAATTGGAGTTACTATATTCTTGACTCATTTATTAAATTGATGATATTGAACTTGACAGTACATTAGATCTCACTACTTTTTTTGGCAAACGGTTTTTATTAATCGTACTTAGCCTTTTTCACACAAGTGTTTTTGTTGATTATACGTTTATACCGACCAACTTTTCATGGAACATCTGTCTATTGAAACCTTATTATTCTATTCCAATTTAATTTCGCGTTACGGACAAATAATAAATATTGCATTGTATTTGTATGTATGATATTCGTGTTTAAAATGTTTTTTCTTGTTTTCTGGCAAACAAAGAATTTAGGACTTACGAGGTTTTGTAAGATTAGCAACGATATGTATACTACTATACATTTCCCTTAGAAATATGATAATGATCAATTTTCAATTGATCCTTTATTTTCTCATTTTAATTTTTAATTGTTTTAGAAAATGTAAAACTCACAAAGTACTTTTGAAATAAATAATATTAGTATTAATTAATTTTTCTCTTTGGTTATATTTAAGGAATAAGCAGGATTTTATTGACAATCCAATCATCTTATTTCATCATATTATAATCTCATGTCCCTAGAAATATTATTTTCCTTGTAAAATCTTTTAATATCACAGGAAGACAAGTAAATCGTCTCCTCACTTAAATTGGCTAAAATCAAATAAACAGAAGCTGAGATTTACGTACGTAAGAATGTACCCCTGCGTTTCTTAACCATAAATTCAGAGCTACAAAATTCGAAACTTAAGCTCGATAAAGACTAGAAGGAGTTCAGCAAGCAAGTTTTTTTTATTTTTATTTTATTGTAACACTCTGATATTTATTTATTATTTTTTCTTTTAATGTGTTAATCGCATTGCACAGTTGTGGGGCACTGTTGGTGCTCTCAACACTCTGGCCGCTGTTCTGGAGATATCTGAGCTAGCGGCGCCCATATATGCATTATTCTAATTATTAGCCACAACATCTGGCGCTTTATTTGGACGGCTTATGAGGTGTTTCATGATTATTTATAAAAAATCTGTTTTCATTTTTGTAAATGGATCCCCCCTTCTGCGTGGCGCATTAAATCAGTCATTGAAATCGGAACACCGAAAGTTGATATTTAAATGAACGGTTTCTCGTTTTTTTTTTTTTTTTTTTTCAAAAACGACACTAACAATTTTTTTTTTAAATTGGTGTACTTAGTTATTAGTCGTGTATAAATTTTAACCCGATTGAAATAAAGGAAGGGAGTGTAAATTAGGAGTGTCGCGATGATTTCAAATAAGTGAGAATGTGAAAGTCTTATGGTGAGCACACCAATTTTTTTTTGTTTTTTTTTTTTGGCTTTTCTGCCTTTCTAGCCATAGGCCTAATTACGATACTAGTTATTATTTTTTTTAAATTTGTCTCTACCCCCGGGGATCAGATTTTAGCTGGATGCCTCGAGTCGGATTCGAACCCGAGTCCCCTGGTTAGCTCGCTGTCACGCTACCGCCTAGCCTATCTGACCCCCCCCAGCACACCAGTTGATTTTTTTTCTCAAAAATGCCTCTAACTTCTTTTCTTTTTCAATTTTTAGTATTGATCATAAAAACATTTATTGTTGAATCTATACATTTTTTAAAAAGAGGATTGAATTGAAAAGTAATTAAATAAAAATTTTGTTTGAAAAGATTTAAAAACATAAGTTTAGATCACTGGTGCGGTATTTTTAAAATACCAAAGAAAAGTATAGCTAGTGAGAGTAGAGATTTTCACCTAAAATATGCGTTTTGTGGTTTCCAGAACCTAAAATTCTATGATTTAAAAAATAATAATAATAATATGTATCAGAGCTGCCTTATAAGAACGAACATTGCCGGCACTGGCGTTATTGACATCATACAAATTATGGTTTTAAATCAAATCTATGAAGAAAAATAAATCAAGTATCACAGTTGATACAGAGGAGATTTTCTTAAATTTCAACCCAAATTTCAATTCCGGCAGCATTCTCAAAGGCATGAATATTAAATTGGTTATATTTCCGATTCAAGTTCAGTTATGGTATGGATTTAAAAGTTAATTGAATGTTCTATTAGATATATAACGTTTGTCTACATCTGTTTTAATGGCACAACACCTTTTAGCTACCTTTAATAGATCATGGTTATTGGATATCTCACCTAATCTTTTTAAATTTCAGCACAAAATAGATAAATAACAGAACTGATATCGTGAGACTTAGTTGTACATTTGTCGGTCTGTCCGTCTGATGATCACGTCTCCAGCTATTAAAAAAAAATTGAAAATGTCAATCAACTTGGAACTTGTTAAGATGAAAAGAACCCCACATTTTTTTTAAATTCCTAAAATAAAACAAACTTAATACGAGGATAAGTCAAAAATTACTTACACTTTTCGTTCTACAACTTTATTAAACTAAGATAGGTGAACAACAGATACATTATTTTTCGATATAGTCTCCACCTTTAGCAATGCACTTGGTCCAGCGAGCCACAAGCTTCCAGATGCCTTCCTGGTAGGAGGTTTTCAGTTGGTCATGAAGCCACTTTTGCACCGCATCCCGAGCGTCCATGTCTGAGGCAAATCGACGACCTCTCAAAGCTTCCTTGAGCGGTCCAAAGAGATGAAAGTCTGAGGGAGCGAGATCTGGGCTGTAGGGAGGGTGTTCCAGGGTCTCAAAGCGTCTCAAAGTTGACTGTCGCCCAGCTCCCTCTTTTTGTGTTACGCTCGTTCGGACACTTTTAAACATTTCGATCCATAAAAAAGCGCTTTTACGAGACAAAGCACTTTCCCCGTATTGTGAAAAAGTCTCCGGTGAATTTCAGCACCATTCGCACCCTCTGACCACTCATTGCTTCTATTTGGTGCAATCTGATAGTGGAGCTGACATGCATATGCTGTTGTAGCTAGACGACAACTGACGCGATCCTGATTAAATTCCGCACACGTGACCACAGACGCGCCAACTCAACGCATGCGGCCGCCTCCTATCTTAGTTTAATAAAGCTGTAGAACGAAAAGTGTAGGTAATTTTTGACTTATCCTCGTAAATAATACAAAATGTCATTTATCTAATAGAAAGTTCTATTAATTTTTTATATATTTTTGGCGATGACCACATTGGGGGATAGCGACTGATACTCGGGTTTGAATTAATCTCTGTCTGCAATTTATAATTTTGAAATAACTATTAGAATCTCTAATCTAAAGTATCTGGGAAGCTTGGGGAGAAGCTCATCACTTCAACTCTATAAAAAATTCAGCTTTTATCATTTGGTTAAAACAACTAGCGAAAATAATTTTATAGATTTCTTTATTTTATTTATTTATTTCGTATGATAAAATAAAATAAATCAAAGAATATTAATTACAAAACATAAAATAAAAAACAAATAATTTAATCATGGGATTTTAAGGACTTTGCTCAAGTGCTTCGTCTTTGGGTAATGATAAGAACCAGTGTTTGTCCATTGTTGACTTAAATGATTTACGAAGTATAATAGAGAATTTTCATTTTATTATAAAATTAAAGATGTCAGAATGAGTTATACTAATCACTTAGCAGTTAGAATTTATTTGTAACTGGTATCATAGTAACAAAATAGAGAGTGGTTCAGTAATTGAGTTGGAGTCAAAGGTAACTGTGGACCTGGGTCTTTAACGATAGAAGATTTAGGTCAAGTCGTAGCCAATATGTCTAAGAAGGAAATTTTAGAAGTCATAATGAAAACGAATTGGCGAATGCCTTTATATAACTTGTATCTAATTAGACACAAAAAAGTGTTAGGTATATGTTTGAAAATCGCGTATTTTATGAAAACAAAACTTGTAGGAGATAATTGAGTTTAGTGTTATGTTTAGTGAGTGGGCGTAAAAAAGCGACTGGACCTCAATAAAAATTCAAGAATGCACATGGGAGATTTCTCTACAGAGGTAATATGGCTTATTTTAAAAGAAATCAGGCACTATAGTGGTCCCTAAGATTGGAAATTTCTCGCAAAACTCTAAGGCAGTGGTTCTCAATTAACAATGTGCCGCTAAACATTAAGAGTAGTAGGTATGTTGTTTTTCTGTACGTATTTGCAATTTATTTGAATATAAATATTTCTGTACCTTTATCCTTGTTTATGAGTTGTTTATTTCTTCTACAATAAATAAAACTACATTTATTATGTCAGTCAAGGTGTACTTTTCATATTTAATTCAGAATATTTTTCTTTATTGCGACTAAGTCTATGTAAACTACAATTTTGTTAGATCCTTGGTGTGCCGCCAAATTTTTATATCATTAAAGGTGTTCTGCGAAGAATAAAAAGGTTGAGAATCACTGCTCTAAGAAAATTAAATCAAAAGAAACGTCCGGAAGATTTTTAACAATGCGCCTAGATATTAGAGGGTATTATAGGTTAGCTAACTACAAGTCTCCGCTTTTAAAGTACATAAAGTCTAGTTTACACGGACTTAGTATTTGCCATTAGTACTATTCCATTTACTAAGCACTTAGACTAACTGATTAGTAGTGGTTCACACGTCTCTTCTAAGCACTCTAATTAGTGTATAGTGAAAGCTGCAAGATAGCAATTCGAGTTGTCAATATATGTGGTAGAGGAGGCTTAGCCATTAGTAAGATAGAAACCATTTCTATTAACCCGCACTTGCCACTCTACTAATACTAACCATTATGTGTTTACACGACACAGAATTAGTACGAGTGGTTAGTACTAAACCCGTGTAAACTAGCCTTAACTCTTCTTTGAAGCAATATCTACGCGATTGTTTTGTAAGGATAAAGCAGTAAATAGAGAGTAATATTATGAAGGAAGAGAAGTAGTATTTATAAATGGGTTGAATCGGATGTCTCTAGTTCCATTACTTGTGGACCTGTGTCTTGAAAGATTGAAAATGTGATGAAAGTTACAATCTCTAGTAATAATCATGGGAAAAACAAAGTAGTATTAATTTAAACCTTTAAAGCAATACACCATTCAAATCACCACACAAGTGAATGGAAAAGTTAATACTTTTTGAAGATTCGCCTCCCAGTTAGAGCCACCTTAAATAGAGCAAACTTAAATATAATAAACTATAAGAAATTTATTTTTATTTCAATTATCTGAGAAATAAATATTTTCTTCATTTTTTAACCCTAAGTTGTAAAACAAGGGAGTCCGAAATCTAATCAGTTCTCCGGATTGGAAATACAAACATTCGTGCTCCAAAAATAACTTCCTACGACTTTCAGTTTTTGAGTTGTGAGTATCGGAATGCAGACACATAGGCAGAAAGATAGAAAATCATTGGATAAAAAATACTTGGTAGGTTTCGCATTAAGATATAAGAAAGTTACTTTCTGTTGCTCCTGAAGATGGGTTAGCCACTGAAATATATTTATATATCGAGATTAAAGTCACTCAAAAAATAAATTCGTTTTATTTTTATATCTTAATGTGAAACCTACCAAGTATTTTTATCCAATAATTTAAAAGATGTTTCACCAAGTACCAACACCCAAACTCCTTACAAACTATAGTAGAAAATCATTCATGTTTGAAAATGACTTTTCTTCACTCTTCAGACATTTTTAAACACAATGAACAATAAAAAAAAGCGAAGCCTACCTTTGGTCCTAACGAATAATTCTCTATAATGGTATTCTATTTCTTCTTTTCCAGATCAATCAAGAAAGAGCTCGGATAAAAGCGGTCGAGTAACATTTCGCCATTCCGTTTCCGTTGGAGAATTTAATAGAAAAACATCTCGTTTGTCCGAGTACGAAATTCCGATTAAATTTCTAGTGAGAAAAAAATGTTGGTTATTGAGGTTTTTCTTGAAATGTTGTATCCGAATAAAGTATACCTATCCAAGCGATGAAAAATTTTCTCTCACTCCAAAAGAAATAAAATTTGGAGCTAGGAATGCAAATTGTTGGTCAGAAAATTATGGAACTAGAATTAAAATGAGGAGACGTATGAAAGTTAAATATGATGATTGTCCACCGGGCAATTGGTCCCTCATTAATACTTGGCCGCCTTAATAAATTTTTTTCAAAATATGACAACACTACAAAGATCACTATCCTTAATCATATCAACGTTTATATTATTTTAGTTTATATGGAGAAGAAACATTCTAGTTCTTTAATAATAAGATTAATAATAACTTTTTTAGAATTATACTATTGAGTGGATATTGACGAGGCATTCCAACAAAAAAGAAGAGGATAATTTATACTGTCTTTTTTTATTCATAAACCGACGTTTCGGAGGCTATTCCCTGCTTCTTCAGGGTTTTGAAAGTTAGTGAAGGAAATCCACTGCGACATTTCCCTGTCTCCTCTGTCGCATTGGATTTCCTTCACTGACTTTTCAAGGAGAGAATAACCTCTGAAACGTCGGTTTATTAATAAAAAGATAGTATAATTATCTTCTTTTTTTAACCGACTTCAAAAAAGGAGGAGGTTCTCAATTGGACTGAATTTTTTTTTGTGCCTATGTTACCTGATATCTTCGCCAATTGTGAACCGATTTTGATGATTTTTTTTGCAGTCTAGTTTCCGATTGGTTCCGTTTTTTTTCATTGGTATGGACCTTTTTTGCTATGTTTGTTTAGGCATAACTTCTTTGTTTATGAACCAATTTCGATGATACTTTTTATATTGGAAAGAGAGTACCTTAGGGGTGGTCCCATATTAATTTAGTCAAGTTCTGATGATAAGATTAATGACGAATTAACGTAAATATTCAATTCTTATGAGCAAATAATCGAAATTATAAAAAAATAAAATCTTTTATAAATAATCAATCTTAATATTTCATTTAAAACCCGTAAATGTTTCGAGAGAATTTCTATATTTATGAATTTAATTTTATTATCATCATTCGCCCGACCCCTTTCTCTTACGAGATGCATGCAAGGTATTATATTAAGTCACTATTAATAACATCACTAAAAAGAGAAAAATAAAAATAATTTTTATAAAAAAAAAAATAAAACCGACTTCAAAAAAAATTAAATGCAACGAATAAAATAATAAAACTCAAAAATAAAATAAAATACACTAAAATGTATAAAATAATTATCTAATTTAGTTACAACTAAACGACGAAATTTTTACATGAAATCACTTTTTGAAGTCGGTGCTAAACAAACTATATAAGCGAGAATACCCGCCAATCGTACTAAGTAAAATCCGTCGAATTTGATTCATAAAATGTATATGTTTGGCACCGACTTCAAAAAGTGATTTCATGTTAATATTTCTTCGTTTTTTTTATTGGAGTGCCTCATCAATATCCACTCAATTCATTTATCAGTCCGTCTTCAAAAATTACTTCAATCTAATTATACTATATTCTACTATTAGTTTGTACCTTGGTGTACTGGTGGGGATTGAATAAGCTATTGAATTCTGTTGCTGTACCAAATCACTCATCACGTTTTTTATTTTTTTATAATTTGAAGTAAAATAATTAGAATAACTAATATCTCCATTCTATTAGATCTCTAGTGATGAAAAACAAAATATTTATAAAATGAATTACATGTGAAGTTGAACACAACGTCTCTGAAATCATTACATGTGTTTTTTTATTATTTATAAATGTTAACTAAAATTGCGGCCAATAGCTCGGGAGGGGGGGGACCAAGGGGGCTGAAGCCACCCTCCCCAGGACAAGGGAAAAAATTAAAAAATTAACAAATGAGGATTTCGAAGTTTAATAATTTAAAGACAAGACTTTGAAATATAAAATTAAATTAAAATATTTAACTTTGAAATTGGCAAAACATTATTTTTGACATTTTACGAATGTTTATATAAAATAAAGATAAAATAATTTATATAAAATAATAGAGGCACACGTCTTCGTGTAGTTTTGTTTTAGTGAGATTAAGAGCTGATTAGATTTCGATTAAAATCAAGCCTACAATTAAGGGGGGGAGGGGAGGTCTTTGGTAAATCATTATAAATTATTTTATTAAATATATAATATATGAGAAATAAGTAAATGGTATATATATACCATATACGTATATACTTTCTATTGATAGTGTTCAAAATGTTAATTCTCCTCCCGAGCTGGTAGGGTTCGGAGGGTGATCAAAGTTAGGGGAAGAGGAGAGAGTCCAGAAGTCATTTATAGGGTTGGTAGAATGGAGGGGGACCAAAGGAAAGGGGACGGCATCCAAGGGACAAAGTCCCTGGCTAGCAAGAGGCCCGCCAAAAGCGGTCGTGAACGTTCGGGAATATTTAAAATCATATATTCTTTACATCAGTGTTTCTCAAACTTTCGGCTCCACGAACCCCTGTTAAAGTTTCCAGGTGACAGCGAACCTCTTAACTAACTAATTAAATCCCCCTCCCCCCCCCAAAGAAAATAATAAAATTGACTGTTGAAGAAAATAAGGTTTTTATTTCAATAAAAGGCAACAAATAAAGTGCCAAAAGAAATACCTTTTTAATATTAATGTGATGGGTATGCTTGTTTCTTGTCGCAAATGGAGTCAAATTTAGGAGTAATTTTGGACAATTTTAACCTTAATTCTGACTCGGTATCAAGTCGATTTCTGTATTTAGTTTTTATCATGCCCAGGTGTGAAAACCCACTCTCACATAAGTATGTTGTAGCAAAGGGTAAAAGGAAATTCACTGCTTTGCGTGAGAGTTCGGGATACCCTTCCTGTCTAGCTGCCCAAAAATCTATCAAAGACATCCTTTTTAAATCAGCTTGAAGAGTTTCACCTACGGACTTTTCTAATAATGACTACTGTTGCTTAATATTCGAACTATAATATATGCTCTCGTTCATGACTGCAAATGGGTTACGAATCCAGCCATCTTTAGCATTATCATTATCCGGAAAATATCTTTTCAGTTTGTCGGAGAGCTGAGAAAGATGAAGAACAATTTCAGCCCTTATTTCGGAATCCACGGATAAGGCGTTCGTCGTGATAAATTCATACAAAAGAGGAAAACATTCAAAGATATTTGATCTCAAGCAAGTTTTCCAAAATTCTATTTTTTTATAAGTGCGTTTATTTTGTCCTGCACAGTGAATACACTGCACGTGGAACGAAGCATCGAAGCATTCGTTTCATTGAGACAAGAAAAAATGTCAGCTAAATAGGTTACTCTTTTAAGCCAGGTTTCATCTTCAAACCGGAATTTAAGGTTGAAGTCACTGTCTCTCAAAAATATATAGATTTCGTGACGAAGTTCAAGATACCGAGCTAATATCCTGCCTTTTGACAACCAGCGTACTTCACAGCGTAGCAGTAATGAAACATGTTCACTACCCATGTCTCGGCATAATAATGCGAAAAGTCTTGAATTTAGCGGACGGGCTTTTATGTAATTTATTATTTTTACGACCTCTGAAAGTGCTGTTTTTAAATCATTAGGTATTTTCTTGCTCGCCAATGCTTCTCTGTGCAATGCACAATGCATACTTTTGACCTCAGGAGCGAGATTTTTAATCCTGGATATTAGTCCAGATATCCTTCCTGTCATGGCCTTTGCACCGTCAGTGGATATACCAACGCACTTTGTCCAATCTATGCCATTTTTTTCAATAAAATCATTAATAGTGTTAAAAATATCTTCTCCTTTCGTCGTAGACTCCAAGGTCTTACAAAATAAAAAATCTTCTTCACATATATTTTTATACACATATCTAACAAACCCAAGTAAATTCGGTAATCCACTAATATCTGTTGATTCATCAACTTGAATCGCGTAATAATTATTTTTTAATCGTTGTGCTAGTTGATTTTCAACATCGTGTGCCATGTCGTGAATGCGACGTGCAATTGTATCATTTGAAAGTGGTATTTTATCCAGCAATTTCGAAAATGTGTCTCCCAATACACAACTGACCATATCTTTAGCAGCTGGTAAAATCAATTCTTCAGCAATATTGTATGATTTGTCGGTCTTTGCGATTTTATATGCCACAAGGAAAGAGGTACGTAAATATTTACTCATAGAGTTAGTAGCCAAGACGGTTTTCATAGTCTTTTCGAAGAAGCCAACTCTTTCTTTTTTCGAACAAAAAAATCTATAGGTTTGTCTACGTACTGCGGATGTTTTGTTTCCAAATGTCTTCGCAGCAATGATGGCTTCATCGAGCTATTTGCCAGAACTTCTGAACATATTACACACTGTGGCTCTGGGTACTGAGATTCTTCTTTGCACGTAAATTCAATTTTCAGATAGTCTTCGTCATATTTCCTTTTTTTTTGCCGATCATATGATTGTTTTTTCTTGTTCTCTCGATTTCACAGAATTTTCGTTTAAAACTGAACTTTCAGCAGAAGTAGACGCAATTTGAGTAAATGTACTTTGTACAAGCTGCGAACTGGATGATAACGTTGAATTACTTGGACATTTTCTGCGTAATGACACCGTTTTTAACCACTCATTCATTTTCAAAAGCGAGCGACGAATTCAGTCGTGTACGCGCCACCATGTGTGCCATGTGCCTGCCAGTCATCAAGCCACCATTACGTAAATCTTGTCGCGAACCCCCTGCCGTCGAATGGCGAACCCCTAGGGGTTCGCGAACCACACTTTGAGAAACACTGCTTTACATCACTAAATAGCGTCAAATAACTTATTTGGACTATATATTTTTTGTTAATTTTGACTTAGAAATTATTTCCCTATATTCCCTCGAATTAGAAAACACCATGATATATTTGTTCGTTTAGAAAAGATGCATATCCTATACTACTAAAACGCATTTGTGCCTGCCTCTGTATGTACCTATGTACATACCTACCTACCTATGTATCTATGTATTTATGTCCGTCCCCAACAAAAACAGTCGTCATGGTTACCAATTTAAATAAAATTATCTATATATATATAAAATTAAAGTTTTGTCTGTACATTGGTGTGGTGGTCTGGGTGGGTGCTGGGATGGTTTCGGGGGGGGGGGGGTCAGGGGTTATCATGGTTATTAATTTAAATAAAATCTAAATATATAAAATTAAGGTTTTGTCTGAATATTGGGGTAGTGGGGTGGGTAGGGATGTTGAGTGGGTTTCGGGGTGGGGGTCCAGGGGGCGAGTCCCCTGTTTAGCAAGACGGCCGCTGGCGGGCCTTGCAGCTAATTAATGACTAACAAATTAATGAAATTTAAAAAAAAGTTCGACCTCTTGGATGAGAGGAGAGAAGGGGATTGATTTGTTTTGGATCTCGAGGGTGGTAGCTCTATTCCTGTGCGCCGTCAGTTGGCGAATAGCCGTCTGTCCTCCAAGTGCTCGTTTCAGCATGGAACCCCACCAGCAGAGGCTCTAAACAGTTGATGCAGATTCCGGAACAATCGAAATGTTGCTCATTTATGTGATAGGGGCCTTTGCCTTTGGCCTCTCCTCAGCCTACGACATTCCTATTAGTGAGTGCGCTATCTTTTCATTATAAAATGAGAAAATACAAACTTGAAATTTACAAGTTATATGTATAAATATTCTACGAATTTAAAAAAATTGCAAAAACATGTATTGATTATTTTGGGGAGGGTCGAATTTTTTATGAGGTTGAAAGTAAATAAACTGATGTGGACATCCACATAACTTTATTATACACCTGGCTCCACTCTTATATTTAATATAGGGTGGGCCATCTAACGTTTGGAATTTGAATCGGCTATAAAAAAAACTAATGGATATTTTTTCAAAATTATGAGTTTATTAAAAAGATTAGACATTTTCATTTAAGAATGAAAGTCAACATCATTCAAACGGCTGGCTTAACAGTACCCCATCCGATCAACCCAATTGAAAATGTACTGAAAAATTGGGTTGATCTGATGGGGTACTGTCAAGCCAGCCGTGGCACGTCATTTGAATGGTGTTGTGTTTTATTCTTAAATGAAAATATCTAATATTTCTAATAAACTCATAATTTTCAAAAAATATTCATTAGTTTTGTTTATAGCCGATTTAAATTCCAAACGTTAGATGGCCCACCATATATAGAAACCAAGTGTCAAATATGTACTTTTATTGAGTAAAAAATTTCACAAAATTCTCATTATATTTAATATATTAAAAAATCTTTAAGCTCAAACAAATATTAGGTGCTTTTGAATAAAATCAACATAATAAATATAATAATGGTTCAAAAAATGTGATCGAAAATATACGGGGGGTAGTTTTATTTAACAGACACGATTGTATTGTATTGATTTTATTTTTTTAACAAGCTTTTCTTATTGACGTACAAAAATAAACTAATAAAATAATGCAAATATTTGTCCGGATATAATCTGATCACTACTCTAATTTACACACACTTTCACACATACACACACACGAAAACTCAATGGCCATAGTTACCGAAAGCCTTTAAAAAAAATAACAATAATAATAATAAATAAATAATTAACAAAGGATCTCAAAAATAATTGAAATTAGATTGTAATTGTGAATAATTTATGTTTACAAGTATTTTTCTAAATTATCTTCAGGTTATTATGACTACGGTCACTTAAAATTGATTTATACCATGAAAATGAGCGCTCAACATCCTCAGATGTAATGGGGGAAAATTTAAAGGATCTTTATATATAAATTTCTTAATTTATTTTTCATTCTTTCTCCGGAAATTCACTTTTAAAATATCTGTATTTGGCGCAAAATAGGCAATATTTGACAAAAAAATCCTTCAATATGCAATGTCATGCAATATTCTTCAAATATGAAATTTTATGCAATATTACTCAAATATGCAGTATAAAATTAACCCACAGTATCCTAGATACATGATTCGGATAGATAATTGATTCCCTGGGTCGTATGTGGCAGCAAACAAAATATGCAATTGCATAGGAATCCGGTCTCTAGTTATAACCTCCGATTCAAAATTATCGGAGCCGGACGTGTAAAATCAATCTGAAGTTCCGACCTTTCGGAGTCGGAGTCGAAGCTCCGTAACATCCCTAGTTCATACCTATTCTGGATTCTTTCAAAGTATGTGAAAAGAAATTTCACCAACTCATCATTTCCCCCTTTCAATCTCTTCGACAACTTGGTATAGTCATTGACGCCTCTGATAAAGCCGAAGCTTTCGCTTCCTATTTCGCGACCAATTCAAACCTGGGCTATAAAGGGCTTGAGCTACCCTTAGTACTGATATAATGTCCGATATTGTTTTCAGTATGCCTGCAATTCTAAAATTCATTCGGAATTTAAAGACCAATTATTCCCCTCGCTCCGACGATATCCCAGCCATTCTTATTAAAAAATGCACCCCTTAACTTGCTCCCATACTATCTAAATTTTATACTTAATCTTTCCTATTACTCTGATATATTTTCGGAGAACTAGAAATTAGCCAGAATCCAACCAATTAAGAAAAAAGGTGATTCTTCCAATGTAAAAAATAATTTTTAGAATAAAAATAAAACCGACTTCAAAAAAAAATTAAATTCAACAAATAAAATAATAAGAATTCAAAAATAAAATAAAATGCACTAAAAGGTATAAAATAATTATCTAATTTAGTTAGAACTAAATGACGAAATTTTTACATGAAATCACTTTTTGAAGTCGGTGCTAAACATATACATTTTATGAATCGCACTCAACCTAGTACATATGGCGGGTAATGAAAACAACATCACGCAAGGTCGCTTATATAGTTTGTTTGGCACCGACTTCAAAAAGTGATTTCATGTCAAAATTTCATAGTTTAGTTGTAACTAAATTAGATAATTATTTTATACCTTTTACTGCATTTTATTTTTGAGTTCTTATTATTTTATTTGTTGAATTTAATTTTTTTTTTTGAAATTAACAACTAATCTATTCTCGGAAAAAAATCTTTTCAATTAAATCTTAATTCTGATAATCGTTCAAAAAAAAGTTTGCGTCATAAGACTAAAAGATCTCTCATTAAAAATAGTAAAATAAATTTTTCATTTGCTTGACTATAATTTGCTACTATTTTTATCTGAAATATTTTTATCTTATTCTAATTATGACAAATGTGAAATTTTTTTATATATTAGTAAAATATATCCTAGTAAAAAATATAAAGAAATAAATGATTAAACTCTACCATGAAATTTAACGTTTTAATCTTATTCTCCCTCATTCTTTTACCTTAGTACCTTTAGATGCTTTTGAGACTATTTCTGTAAGTACTCTTGACATATATTATTATAATTTTATAAAATTAGTGATCTTAATATCGTGATGATCAAATTCATGTACAAAGAGAAAGCTGTTAAGACATCCCACGGTAGAAACACAAAACGATGTCGAGATGGTCCGTTAGTGAACCTACTTTAAGGCCCAAGCCTCAACTGATTATCGCTGTCTTTTGGAAATCTCACTAGAATCGTTGTTAGCGAGGGGTGAATCGTGTCCAATTACTTCTACTTCCAGTTTCATTTCCAAGTGGAAGACGATAGATGACAACATAGATTATCTAATGAATTCCAAAGACGGTGTACACCTAATTTCAATCTCGGTTCACTCTTTGGTTGTTAGTGACACAGACAGAAGAGAAACACTGCAAGACAGGATTTGAACGCTTATGGATGATCACTTGAACAATCATCCATAAGCGTTCAAATCATGTCTTCTTTCATTTTAAAGATATCTTAAAAGTTAAGCTGACCTTTCCAGTTAAATATATATTTTCGTTGATTTCAAACCTTATACCTTTACAATCTATATTTTTCCAACCATTTCGCTATAAAAAAGTGATAGATTTACATTACTTAAAAAATAAATATTAAATGAAGTATCTACTTTTATAGTAAAAATTAAGGTCTGGTTAGATTTTGGTACATTTTGGTACATTTTCTTTTGAGATTTCTAAAAACCAATTAATTTTCTTAAAATAATTTTTTGTGATGCTTATTATTCTAAAAAATGTGAAAAAAATACAGAATGAAATAAGTAGGTACTTATAAAATTTTAAAGCTTAAAAAAATTAAATCTGATTAGAATCTGATCAAAGAAAATGTCTAAAAGGACGTGGATAGAATCTTCTCATTATTTTTAGAGCTACGTAATGAATTGTAAAGAAGCCAAATACAAGTCCATTTCTGTTTTGGACTATTAGAGATTAATTCCTTAATAGAAATGGCAATTTTTCCTTTGCCATTTAGACCATAACGAAACTCATTATATAGAGAGAAAATATTCAATTTAACTTAAATAAAACTTGATAAAAAACGTAAAATAACCTGACGTATTCTGATGTGGCCATCCACGTGACTTTACCATACAACTTGGCCCCTAAAATTATTTATAATCATGTGGGGGGGGGGGGGTAGTTTTTATATTTTTATTCTTCTGGGGTCCCACCAATTATGTATACAAAATTTGGTTGAGTTTGGTAAGTGGACAAGATTTTCATTTTTTGACCCTACACCCCCCCCCATTTTGCGCGGTTAGTTTTTGCATTTTTAGAATTCTGGGATTCCACTGATTATCTATACAAAATTTGGTTGAGTTTACTCAAATGGCCTAGATTTTTAATTTTTAACCCCTCTACCTCCCTTAATTTTGGCTCGATATGCACCAAAATCTAATCAGCTCTTAATCTCAATGGACCAAAATTACGTGTGAAATTTGGTTTTCATATTCAGACTAGTTTTTGAGCTAGCTCGTCCACAAAAATTTGGTAACGCACAGACTAACAATCAGACAACCAGACAGACTAACTAACAGACATTTTGACAAAACAATTATTATCTCGAAAAATATAATTTTTTCAATGTTCACTTATTAGAGCTTTTTTGTAGAGCGAAATGCCATGGTTTCGCTCAATTTTTTTTAATTGAAATAGTTTGCGTCGTTTTTGAGATATTTCGAAAAAAAGAAGGAAAAAAAATACTTTTTTCATGCACGATTGCCATACCCTGTATGGTAAAGTAAAAACAATTACATGCTGTGGCTCTAACTGACGAGAGTATCAAGTCTTGAAAAACTTTCAATTTTTTCCTACATTTTGACTAAAGATTCGAAAGCCTTGTCTAAATCTTTAGTCTAATTTAAATAATTCCGAGAGATTAAGACTAAAATAGAATTACAGTCACAAATACACAAATTAATTTTAACTTACTACAAATCATTTTACTTTTATTTCTTTCTTTCTTTAACAGTTGGAATAGTTCATTTTATCAAATAGAAAGCAATTATAATAAACTGGCTAGAATAACACACGTGTGTTTATTTTTTTATTTATTTATATTTTCAAATGAAATTGAGTGGAGATAGAAGCTTAATTTATTGGGAAAGTATTAAATCAAAAAAAGGATAAATAATGCGTAGTTAAATCTTCTTGGCACCAGACGGCATAGAGTTGCCTACGTCAATTTTCTATAATTATTATCACATGCGGGATTCAGGACATCGTGGACTGGGTTAGGGTGCGTAGAAGAGAATGGGCAGCGCATGTGGAATGGATGGTCGAAAACCGGCTGCCGAAAATCGTAACGAGAAACCGTCCTGATGGCAAGAGGAGTTGAGGGAGACCAAAAAAAAGAATGGTCACAAAGTTGAAGGATGGTCGTTAGGGATGGCAACGATATATCGATTATTTTTTTATATCGATATATTTCCAAAATATATCGATCTATAAGTATCGATATACTCCTTGCAATATATATCGAATATCAATATATGCCTTGCGATATATATCGAATATCGATATATGCCTTGCGATATATATCGAATATCGATATATGTCTTGTGATATATATCGAAAAATATATCGGAATTTTTTTTCACTTGCAAATACCAAAAAACTGCTGCAATTTTGTAATTGTCCAATTTTATACGAAATTTTTATTTCACAACATCATATCTATTAAAAAATACTTTGACTACGTACTCTAAACTCAACAATTCATAAATATAAAAAAATTTTCGAAACGTTTACGGGTTTTAAATGAACGTTTTAAGATTGTTTTTTTTTTTTTATAAAAGATTTTATTTATTATAATTTCGATTATTTGCTCATAAGAATTGGATATTTCCGTTATTTTTTCATTGATTAAATCATCAGAACTTGATCAAATTAATATGAGACCACCCCTAAGGTACCCCCTTTCCAATAAAAAAACAGAATCATCGAAATCGGTCCACGTGGCAAAAAGTTCTCGCTGAACATACATAAAATAAATAAATAAATAAATAAAAAGTTAGCTATCTTGTCTACCATAGATATATACTGATCCAAAAGCAGAAAGAATCATTAAAATCGGTTCATAAACAAAAAAGTTATGCGTGAACAAACATAACAAAAAAGGGTCAAATACCAATGAAAATTAATATTGTACCAATCAGAAACTATACTGAATCCAATACAAAAAAAATCATCAAAATCGGTTCACAATTAGCGAAGAAATCAGGTAACATAGACACACAAAAAAATTCAGTCGAATTAAGAATCTCCTCCTTTTTTGAAGTCGGTTAAAAAAATAAAAATTTATGTCATGTATTGTAATAGAGTGGCGAAAAAAATACCATAATACTAGAACAATTTAATTTTTAATTATCTTAATACAAAAAGTAAACAAAGTAAGAAAGTATTATTTGAATAATATCTATAGTTTAAAAAAATAAAAGCAGATATTGTAAATCTACGATAGATATATCATATTCCGGATTTTTCTTTATTTTAATTTTAAAGTAATGATTATTTTAAATAAATTGATCCTCATCGTCCTCCTCTTCATTTTCATCTTCCGCATTATCATCTTCATCATAATAAATTGGATTATATTATATTTTATTTTATTCCAATTTAGTTTTTTTATTATGCAGTTTTTAACTAACTAAAATTTTTTAATAGGTATTTTAAAGGATGAAAAATTATTAATAAGTCTCCTGATGTGTTTATCATTCTACTGCTAAATTCAAAAATTTTCTACTGTTTCTTTCAGATTCGATCTGGGAACACTTTTTGTGTGTTTTTGTGCTCGGTGTATCCAGTTAAACCAATAGATGATAGATCTTTATTGTTTCTTGCAGTCGTAGGTTGCAAATACGTAAATAATCATGGCTCCAAAATTATTAATTTGGAAGTTTTTTACCAATACATCCAAACAAAATTAATTAATTAAAAAAATTAATAAAATTATATCGATATATCGTATATATCGATATATTTATGTATCGATATATACCTAAGTTATAGCTAATTTCGATATATTAAACTAATTTGCAATCCCTAATGGTCGTATTCTTCCTTGGAAAAATAACAGACTACTTAGCCAAGAAATAATAATAATAAGAAGATTATCACATTTTCAGTAAATTATTATTATTATTAATTTTTTATTTTAATACTATTATTATTAAATAAAATAGTAAAGAGAAAAGCTCTAGTATTAAAGGTATCATAGATAAGATAACAGCTGAGGCTTAGGGTCTTAGGTCGCCGACATAAGAACATATAGATGGAGAGCGACGTCTAGATGGCAAAATCCCAGATTCTAATAAAAATAGTGAGTGCCGGGCTATTTATATTTCAACAACAACGTGGTCTTAAAAGAAAGCCCTCCTATCAACATTATAATTATAGAAACAAGGCAAAATGGAACGTTTTGGAAAAAATTCGCCTATCGTGAAATATTCCTAAATGCTTTTGTTTTGTCTTTCGGGAAAGTAGGCTAAGTGCAAAATAAAATATTTTATTAATATTTAATTTTATTCATTTTTTAAATCAAATAAAATCTCACAATGAGTTGATTAATACATGATTTCATGATTGGAATTCAGAACTTATGTGTGTTATAAGCTAATTGGATTCGATCCACTTTTCCAGCAATAAATGAATATTATTATCTTGAGATTTCGTAGGTAACTAGTGACAAATAAAATAATAATTTAGTAAATTAGTATTTTTTATTTTTATTATCCCATATTTTTTGGCAACGAAATTTTCTCTGGAAAGAGACGGACTGGTAGAATTGAAAATAATGGAAGGCAGCCCAGGGGTAGTGAGGAAAGAAAAAATTAACACATATCAAATAAGATGTAATTTATTGGAATACGTTTTCCTTTCCTTTCAAACCGACGTTTCGGAGGATTCTTCCCACCTTCTTTAGGGTTTCAAGGGGTCAATGAAGGAAACAAATAAAATGCTTCCTTCCTCTCTACACAGCAGTGTTTAAAACTTTTCTCTTCCTGGGGTCAATGAAGGAAACAAATAAAATGCTTCCTTCTTCTCTCCAGGAAGAGAAAAGTTTTAAACACTGCTGTGTAGAGAGGAAGGAAGCATTTTATTTGTTTCCTTCATTGACCCCTTGAAACTCTGAAGAAGGATGGAAGAATTATCCGAAACGTCGGTTTGAAAGAAATGAGGAAGGATTCCAATAAATTAGACGTTATTTGATGTGCTAATTTTTTCTTTCCTCACTACCCTGGGCTGCCTTCCATTATTTTCAATTAAAATTATCCCATATTCTCTCAGGGTATATAAACAATTTTTAAATAGGAATGAAAATGATTAAATATCACTAGAAAAATTTAAAGAAATAATATTCTATGGATTTTACTTATGGAAAGTGGTGTAGGTTTTTAGGTGAAACATGATGTTAGTTAATAGAGTAAGCAGGGTGTGTAGTTTCACAGTGAAACTACACACCCTTACTCTATATTCTATGGACATTTTATTTTTACTTGAATTATATTATTGAAAACAATGCAGCATTTGTTGCGAAAACGATTCAATGAACTTAAAATTTTTTTTTATTTTATGTATTTTTTAAAATTTAATTAAAAATAATATTAACACATCTTATATATAAAAAAATAATAAATAAACAAAAATATAATAACTTTGAATATATGATATTTTTGTAGTGTGGCGAAAACGTATGAATGGGGGTTCCATGAAGTCAAAATAACAGAAAAATCTTTTTTTTTTTACAATTTTATTTTTTATATTTTTAAAACATTTATTATGTAGCCTTGCTTCACACTAACGACATAAAAAAATGTTTGGCTCTGACAAAATCTTCATCTCATGGGAGATTTGTGATATCTTTCAACTTGGCTTTTGCTGATTGTTTCTTCGCCAAAAAGTTCGTTGAGATCACATAAAAATAATTTTTATAAAAAAAATAAAACCGACTTCAAAAAAATTAAATGAAACAAATAAAATTATAAAACTAATAAATAAAATAAAATACACTAAAAGGTATAAAATAATAATCTAATTTAGTTACAAATAAACGACCAAATATTTACATGAAATCACTTTTTGAAGTCGGTGTCAAACATACATTTTATGAATCAAACTCGACGGATTTTACTTAGTACGATTGGCGGGTAAACTCACTTATATAGTTTGTTTAGCACCGACTTCAAAAAGTGATTTCATGTAAATATTTTGTCGTTTAGTTGTAACGAAATTAGATTATTATTTTATACCTTTTTAGTGTATTTTATTTTATTTTTTGAGTTCTTATTATTTTATTTGTTGCATTTAATTTTTTTGAAGTCGTTTTTTTTTTTTATAAAAATTATTTTTATTATTCTCTTTTTAATGATGTTATTAATAGTGACTTAATTTAATACCTCGCAAGCATATTGTAAGAGAAAGTTTCAGGGCCAATGAATCAGAAAATGTTAATTTATTAAACCAATTATTTTACATGAATTAATGTATACATTGTATTTGAACTTCTACTCCGGAGATTACTTCTCCGCCATAGACTGTCCTTGATCATCTTTTTAGTCCTTGTTTTTAATAAGAGGAAAAAACTAATTAAGTAAAAAAACCTCTTTTCCGATAATTATTAGAATTCCATATTCTGTTCCGATCCCCAGAAAATGATATTAAACCAATTATTTTACATGAATTAATGTATACATTGTATTTTAGCTTCGACTCCGGAGATTACTTCTCCACCATCGAGTGTCCTTGATCATCTTTTTAGTCCTTGTTTTTAATAAGAGGAAAAAACTAATCAAAGAAAAAAACATCTTTTCCGATAATTCTTCCAATTCCATATTTCTCCCTCCCCCAGAAAATGATATAAATTTTAATTTTATTAAACCAATTATTTTACATGAATTAATGTATACATTGTATTTTAGCTTCGACTCCGGAGATTATTTCTCCACCATCGAGTGTCCTTGATCATCTTTAGTCCTTGTTTTTAGTAAGAGGAAAAAACTAATTAAAGAAAAAAAACCTCTTTTCCGATAATTATTCCAATACCATATTGCGGATATTCTTTTTCTCCAGAAAATGATATTTTTTTTTTTTTTTTTATAAATTTTATTAAACCAATTATATTACATTAATTAATGTATACCTTGTATTTTAGCTTCGATTCCGGAGATTGCTTCTCCACCATCGAGTGTCCTTATTCATATTTAGTCCTTGTTTTTAATAAGAGGAAAAATCTAATTAGATAAAAAAACCTCTTTTCCGATAATTCCAGAAAATGATAATTTATTAAACCAATTATTTTACATTAATTAATGTATACATTGTATTTTGCTTCGATTCCGGAGATAACTTCTCCACCATCGAGTGTCCTTATTCATCTTTAGTCCTTGTTTTTAATAAGAGGAAAAATCTAATTAGATAAAAAAACCTCTTTTCCGATAATTATTTCAATTCCATTATTCCCCAATCAAGTCGATTGGTTCAATCATCACTCCAACTCCAGTCTTCCCCAGAAAATGATAATGAAATTAAATTCTTAAATATATAAATTCTCTAGAAACGTTTGCGGATTTTAAATGAACGTTTTAAGATTGATTTTTTATAAAAGATTTTATTTATTATAATTCCGATTATTTGCTCATAAGAATTTTTTTTTATGATAATGATGAGAGAAGGAGTTACACCAAAAAGGTGCAACTCCTAAAGGCCTGGGTTGGTCCCTCCATCGTGAAAAAGAAGAAGAAATAATTTTATGGGTTGGGCGGGGTTCGAAGGTATCTGTGGATACGGGTCTTAAATTGATGAAGATTATAAGTCGCGGGAAAGATGGTGGCAGGGAGCGAGTTGCAGTCTCTGGAGGCCATAGGGATAAAAGAGTTGGCGAAAGCGCTTGTTCGACTTTTATCCAATTTGACAGCGAAGGGGTGCTGAGCGTTAGAAAACCGCGCGTTTCTCATAAAGAGGGCATTAGAGGGGATAATTGATTTCAGCTCGACTGAACAGACACCGTGATAGTATCTGTAGTACAGGGAAAGGGCAGAAACGGTTCTTCGGTGATCTAGGGAGTCGAGTGAGTTGGTTAGAGCCGGGTCTCCTATTAGTTTACTATAATTGCTCGCTTCTGAATTGCATCCAGTGTAGCAAGAGAATGCTTGGAGGCACCCCTCCACAGATGAGAGCCATATTCGAGACAGGGACGAATTTGAACCTTATACAGTATAAGAAGTTGACTGGGAGTATAACAGCGTCTAGACCTAAATAGGAGACCAATCTTGCGCGATGCTGCTTTAGCAGTGGTTGAGATATGGTCATTCCATGAAAGGTCAGACCCTAGAGTTACGCCTAGCATTGAAGTTTTATCCCTGAATTCTAGTGAGTTTGAGTCGAATGATATGTTTGGGAGGTTTCTGTCGACGCGGCTAGAAATAAGGCAACACTGAGTTTTCCCTGCATTGAAGTTAATTAAGTTAATAGGATATTTACGTTCGTCATTGATCATATGATCAGAACTTGACTAAATTAATATGGGACCACCCCTAAGGTACACTCTTTCCAGTATAAAAAGAATCATCGAAATCGGTTCATAAACAAAGAAGTTATGCCTAAACAAACATAGCAAAAAACCTCCAATACCAATGAAAAGAAAACGGGATCTATCGGAAACTAAGCTGAACCCAATGCAAAAAATCATCAAAATCGGTTCACAATTGGCGAAGATATCAAGTAACATAGACACAAAAAAAAAATTCAGTCGAATTGAGAACCTCCTCCTTTTTTGAAGTCGGTTAAAAATGACTGCTGCATTCCAACCTTTCTCGAAGTGGTAGAATAATACGAACAGTTTTAAAATTGTAATTTCATTACAAGTTGACTCTGCGAGAGTCTCTCGTGAACTGATTCTCCTGGTTCAATGGAATTTTTTGGCAACTGAAGAAGGGGTTATTTTTCAATTATCTAGTGGCACAACATAAAATATTCTAATTTGTTATTAAAAAAATATATTAATAAGTTGTCAATGTTTCGGCGCCAGAGCAAGAATACGATGTTGCAATCTGGAAAATTTTCCCCTTAACATATTCAAATAAAACAATCAACATCGTTACATATACCATATAAATTAATGTTTTTAAATCCATTTTAAATAAACTTGTCTTAACCATTTTAATTATTTAATAAAATAATTATTTAAATGCTTTGTACTGATCTCTGACGCTTCTTCTGGACGCCAGGCTCATTGCTTTTGATGGTATAATCGTATATTTAAATTATTTTATTTATTTATTTATTATTTAAGTGTATTAAATTTTAATATCTTAAAAGATATTTCAATATTGTAAAGTGAATGGACTTCATGAAGAATGTGTCCCTATCTAATGTCAAGAGACGTCCCAAACAACGTCTCGATAAAATAAACGAAAAGAATTATAAATTTGAAAGAAATCGATCTTATTTTATCGATTTAATCTATCTTGAGGTACATAGTAACTATTTAATATAAGAAAATAGTATTTTGAATAAACATTTTGTAGTTTAAAAGAAATTGTATGTAAAGATTCAATTTCTTCTCTTCGGGAGCGAATCAACTAGAAATGGCAAAAAGTTTTATTTTATTTTCTCATTAGATATTTATTCAAATCGATTGAAATTTCATATTTAGGTGTTTTTTTTTTTATTTGTTTTTTTTGGCTTTTCAGCCCTTCTAGCCATAAGCGAATTTACGATACTATAATATTTTTAAAATTTTGTCTCTACTCCGGGGGTCAGATTTTAGCCGAATGCCTCGAGTCGGATTCGAACTCGGGTCCACTTGGTTAGCAGGATGATATAAAGTAATTATTATTAAAAAATTTATATTTTAAAGGGTAGTTTAATTGAAGTCCAATTTGAAAAAACGCTAATAACTCTTTTGAGATGACAGAGGAAAGCTATTTTCATATTATCAGTATTTAATTGAAATTGTTTATTAATTTATTATAAAAACACAAGGTCTTGTGAATTTACTATTAATTGAAATTGATTAAATAAGATCGCTTTCTTTCTTAGGTATCGAGAGGAGCTTCTTTTCAATCTCATCTATAGAATTTTAAGGATTATTTTTCTGATTATTATAAATTCACTAAAAATTACTGGCACCTTTAGTCCAGTCAACGAATGGATTATAGAAAACATTTTAGAGAAGAGAATTTTTTTCTTATGGAATGTGTTTGGGCTATTTAGGACGTAAAAATACTAAAACTCCCGAGTCCTACCTACCGGGCTTAGGGGGTGGAAGGAAGGTGGAAATGTCCCATTTTTTGGTTTTTTTGCTTATATCTCAAAAACGGTGGATCGTAGGGAAAAAGTTTCTCTTAGCAAAATAAAAGCTTATAATATTTACTACAAGATTGCTTCTATTTAAATTTTCTTTATTTCTTATGGTTTTTGAGATATTTGCCTGCGAATATCGTTTATGTATGAAAAAAATAAAATTTCCTACATCTTTCGTCAAACTTTTGTCTCTATCACCTCAGCCTTTCGTTTTACAATAAAAGTCCTAAGAATAGAAGTTATAGAGCATTCAATTTCCTTTAAAATGATATGTACATTTATGATTTTATTTTTAAATCGTCTGGAGTTATAGCAATTTAAAAATTCCAGGTCGATTTATACATTTTGTTAGAAAACCCCGCAATAGACCAGTATATAGGGGGGTTTCAGCTTACATTAATTGCAGGAAAATATTTTTTTTCTAGGATCGTTTGGTATGGTGTCGGTAGGCCAAATCTAAGTTTGTGACCTCGAAAGTTTGGGGGACAAATTTTGGTGGCCGAAGAACGTCGAAATTTTTGGACTTTAACCCAAAAATTCGCACTTTTTTCGATTTTATCCCATTTCGACCATGATGGAGCACGTTTTCGACAAAGACCATTACTATACATTTTTAAACTAGATTAAATTTGCTACAAGTTAAACAAAGTTGTATCTTAATTGAATAATGATAACCCGTGCCGAAGCTAGGTTGAAGTTTTGAAAAACTTCAATTTTTTGCAAAAAATCATTCCCTTGATAAAATGAAAAGCACTGGTCTTAAAAACTTGATTTCTATCTCAATCTCTAGGAAATTTTATTTACTTTAACGTTTACTTGGACCACTTTTTTGATAAAACTCTTAGATTTATAGATATCCAGAATTTTCCTGACAGATATTATACAGACAGATATAATACTCCTATAATATAAATAGCTTTGAGAGTAATTGAATTGAAATAAGTAAATACAAAATTTATAATAAATAAACGGAACGAGATTGAAAAAAGTTTTCCATTAAATGGTGGACTTCGAGCGGATATATCATCTAATATTTTTCATCCTATATAAAAATTAAGGCAAATTGATTTATCACATTAAATTAAATTTTTAAAAGTTAAAAAACAAAAGTGTTTCGTGTTGAGAGTGTCTGGATTATATATAAATTTCCCTGACTAAATCGTTGGTCAAACTTTTAAGTAAAATTTTAAATTAAGTAGAAATTGATGACGCATTCCAAAATTAAAAAAAATAATATTATGTCACCTGATTTTTAAATTTGTACTTTTTTTAAGACTATCTAATAAATTTTTAAGTTTAATCAAAATTAAATGAAACAATTTTAATTAGTACATTTTTAAAATTAATATAAGGCTTATTTTATTTAATACTTTAATGCTTAAAAGCGACAAATAACAGGGTATATAAAAAAAGCGTTCTTTGCAATTCATTTTCAAATTTGCGGATTCAAATTAATAAAAATTGTTTAACTTTTCTTGTTTCTTTCATCTGATATGTATATCCCAAAATCTTTTTCAGTAATTTTAAGTAGGCACATCTTCACTTGTCACTAAATAAAGGAAAAATTACAGTAAATACAGGCTTAAATTTTTAAAATGGCGGCCCTGTCAATTTTTAATTCTTTATTTACCAATAATTGTTACATTTTAAAATTATCTTATATTTAATAAAATTTTAATAATTTATTTATAAACAAAATGGCCCCTTATTTTTGCAAGTTGATTAATTATTAACCGAGTTATGGTGGTTTTAGATATGGTTAGTTATTCTTAAGTAAATGAAAAAAAGATGGTGCTGGATTCCAAACACCGATTGTTTGAATTTTCATAATTAATTTGATTGACAATCGAGTTTAACAAATCGATGTAAGATGGCAGCATTGGAAAATGAATAAGTTTAAATTCAAATATTCAAAATTCGATGGTGGCCGATTTCATTTCATTCAATTAAATATGACAAACCTAATAACGACAATAAAAAAACATCATAACTCGATTAATTGTAAACCGATTTTCAAAATTAAGGTGTCATTTTATTCAGAATAAAATGCTTAATATTTTATTAAATAAAAGATAATTTGATAAAACTAACTATTAAGATATAAAAGATTGAATAATTGAGATGTAGCCAACATACTCAATTTTGAGATTCCATATTCACTATAATTTTTGACTACTTTATCTATAGCGAGCATGGATTTTAAAACGACTATAGATAAAGTCTAGCAACGATTCGCTGCAGTTTACTGCGATGTAAATTATATTCTCACGAAAACTTTATTATGGCGTAGGGAGTTTGCGACTCCTTTTTCCTGCAATCCTATACTAAATTTTTAAATGATCAAAGAAAAAATATGTATTTTTCTAATTCTTCAAATATTTATTTATTTTCATTTTTTTTCTCCCTCTCTCGTTTGTATGTAGAATCATAATAATTTTTCTTTAGCTTGTTTCGAGTTTCTCTAAATTAATTATTTTCTTCACTGAATGAAAATTTTATATTTACAGAATTTTAAAATATTTTCGAAATGTAAAAGTGGCTAAAAAATTATAGGGAACAAATACCTCTCTCTCTAAAATATTTTCTATACCCCCTTTTTGAGCGTTCATTGACTGGACTAATTCTACACTCTACAGTTTTGAAATAAATTAATCTTTCTGATATTCAAATTTAATATTCTTATATAAATATATGACTACAGTCACTGGGACTGGCGACAAGGGCTCGCTCCAGGGGCTCAAGACTCCGAAAACAATTATTATATTAGTAGTATCGAATAAATGATTATATTATTAAATAACATAATGCCCTAGGAGAATGTCATTCAAAAAGAAAACTACGGATTTTAAAGGGTTAATTTACCTATATGATACTATTATACCAAACTTTTTGACTTTAATATTTTTCTAGACTATAACTTTGATTTGTATTTGGCATCCTTGCAATGTCTTAGCTCTAAATGAATAGAGATGATCCTATTTCCATCATTTTTAGTCTTTTTCTTCGATCAGATTCTAATGAAACAATCGCTCATTCGCGCATTTATTAAATAATATAAAGTGAAAACTTATTTACGTTAGAGACACCTTTATAATTAATTAATAATAAACTTAAATATAAAAACATTGTTCATTTATGATGCTTATATTATAACATTGATTTAATATCTGAATAAAACCATTCCGAAAATCATGTTTTCTTTATTTTTGAACCAGAAGTTCTAAAGCTAGAAAGCCCTAAATCTAATTAACTCCTTGTTTTGGAAATACAGATATTTTATCACATGAACGAACTTTCTACGATTTTTCGTTCTTAAATTATCGTGGGTATCTGAATCCACACACACAGATAAAATGATTATTCTCATATTTCAAAACAGTGAGCAAAAAATAATAAAATGAAAATTTTCCCTTGAATCTAAAACTAGACTAATAGAAGTAAAAATCGGTTTTCCTAAAGCAGCGCATCTTAATTTTTTTTCATTCGCGACCCAATTTGGATTGAGAAAAATTTTCTATTTATGTATCGACCCAATATTTCATATAGAACTATGACAGAGAATAACTTAGTATAGTAAATCAGCTTTTATAGTATAAAGGTTAACCACCACTGTTTTCTATGATTATAACCCTTTGTTTTATTGTTCTTGACATGATATTATAAGAAAAGGAGTTAAAAAGGTACAATATTATGGGGGAATTTAGTATAAGAAATTGAAGATTATTGTTATTTTTTAATTTCCAGTGGCGATTTTTGACCCTGACTATGATCAAGAAATGAAAATTGCCTTTCAATTTGCTATCGATCGAATTAACATGGACCAGATTCATTTTGCTAACATCAAACTAATTCCACATATAGAATATATCAGTCGAGAAGAAAGCTACGCCACTGAAAAAAAAGGTACAACCAAAAAAATAGTAAAATCAAATAAACGTCCTTAGAATTACTCTGAAATATTACAACTAATTTGATTGATTTCTGTAGTTTGCTCGATGGCTGAGAAGGGAATTGCAGCAGTTTTCGGGCCAACTTCCCGTCGGACAGCAGCGATCGTAAACTCGATTTGTCGTAACCTCGAGATTCCCAACATAGGTATCTCTAGTCAACTGGTTTTTGGAAAACCTAAGCGTTGGCGGATCAATTTATACCCCGAACATAAGGTCCTGGCTAAGGTATTATTTTATCTTTCATTATTATTATTTTCTCAGATCATTAGTCTAACATAGGTACTACAAAAAAGAAAGAGACACTTTAATAAAATTGATTGGTATAATGGTGACTTGTTCGACTAATATTTAGTACCTGGCCACCGAGCGATGCTCGGTAGCTTTTGCTTCAGTTAAAAGCTATATATTAATTCCCCCCTCCACCCCACATCAACCCCACCCCGATTCCGCCTACCCAGACCCCCCTCACCCCCCACTGCACCCCATGCAGCCCTGCACCCCACATCCACCCCAGCCCACTCCAATCCCGCCCCACCCCCGAAACCACTTCCCTTCTTTTTCTATTTCAATTAAATTGTCTAACTTTTAATAATACTATATATAATAATATTTGTAATGTTCTATTAGTGGAATTTAAAATTAAAAAACCAATTAATAATTAAAAGGAAATTGAATAAAAATGTAATTATAAATTTTTATCGAGACAACCCCCTGTGAATAATTATTTCAATTAACAATAAACCCATCAAAAACAACTTAGCCGAAGATGAGACCGTGACAGATCGAATGTCCAGCACAAAACCTTCCTAACCCGTGAATTTCATCCAAATCGTTAGAACCGTTTTCGAGAACCCGACCGGATATATATATATATACAATTTTTGCTCGTTTAATAAGAGTAGATAGATATAGTCCACTTAGGTTGTTTTCTAATCAAGATGTCTAAATTCCATTTAACTTTTTGAAAACATGAAGTTTACGATATGGGTGGTTATTTTTAAAATTTATTTAAACAAAAATGTCAAAAATTACTTCCTCTACAACTTTGGTTCTATTGAAATTTGCTGTAGAGTAAACAGTTTAGAAGTTATAATCAAATAACTCCTTGGGATGAGGGGGGGGGCATAAAAAGATAGACACAATCACAAATGCCCTTTAGTAGTATGTGATTAATCTAAATAAATAAACAATAATTTTTTAGGCTTATGCAGATGTGGTGAAACATGCACTGCATTGGAAATCGTTCTCAATTCTCTATGAAAATAATGAGAGTTTAGTGAGACTTCAAGAAGTGATGAAGACTCTGGAGCCTTCAGATTTACCGCTTACGATTCGACAACTTGATGAGAAAGGGGATAACAGGTAGGCTTGATGGAATATCTATTTTCATTACATTTATAAATCATCTATTTTCTCTGCTTTAGACTGATCTTAAAAGAGCTCCGCGAAGCTTCTGAGAATCACATCATCATTGATTGTGCAGCTGATAAAATTAACGAAATCCTTCATCAGGCGATTGAATTGAAAATGATGAGTGATTACAACAATTATCTCTTCACTTCATTGGTACGTGTTGATATCTACAGCCCTTTTTCTCTTCTATTGTTTTTGTTTATTTAGTTTAATAAATTTAGATTTGCCGAATTTGTGAGATCACTCAAATATTTATTTTAAGCAAGATAGTTACGCTTAAAAGAAAAAATGTATCAGTCAGAATCAATTATTTTTAAAATTGTCTATTTCAGAAATCATATTTAAATAAGAGACCGTTGAATATAAAAATACATTTTCAGGCTTTGACATAACAAGTTTTTCATATTTTCAAACAGGGTTGATAATATTTTTAAGTGTGGTTCTTAAGTAAATAACATTCCTCGCTGTAATGCCAAGGCTCTGCTCTTGCTTGCTATATGGAACATATAACACTTTTCTACAATTTCTAATCGAGCTTTTCGTGAGTGTCTTCTGCACGCCCTCGAAGCCAGGCCCTCCGGGGTGATGGCCCTGGCGGGCGGTGGGCCGTCTCGGACCAAAAGAATTAATCCCCTTAAAAAATCACACTCCAGAGGCATATCTGGAAACTGTGCAGCAGATACATTGTGTCTCAAGTTTACTCTCACATTCGCCCTAAAACAACTACAGACAACTTTTTTTTTTAATGATATTGATATGAGAAGGAGATACACCAGAAGGTGCATCCCCTAAAGGCCTGTATGGGATAGCCCCTCTATCGTGAAAAGAACAGAGTAGAAGGAAAGAAGCCGGGATCACAAGCCAAATCTCAGAAAGTTAGATACAATCCAATTTACTAAGTTTTTTAAGGGCTTCGAGCAGTGGTAAATTCTCCGTGCGATAAATTAGGTTAAATTTAACTCCCACTTAAGAAATGAGGCAATAGATATGACGACTTAGGTGCTGATACCTTTTAAAAAATATCTATCTCCACTTTTCAGATCTTCCAAAGGACCTATTGATTTCGCCGATTTACTCATAAAAAAATGCAAGCTTTGAAAGATATACATTTTTATCATAGAAAGTTGGTCAGGCTCTCTCTTTTTATTACTAATATATTTTTAAAAGCTTACATCCACCCTTTCATCAAATAATTAAAATATTTATTATGGTGTTGATATAAGTAATGTTTCAGGCCAGAACTAGAAATATTCAAATGTTTATTTAAATCTAGATACTCATATTAATACTGTTCAGCGATTTAAATTCAATCATCATAGGATGGTCGATGGTCGTCTATTTTAACATTTCTTTAGTTCAATCATCAAAATCTGCTATTTTTTCTTTCAAACAGAAATTTTCGGCTCTAAATTTTTTTCTAGATTTATTCATGTTCTTAAAAATTTCGAAAATTCAATAATAATATATAAAATATTTACTCACAGATCCAAATAATTTTTTATTATTATATGGTATTATTTTGTAGAAAAATATAAATTTAATTTTTTTGGATTACTACTTACTTTAAAATAAAATTTATAGGACACACATACTGTGGACTTGGCTGAATTTCAAGGTTTGCCAGTAAACATCACGTGCCTCACTCTGGTCAATCCTCAGTCAAATGAAGTTCAAAATGCAGTTCAAGACTGGACATTTTCAGAGAGTAGAAGAGGAAGAAGACTCAACATAAATCCCAATACAGTCAAGGTAAATAAAAAGTCCAGTTATATTTAAATATAAATTAATTACGTTTCAAAGCGTTTCGTACAAAAGTATAATGGGACCCTATTACTACCAGTTTAGCTACAATGTATAACGTCTTGATTTTTTTAACGATTTTAATGCGAGGAGTCACTCTCCTTGGGATTCGAAGAAAGATCATTTTGAGGGCTCATAAAAGATAGTGAACTATTTTTTATTTTACTCATACTAAAATTGACAATCATATATTTTTTATTTTAAATTGTATAAATTCAACCAGCTTTGCCAGGGCATTTTTTAATATTTTTTTGTCTCTAAATTCCACTACCAGACTGCGAAACTTCAATCCAATGACAGTGGTTTTCAGATAAATTTATCTTTTATTTACATATTTTAAATTCCTAGTTCGTCCCCCATAACTGATCATCTGACTATTTCCTGTGGGATTAGAGCGTTTAAACATACTAAAATACAAACTCTCCAGTTCTATTTTAGTAATATGATATACATGACTAATTTCATTATAAGCTTACTATATAAATATGAATAACACAATTAGAGAACTATAGTCTAAGAGTCTAAGTATATTATACAATATATACATATATTATACATACTAGTATAATAGGTAGCCTTGTACTTTTTCTCCTTCTTCATGCGCTATTTTTATGTTTGTTTTTAATTTTTCAGAGGATAAAAATCGCCTCTAAAAACTACTTTTGAAGCCCATAATTTAAAATTTTACGGGAGAGGGGGTCGGCAGTCCCCAGTGTACATGACCCTCCCTTATAATGAAAGTTTGTAGCCGCCACTGCCAAGGGCCGCACATAAATAAATATAATAATAAGTAGAAAGTGTCCAAAGGATGATAATAATTTATTTAAAAAGAGCATTTTCCAAAACATAAATATGTCAAAGTTCAAAATTTTCTCTCAACTCCCTCCATGAAAACTTTTAATGAACGAGTTCTGTGGAACACCCTGTATATATTTATATATATATAAATGAATTTTAAGCCTTAAAATAGTTAACAAAAAATTAATATTCAATCTATTTTAAAATTGTTTCAAAGAAATGACTTCAATACAAAAAAGCAGACTTGGTCCATGAGTGCTCAGCCCCCCACTTAAAGGTCAAGGGGGATTTTAAGCCCCCGGGCCCACCGGGTTTCGGCCCCTATAGTTTTAACTATCAAAATTATTAGTTAAGCCACACAAACCAAACATTAGTTTGAATCTTGTTTTAAAATAACAAATAAATATGAATGGCTATTTCTTTCAGTGTGATTCTGGTGTTTCTGTTCGCTTAATTGATTTTTCTAAATCTATTTCTCTTGTTGGAGTTTATTATTATTATTTATTCCTCACTAAATTATATTGTGCTGTTTGAAAAATTCAGCAATGATCAATTTGCTCTTGACGGCAAAAATAAATAAAATAAAATGTTTGTTAATTAAAATAGTATAATTATTTAATCCGGGTCTTGTGTATAAACATGTGGTCAAACAAGCTTGAATTTTATTATTCAAATGAAGTTATATAATTTAAGGTGAAAGAACAAATAATGATATTATCGAAACAAAATTTTGTAGTTAGAAAATTCGGCAAAGAGCCATTGCTCTGAATAAATAAAATTAAATATTTGTTTTTTTTATTTATTTATTTTCACCGCGAACAAAGCCCATTTAGACAGCACATAAGTAAAGTGTTAGTAGGGTTAGTGAGAGAGCAGAGTTTTTAGCCGGTAGAAATTTTTATTTGCCAGCCAGGATCGAACCCCGGCCTTCCGCTCCAACATCGTCATAATCGATCGATGCCGAAGCGAGGCCAGTGCGTTAGCCGGCTCAGCTAACCCGATTCCCCAATTAAATATTTATTGATATTTAAAATATAAGATATAGAAAGAATTATTCTTGATTCTGTTGTTGACTACTTCGCAACAACAATGGCACTTAATCACACGATACAATAAACGATAAATAAACAACGATAAACAATAAACGATAAAAAACAGAGCACTTTTTCCTTACTTGACCATTTTGCCACGATTTTTCTAAAACTTCCACGTCTTCATTACTCTCTTCCTTTCGGCTCTAATTCTCTCTTAAGACACTAGGCTCCCGGAACATAACCGCGCCAAATTTATTTTGGTTACAATATACTATATGTCAAGCTATATCATTTAATTATTCTTCAAGTGCCATACTCGATTCCACCGGACTATTCCTCCACACAGTATTTTCCCACTAGTTAATCTAAGAGTAATAGTAAATTTAATTCTCTTTTGATAATCCAGTGTTGATTCAGGTGGAGACAGCACTCATGAATGATGCGCTGAGCCTGTTCGCAATCTCGCTTTTGCACATCAATCAGTCTATCGAAATTAGCCAACTCTCATGCCAAGACAACAAGACATGGCAACAAGGCTTCTCTTTGCGAAATTATATGAAATTAGTAAGTATCCTATTGGTTCTAATAAAAGCTAGCTGCTAAGTATTATATAAACTCTTTTAAAAAACGAAATCTAATAATTAAAACTAACGCCATGCTATAATAAATGGTTAACTCACATTACAGTCTGTAAGCGAAAGAAGAACATCGATGGATGAAGGATGGCGATCAGAAACAGCAGAGGGTTCAGGAGATGGGCAGAAAAATAGACAAACAAAAAAATTAATTAATTTCAGAGTTAAGAAATATTTTAATAAATTAAACAGATATTCATTAATTCATTGTGTTATTTTCATTAAAAAAGTCTTCAAATTATCTTTAATGTGTGGGTAGTTGAAATTAAAATGTAAGAGGGAGCGGGAATAAGATTAAGAAAAAATTATTTCAAGTGAAAAATATTACTAATCAGTAAAAATAAAATCAATATAGATAAGGGATAATTTACCTTTAGAGTAACTAGATGCATCATCTCGAAGGCTTACGAGTAGATGATGGCATGGAGACCTAGGCCCTAGTGTCTAAGTGCCCTATTCTAACAAGGGCACTAGACAAGACTAGAAGAAAAACAATTGGAGGGTATTTAGTAAAAATATTTAATTGAATAAATGAAAAAAAAAATTGATTTGAAAAACTTGTCAGAGCTTGTAATCGACGACGGGTCCAGGAGAAATAATTAGTCTAGCACCTCTTATCGATAATTTCGATGAAGGGGTAAAAACCATCTATAGAATAATTCACTCCCAATAATATTGACCTAAATAAATTTTATTAAGATTCACATAAAAATAAACATTCAAAAAATAATTTAAATATTTATCTATTTCAATATAGTAAATAAATTAGATAAATAAAAAAATTAAACCTAAGCAAATTCAAGCAATTCCCAAAAATTTGATTTGGAAAATTTAGATTTGAGAAAAAAATATTTATAAATTAGCTCCGATGACTATATTTAAATATCTAGAGATGTTTAAAAATGTACCTACATAACTCTAAATTATTGATTTTAGACATTTCTCTCATATTAACTTTTCTGATGAAAATTAAATGTACTTTAATAAAAGTTCTTATATGACTTTGGTTACCTCAAAGTGTTATTTTATTTATTTATTTAAAAACAATGCTCAGAGGTGGCTACCTCGTAGAGCAGAAACAGAAAGAATATTTATACAAATAGTATCATTTAAGTAAGCAAACATAACATATATAACATTTAAATGAGCAAACAGAAAGAATACATACATATAGTAACATTTAAAATGAGAAACAGAAAGAATATAGATATAGAAACAGAAAGAATATAGGTATATAGTAAGATTTAAATGAGCAAGACTATCCCAGCCCAGTGAGCAACCCAGAGTCAGCACATAGCAGGCGAATAGACCAGTGACACATTACTCCAACCCAGCTCCCCTAGAAGATGCACCCTGAATGAGCGATGAAAGAGATGATGCTTGAAAGCGAGTGTCGGATATTTAATGGCAATGTATTCCACAACCGAGCCGAGCTGACGACAAAGGATCTAGTGGCGATCTCAGTACGATGATTGGAATTTGGACTAGTCTGCCGTCAGCTCTAATACCCGATTATGGATGGATGATTTGAAAGTGAACATGTTGTATATAGTATTTGGGGTGAAAATGTGCTGAATAGTTTGAAAATGAACCTGCCAAGCACGTAGAGGCAGGAATGGTGAAGTTTGTGTGAAATTGAGATAAATACATTCTACAAATCTCATTAAGTTTCTCAGAAAAAATCGAAGTTCCATTAACACGAGGCATCTCTATATATACGTACCAAAAATTGTCATTTACTACAAAATAAGTTGATCTTCTAATCAGATTACCGAAATTGAAACCTTGTGGTGATATCGGCTGGCCGGCTGCCGCCCCTAGGAAAATTCTAACTACGCCAATGGTCAACGTCCGTTCTTTGAGACACATAACTAAATTTTGGGGTCGAAAAAAATAAAATGACAATCACAATAAAAAATTATATTGGGCAGTGAAAAATAAATTTAAAATAAGCTGATGCGGGCATCCACATGACTTTACCATACACCTGGCCCCTCCTCTCCTATTTTTCTCATTTTTCAATACAGTGGCCAAAAAAGAGAAAATAAAAATTTTCCCTATACTAGATTAATAGAAATAAAAATCGGTTTGCCTAAAGCAGCGCTTCTTCTACTTTTTTCATTCGCGACCTAATTTTGATTGAGAAAATTGTTGTTACCCCAGATTATATGTATAGTTATATAAAATAAACTAACATTTTTATTAGTAAATCATAAAGAAATGTATTATATTTTAAAGTAAATTTTTTTAAAACATGTCTATTGTACACGAGACCCCCCAGTTTCATGAAAAGCAACCCCCCCCCCCCACTTTCATCAAATTTACCCCCTCCCTGGAGATTTTATTCACTTCTAATAAAGAATTATAAATTTTTTTACTAAAGAAGTCTTTTTGTTTCATTTTTTTCAAAATATCTCAAAAACTGCTGCAACTATTTTGATCAAATAAATTCAGTGAAACCATGGCGTTTTTATCTATAATAAAGCTTTTATGAGTGAACGTCAAAAAATTATCTTTTTCGAGATATTAATTGTTTTGCTGTTAGTACGTATGTTACCAAATTTTGTCTACATACACTCTAGTTCAAAAACTAGTGTGAATATCAAAACGTAATTTCACATGTAGTTTTGCTACATTGAGATTAAGAACTGATCATTATGTGAAATCGATAGTGCCTCGGAAGAGGAGGGATTCAAAAATAGGAGAGAGGGGCCAGGTGTATGGTAAAGTAATGTGGATGGCCGCATCAGCTTATTTTGAATTTATTTTTGTTCGCTGCCCAATATAATTTTTTTACTGTGATTGTCATTTTATTTTTTTCGACCCCAAAATTTAGTTATGTGTCTCAAAATGGGGTGGTATTGACCATTGGCGTAGTTAGGGAGTTTTCTTAGGGGCGGCAGCCGGCCAGCTGATTATCACCACAAGGTTTCAATTTCGGTAATCCGATTAGAGATCAACTTATTTTTTAGTAGAATTGACAAATTTTGATAGTAACGAAATAATTTAATTAGAAATACATATGTTAAGAGATGCCTTGTGGAGCTTCGATTTTTCTAGGGGAAACAATGAGATTTGTATGGAGTATTTATCTCAATTTTCACTTAAATTTCACCATTCCTGCCTAACTCTTTGAGCTAAACAAAGTCATATAAGGACTTTTATTAAAGTACATTTAATTTCCATCAGAAAAGTTAATATCAGAGAAATGTCTAAAATCAATAATTTAAGAGTTATGTAGGTAAATTTTGTATACCTCTCTGGATATTTAAATATAGTCATCGGAGCTAATTATACATAATGAACTTTCTTTTAGTAGATTAAATTATCAACATGTTTCTTCATTATAATTTTTTTATATGTAGAATATCTAGAGGGTTAGAGGCAATATATATCCAACTTACCACATAAATTTCACCTTTACAGCCTAACCCTTAGAGGTACACAAATTTATATAATGGCATTTATTAAAGAAGATTTAATTTCCAACAGAAAAGTTCATATAAGTGAATTGTCTAAAATCAATAGTTTATGAGTTAAAAAATATTCCAATATTGTAGAATGAATGGTCTAGATGAATCAATATAAAATAATGCATCTCTGATCGAGACACTTCCTATCAATAGACCAAAAGAATTATAAACGAGAGAAAAAATGATCTTATTTTATCGATTTAATTTATCTTGAGGTTCATAGTAACTTTTTAATATAAGAAAATAGCACTTTGATTAAGAATTTTGTAGTTTAAAATAAATTGTATGAAAAGATTAAATATTTCTTCACTCCGGGAGCGAATCAACTAGAAATGACAAAGAGTTTTATATTTGTTCTTATTATACATTTTTTTCAAATCTTTTGAAATTTCATAATTCTCTGTTATTGTCATTTATCTTTTATATCAAATAATTATTATTAGGAAATTTGCATTTTAAAGGGTAGTTTATTTGAAGTTCAATTTGAAAAAACGCTAATAACTCCGTTGAAATAATTTTTAAAAATATGAAATCAATTAGATATTATAAAACCATTAATTATTAATAATTTAATTTCAATTTTGAACGAAATCGGTTCAGTACTTTTTGAGAAAAACGCCAAAAACCCCGAAAACCGTCTATGGAAGGCCGTTTTAGAAACATTTTAAGATTAACCTCCATGTCACAAGTCAATGTTTAGTTTCATATGACTTTTTTAGCTTTTTTCAAACCCATCTCGTGCTTTCAAAAAACATCGTTTCTTGACGGTTCAGATGGTTTTTGACAAAAAAAGTACTGAATAGAATTTGTTCAAAATGGTATTAAATGATTTATAATCAATTGTTTTATAATACCTATTAATTTCACATTTTTTATAAAATTTTCAACGGGGTTTTTAGCATTTTTTCAAATTGGACTTCAAATAAACTACCCTTTAAAATATAAATTTCCTAATAATAATTATTTGAGATAAAAAATAAATGAAAATAACATACAGATATGAAATTTCAATAGATTTGAATAAATATCTAATGAGAAAAAATATAAAACTGGCCATTTCTAGTTGATTCGCTTTCGGAGATAAGAAATTGAATCTTTTCATACAACTTCTTTTAAACTACAAAATGCTTAATCAAAGTGCTATTTTCTTATATAATAGACATACTGTGAACCTTCAGATAGATTAAATCAATAAAATAAGATCGTTTTCTTTCTCATTTATAATTTCTTTGGTCTATTTTATCAAGAAAAGGTCGCACAAGTCACCCGGCATCAGCGAGTCTTTTGTCACAGTTTTTCGGATTTTAACATTTCCTCACAAACTAATCAAACAATTTCCTTAAAAATTGAATATAATTATTAATAATTGATTGTTTTGTAATATTTATTAATTTCATGTTTTTAAAAATTATTTCAAAGTAGTAATTAGTGTTTTTTCAAATTAGACTCTAAATAAACTACCCTTTAAAATGCAAATATTCTAATAAAAACTAATTGATAGAAAAGATAAAAGAAAATATTCCATAGACATGAAATTTCAATAGATTTGATTTAATATGTGATGAGGAAAAAATAAACCGTTTATTGAAATTTCTAGTCGTGGGTACTCAATTCGTTCTCCGTCAACCTCTTGAATGACTTTATATTTTCATTACAGATTCATCCAGAGGGAATGACAGGAACTCTCTATCTTAATGACGATTTTCGACGACAAGATTTTCAACTTGAAATATTAGAATACATGAGAGAAGGGTTTAGTAAAATTGGCTCTTGGAGTTTGGCTGATGGTTTTACTGGCTCAAGATCTAGTACGGATTTGCGAAAAGAAATTAAACTGAACATTCAAAATAAAACATTTATAGTAGCATCGAAAATAGTGAGTACATCATATTTTTAAGTAAATGTAATTCATTTATATAAATTTTGAATAGTCTGTTATTATTAAAAACATATCAGGGAGATTACAATGCAATTGAGATTTTCATTGGAATATAATTAACCCTTTGAGCCCTATGGACGCATATATGCGTCCGGCGAAAGCCATAGGTGTGGCCTAGGTACTTAGGTAGAGACAGAGGCCCAAATGACCTTTAGTAGTATGAGATTGCTAGGTGTGTCCAATATATTTACTAGCGAAAAAGTATTCAGGCCCTAGCATGGGGTCGGACTACTTTTTGAGGTTGAAATATGACTTTATCTTAATGAAGAAGATGATATTTTTAATCCTATACTTTTTAAAAATAAACAATATTTTGGATGTAATAAAAATGTAGCCAATTACCGTCCGATCGCTATAACTTCGGTTCTTTCTAGAATCATGAAAAGCTAATTAATGAGCAAGTTCTTCATTATTTAGAATCTAATAAATTAATCCATGTTAGATAATACGGCTTTAGGCAATTTCGGTCCACCGGCGATATTCTAGCATAATATAACTCATATATATCGTCGCCTTAGAGGGTAAACCTGCCAACTCACAACAAGGAAATTTTACAGGGCAGAGAAAAAACAAACAAAATTTAATATTGTTGTTATGGAAAGAAACTGTTTTTCACATTTTTTTTTCTACAACTTAAGATCGTAATTTTAAGTAGCAGTTTTGTTTATGGACGATGCTGCATCTGTTTTTCTTTCGAACGGTATTAATATGTTATATAGTTATGATGAAAAATGGATTTAGCAAGTTTACACTCTAAGGCAAAGATATATGGAATAAAGCACTAGAGACTGGTAAAGATACCTTCGTGATAGACTTAGACCAGCGGTCGGGGAACCGGGGTAAATTACCCCAAATGGGGTAACAATAAACTATTGGGGGTAATAAGGACATTTTTTAAATTGCGATCACGTCAAAAAGTCCTAATTTTGAAGTCATTTTAGCGAAAATGAAACAACATCATTTTTATAAAACGTAAAAGCGTTTGAATTATGTTAATATTTATCATTTTTATTTATTTACAGATAATTTTCATGTAAATTCCAATTAATTCAATAAATAATATACATTTACCTTGCTTTTTTTGCTTTTTAGAATGTAGGGGTAACAGGGACCTACACAAAAATATTTTGGGGTAATGGCTAAAAAAGTTCCCCGACCTCTGGCTTAATAAATAATATTAGGTTGTTTCAAAGGTTTTGTCCGTTTTTATGAGTCTACTTTAAACTGTAATATCTCAGTGAACACTTATTCAGTTTAATCGAAAGCGCCATTTGAATCAGTGCACTTTTGCCCTCGTAACACAAGTCTATTCCGTCGGCATAAAAATTGGGTGCTCGGGATTCGATGAAGTCGACGAAGGCCGTTTTTGCCTGGTCCTGATTGGCGAAGGTTCTACCGGTGAGAAAGTTATCGAAGTGCTTGAAAAGATGGTAGTCGGTTGGCGAGAGGTCTGGGGAGTATCGTGGGTGAGGCAGAACTTCGACGCTCAATTCGTTTAATTTTCGGACGGTGATTTGTGAAACGTGCGGACCTCTTCTGTTGACCAGTGCCGGCTGCTGCTGACGCAATTTTCGGTAGATTTCGTCGAATCCTCACAATAGGACTCTGCTGTGATCGCTTGGCCCGGTTGCAGAAAGTTATAGTGAGGATCCACTTTTCATCACACGTGTCGATCCGATCCAAAAAAGGATCGTTTGGTTGCGTAAAACCAAAGAAGAATAGACCTCGAAACATGACAATTTCGTTCAAATCGTGGGGCACCCACTTTTCGAGCTTTTTGATCTTTCCAGTACGTTTTAAACCATCAAAAACCGCTTGGGAGTTGACGAACAGTTCTTCCGCCATCCCACGCATCGTTGGTGATGAGTCATTCTCCACCAGGGTCCTCAAATCCTCGTCCTGGATTACTCTAGGTCGACCACTTCGCGGCTCATCTTCGAGGCTAAAATCTCCGGAATGAAAATTCGCAAACCAACGCCGAACAATGCGTTCATTAACACTATCATTGCCAAATGTCTGGTTAATTATTCCGGCTATTTCGGCACCGCTTTGGTTCAATTTGAATTCGTAGAGAAAAATTGGCCGAAAATCGCTTAACGACATCATATAGTAATAATCTGAAAAAAGGCAAAAAATTAAAATTTGGAAAAAAATGAACAGCATCAATGTATAGAGTACAAAATTCTCTATCGATCAGTATATAGTAAATAGTATATACCACGACACAGTAGAATAAATGTTTATTGAGATATGGAGCTACAAAAACACATGACATTAAAACAAAACTTTTGAAACAACCATAATAATTCAGAGGAAAAAAATCAAATAACCAAATTGAATAATAAATATGTCTAATACTATATATATGTAGGTACTTTTTTCTGTTCAAGGGTGACCCTTTTTTAAATTGGAAAGAACCAAGGGAAGGACGAGTTGGGAATGATCGTTTCGTAGGATACTCACTTGACCTCATTGACAGCATCGCAAAAGAATTAAATTTCACGTATATATTTCGCCTGACTCCAGATAAACAGCATGGTTCACTCGACCCAAAAACTAAAAAATGGAATGGATTAGTGAAAGATCTTTTAGATAAGGTAAGCTTTCAATAATAATCAAAAATTTATTTTGGATTGGGTAAGAATTTACTTTTTTTTGAGTATCGAAATAAATACAAACACTAATTAATATTAAATTAAAAAATTAATTATTAAATCAAAATCCATAATTAAGATACAAGAAATAAATTGTATTAAATTTTCGCAAATGAGATACAAGATACCAAATGCGTATTTTAATTACTTTTTCGATTTACTCTTAATTATAGATTCATTTAACTTGTTTAATTTTAAAGCAATAACTAGGTTTTTTTTTGTTATAATGCTGATTCTCACAAAAAAATCGAAAAATGACTTTGATAATTTGATGGAAATTTTTTTAAAATTATTATGGAATTTCTTTAGTTAATTTGATAGAACTTGGGATAATTGTCTAAAACGTTATAGTCGTCCCTAACTTTTTGAGTTTAAAGGGGGGTGAAGGGATCCATATAGTTATGGGTTCAGAATATGTGATACCCGGAAAAAAATATGATAAATGGTGAGAGACAACATGGAGCATAAACTTTGTTCTTTTACTGGTTTACTGGACCGTCGCTTAGAAAACCAACGCCAACAATTTGTATGAGGAAACATTATTGCACAAAAGTAGAAAAAATAACCTTATATCCCATGTGAATATACGATATTTTATTAATACAATAAACACCGATAAATATATGATAATGATACATAAATAAGAGCTTAACTTTTTAAAACACGGGGTGAGGGAATGACAGCCCAAAATGTAAACTTGGAAAAAAAAATATTTTTAATAGTTTTAACACTAAATCTCATAACTCATAGTCCAGTCTGTCATATTTTTAGAATATCAATATTGCCAACTCCTAAAAACAATAAGGAGGCGTTCATTATATAATTTGAAATTATGTTTTAATCCTACTTTTACACAAGGGTGAGGGAATGAATCGTTTTTTAAGGACGAATATAAAAAAATTATTTTGGGACTTTTCCGTTTGTCGTGTTTAAACTAAATAGCCAGTACTATTATATATGAATAAATAATAAGATAGTAGAAAGTTATAATAATCTTTTCGAATTAGGTCTTTGAATCTATGTGAATTTGGCGGTTGTGACACAGTGAGGGAATGGTTTTTAGGGTATTTAGTTGAAGATATATTTTTTACTTAATATAAAAAATATAAATATGTTTTATAATTTGGTACGCCTAGGGATGTAGTTTTATAAAAAAATTCCTTGTTACGAAAACTTAGGATTTCATTACACAGGAATCAACATTGACATCACTTTCGATTTTTTTTTTGAGAATCAGTCATAAATGTTCATCAAAGTTCTCTCCCTTATCAATTTATCATGTTTTTTTATCTTTATTTTATTTATTCCATCTTTCCCTACCACAGGGTTTGGGAATGATGATGTACATCCATACAATCCTCCATATCCATATTTTATTTATTTATTTATTTATTTAATGCAATTGAATGCAAGAGCCATATTGACCTAAACATTCACATTTACACATTTTGCAAAAAATCACACATTCATTCACTTATCTTATCAACAGAGCATCTCGCAGAAAGTGATACAGTCTGTTAAGATGGGCAGAGCCCGAAATCCTCAGTAATAGTCATACGTATTCCAGCCAAAAAAGATGTGTCTTAGAGAAATTCCCTTACCCTTAAATTGCATAAGAAACATAACTCTGGATTAATTCTATAGTTGTTTCCGTAAAAGGAAAACATTATTTCCCTCACATTAGCCAATCTCGCCTGATGTATAGCTCTCCTTTTCTCTATCGGGGCTCGAATAGCCAGGATTGTGTCCTCGCAGAAGTAAAGAAATCCATAATTATCTTTATTAATGGACAGTTTATTTTGAAAGTGATAGTCCATTTAAAAAAAATGAAATATCACATAATCTGTGATTAATTCAGTGTTAACTTTTTATTTATAAATAGTTAATATTTATTATCTTTAAAAATCCGAATGCTTTGTTTAATGTAAAATTGGCCAAACAGAGAAATTGGGTACCTAGCGATAATGTGCTAACCTTTAATTTTTTGGAAACAACCAAAAATGGACTTGCGCCATCTTCAAAATAAACGCTCCATAATTATAAAAAGAGAAGGTGACGTTTCATTCATTCATCCACGCACAGCCTAAACCGCTAGACCTAGAAAGATGAAATTTGGAGTGTATATTTGCTCTACGATTTATAGGTGTGCTAAGAAGGGATTTTTTGAAATTTGAACGAGGGGAAAGGGTCCCAAATGTATTTAAAGAATTTTTCAAGATCTCTTAATATTACAAAAAAAAAAAAACACTTTGGGGGAAAACACTTTGCCAGGGGTATGCTATGCTGACGACGCGGTCTTGATGCCAGAGTGCGAAAAGGACCTTCAAATTCTCCTGGACAAATTCTCTGAAAATTCCGATCGGCTTAACATGCAAGTCTCTACCACCAAGACGAAATGCATGGCGATTACCAAAGCTTCCCTTAGGTGTAACTTAGTCATCAACAACAGTCCAATAGAACAAGTCCCAAGCTTTAACTATCTGGGAGTTCAGATTTCTAGCGGACGAAACCTCAAGGAAGAAGTAAAATCGCAAGTCATCAAAGGAGCAAAAATTTCAGGCTGTCTATCCAATCTAGTTTGGAAAAATAATTATTTTATGTCTGCAGAAAGTAAAATTAGGATATATAAGACCTGTGTAAGCCCGATAATAACATATGGGACTGAGTCCAGGGCAGACACAATCGTTACAAAACAGCTTCTCCGGACAACTGAGATGAGAGTTGTAAAAGCCATCCATTCTAAGACCCTGCATGATAAAATCCGGAGCGAACACCTTAGGCAAATAAGCGGCCTTCAGGACATAGTCGATTGGGTTCATGTAAGAAGAAGCTGCCCATGTAGAGAGAATGCAAGACGACCGTTTCCCGAAAATATTGGCAAGGCCGAAAAAAAGATGGAAACAGAGTTATGACCCTGATGACTGAATATACAAATGTTGGAGAAACAGGTGTTCGCACCTATATAAAAGGATAATAAGAAGAAGAAGACTTATTGGATAAAAAATACTTGGTAGGTTTCACATTAAGATATTAAAATAAAACCAATTTATTTTTGGAGAGACTTTAATCTCGATATATATATATATATTTCGGGTGGCTAATCCATCATCAGGAGCAACAGAAAGTAACTGACCTGAATAAGTTGAATTTGAATACAAGTCAACGATTGTATTCAAATTCAAATTATCCAGGTCAGTTACTTTCTGTTCCTCCTGAAGATGGGTTAGCCACCCGAAATATATATATATATATATATCGAGATTAAAGTCTCTCCAAAAATAAATTCGTTTTATTTTAATATCTTAATGTGAAAACTACCAAGTATTTTTTATCCAATAATTTAAAAAATGTTTTACCAAGTATCAACACCAAATTCCTTAAAAACTATAGAAGATGAAGAGTAAATTAGTCGTGTTGCAAATCAACAATATTTTAAACGTCAATATCTTGGATATGGTAAGTCAGATAGCTTTGAGCTTTTATACTTAATATATCTTATAAGTACCTTATGCTTTTGATTGAAATTATAGAACCGGGGGTATTTAGACTAGGCGTCTTTTTGCCTTTTTCTGGTTTTCTCAAAACGGCTTGGGGGAAACCCAAATTCAAATAATGCGAAAGAAGGAAATTGGTATGATGATTTCAAATAAAAGAGAAACTAATATGAAAATCTTGTCGTGCCCACACCATTTGATTATTTGTATAATTGTGCATTATAAAATAAAATACACGCTAGTATGAACATTTCTTATAAATATAATCTTTTTACTTTTTCCAATGCGAAGCCAAGAGCGACTACAAAGGCTCCTCAGGTAAAGACTACTGAACCCATGGTCTCGATCAAAGTCACAAATTGTAGTATTCATTTAGGATGAATTTTATCTCGTGACGGTTTGGCCAAAAATTAGATGGGGTCTCGTCCAGAAGCCAATAATTGCGATTTTTTCATTTAGTGGGTGCGGATGTATGTATGTATGGAATAATTTACAATTATTATTACCTATATATAATAATTTCATATTGCTTAAATTTAATAATAGATAAATTATTATTCGCTTTTTTTAAATAAAGTGTAACACGCTAACAAGAAGAGATAGATAAATAACCTCTGTTGAAATAATTTATTTTTAACATTGAAAGAAAACGAATTTTTTCAAAATAAGCATATTAGCATAAATAAATGTTCAAGAAAGTTTTGTAGAAAGACCCTCCCAAACTCCCGATCGTTAAGGAATAAAAAAATAAAAATGATTCAAAAAACGCATTAAATTAAATAGAATTTATTAGCAATGTTACGAAAAAAAAACCAAATAGAATTTTTTTTTTTTTTTATTTATTTTATTTTGGGTCGTTTTTTAGCTACCAAGGCCATCAAATTTCACCAAATAGAAAAATTATTTTAAAAATGTTTAAGAAATATTAAAGAATTTTCTCTTCAAACTACCATCCTCTAAATCAATCTTAATATATGCCTGATAATGCGAATAATTTTTCAAGCACAATTGTGTGTGTGTGGTTTTAAAACCTATTGAGTGAAGACCGAGCCTGCAGGCTAGGCAATCTTTCTTCACAAAAGATTAATTGGTTGTCTAAAAGTCAGGGGCTACTGCGTAAGAACAATTTCGAACTTAATTAAATTTTAGATTATTTCGAGTTTTTTTCTTTTAAATTTAGATAAAATAATTTTGAATTATTATGTAAATATACTTCATTTAGTTTTTTAGGATTTTTTTTCATTTATATCTTTAGTAGAATTCATTTTGAAATCATTTTCAATCTTATAGGAGTTTTTAAAATGCAAAATATTTTTTGTAAATTATTTATTAATATAAAATTGAGAAGTATCTCGAGATTTTAGCTAAAATCGAAGAACCAGAAGTACATGTTTACTTGAAGATTTTTTGTATTTTTTAAAAATCGGCACACTTATCAAATATCTATAAATTCCGATTGGAATCAAAGGAGGAAAGTAAATTAGTCATGTCGCAAAAAAATAACGCCTTTATCTCGGATACCGTCAATCGCAGAGCTTTGGGATTTGAAAATTAATCTAATTTGACGCTAGAAGTATTCCAAGATTTTGACTAAAAAAATAATTTTTAAGAAAAAAATAAAAACCGACTTCAAAAAATTAAATGCAACAAATAAAATACACTAAAAGGTATAAAATAATTATTATCTTATTTAGTTACAACTAAACGACGAAATATTAACATGAAATTGCTTTTTGAAGTCGGTACCAAACCCTACCTATACCTATAAGCGAGCGTACCGCCTAACGTACTAATTAAGATCCGTCGAGTGCGATTCATAAAAGGTATATGTTTGGCACCAACTTCAAAAAGTAATTTCATGTTAATATTTCGTCGTTTAGTTGTAACTAAATAAGATATATTATTTTATACCTTTTAGTGTATTTTATTTGTTGCATTTAATTTTTTGAAGTCGGTTTTTATTTTTTTTTTTTAAATTATTTTTATTTTTCTCTTTTTAGTGATGTTATTAATAGTGATCATATCATCAGAACTTGACCAAATTAATATGACACCATCCCTAAGACACCCCCTTTCGGATAAAAAAGAACCATTGAAATCGGTTCATAAACAAAGAGGTTAGGTCTAAACAAACCTAATAAAAAATGTCTAATACCTATGAAAAAAAAGAAAAAAATGGGACCAATCGGAAGCTAGACTGGACCCAATGCAAAAAAAATTGGTTGACAATTGGCCGAGATATGAGGTAACATAGGCACAAAAAAAAAAGTCGAATAGAGAACCTCTTCCTTTTTTGAAATCGGTTAAAAATTAAACGACCGGAAGTAGAGGTTTACTTGAACATTTTTAGTATATTGCGATTTCGTCGTGTTTTTCTCAAACGGCTTGGGGGAAAGCCAAATTAAAGTAATGTGAATTAAAAAATTGGTATAATGATTTCGAATAAGTGAGAAACTAATGTGAAAGTGGTGTGGTGTCCACACCAGTTTATTTTATTATGATAACTTTTAGGCCCATAATAAATTTAATTTTTTTAGTTTTATTTGTTTTTACATTTAAAATAATGAATAATAATAAAATAAATATGTGTGAGCTTCATCCACATAAGCTTACGAGAAAAGTGAAACTTGTTTATCCGTAGATGTTATTTGTACATAACGGTTATGTGTACATAAATTCCAGAGACAGAGCTTAAATTTTTTTTAAATAAACTTTTAATTATTTTTTTGGATGTGTTAAATATATATTTATGTTATGTTATTTTTAAATATAATATTATTATATTTAATATTTAGTTGTTTTTTTTATTATGGATTTTGTACTAAGTATTTCTATTTTTCTATTTAGCCGACTGGTCACAGTATCACGCATGCGCTGACTCACAACTAGATACTCAACACATTCCCCCTTCCCTTATTTCCTCTCCATTGGGTCAGCCATCTTTATTGTAACAAAAATTTCAAAACAGAAACGTCGCTAAAGAAGTTTCACTTCAATAAAAATTAAACTATTACATAATATTGGTCTGTACGGCCCGCTAAAAATATTTTTTTTGAAAGTGGCCTACTGACCAAAAGAGGTTGCCGACCCCCAGGGATCTGATCTGCATATGACAAAGGAGTCGAATAATCGACCTTCTTTTTGAGAAATACTAATAGAAGCAAATCATGTGAGATATTATTTTTATGACTATACATATTATGGCAACGCCTTAAAATCTCAATAGAATCATCCAAAAAATGATCCTAAAATCAGAGATCCCAAAATCAAATCAATCTTATTCAAAGGAAATACAACATATTTTGATAGAAAACACAACTTTCTACTACTTTTTTAAGCTATGGTGGGTATCGGAATCTACAAAGGCAGAATCATGGCTGAAAATGTATTATCTTCACGTTGCAGCCATTTTTAAACAAGATGAGGGGAAAAAAATTAAGTGAATTCAATACTACTGAGTAAAATAATTAAAAGTAATATTAAAAATTAATTTAATATAATTTTCAGAAAGCGGATTTGGCAATCTGTGATTTGACCATAAATTACGAACGGGAGTCAGCGATCGATTTCACAATGCCCTTCATGACTCTTGGTATGGATAATTCTATCCTTTAATTTTTAATACATGCTCTTCATTAATTATTCTTTTTAATATTTTATTATATTATTTTACTTTCAGGTATTAGTATCCTGTTCAAAAAACCTCCAGCAAGTGTTCCGAGCCTCTTTTCGTTCTTCGACCCTCTTTCAATAGATGTCTGGATGTACATGGCTACATCTTTTCTTATTCTCTCACTTATTTTGTTTATGATAAGCCGGATTAGTCCCCATGAATGGGAAGGATCCCATCCATGTGATAGCGATCCAGAGGAATTGGAGACCCCATTTACACTGCTCAATTGTCTTTGGTTTACTGTCGGCTCTCTTATGGGTCAAGGTTGTGATTTCCTTCCTAAGTATGTATAAGTATGTATTTAACCAAACATTAGTCAGTCAAACGGAAATTTCTTGAAGATAACTTATGGATTGTTACTAGTAGAGGTTTTTATTGTGATTCTCATTTTTTTTCTAATTTTTTACAACTCGTCATAATTTTGGGATATTTTTGGTCACAGGTCCGAAAATAGCTATTTTGTCAAATATTTGCGGCGTCATGGACATGAAACAACAATATTTGAAATAAAAATATCTTGTTTTATTAATTGAACTGAACAAGCCTTATCTTTCATTTCCAATTCACTGCTTATTTCTCTATCAGTAATTCTCTTTTTGTACCACCAGATTTTGCGAAAATATTTATTTGTATTACCAGTCAAAGTGTGATTTTCAAGAGAGGTTTGGTGGGAATAAGCCGGCTGATTTCTGACTGATAGAAGTTTAGATGTACTAGTATATGTCCACAACTTTCCTTCTTCTCTCACTTATTTTGTTTATGATAAGCCGGATTAGTTCCCAAGAATGGGAAGGATCCCATCCATGTGATACATACACTTTTCTCGCAACATGTATGTAAAGTTCCACTTTTCTTTACAGCCCCTTTACTTTCCCATACGTTTATTATTTATTTATATATTCACAGCGACATAGATTGATGTAAACAACTTCAATCCGTGTAACCTGTCGCTATTAATAAGTACCTATTATTAATGTTAAAGTTATTACTCAGTGACTAAAATAATGGATTAAAAGTAAGAAATAACACTTGGACTGCCAGAGCTTTCTGAGAAACTATTGTTTATTTTCTTTCTATTTAACAGGTGGTATTACAAAAATACAATGTGTGGCAAGTGTATAAGATGAGGATTATCCAACAAACGAAAGGTGCTGAGAGCTTTTGATTTATTCACTTGAGTACTCTTGTGAAACTCTCCACTCGCTTTACGGCTCCTGCGTTGAATTCACACTCATACTCAGATGAATGAACCATAAGTTCTCAGCTCATGCCGCAACTGTAAAAATATTAACTTCCAATACAAAATGGAGCATGAGGAAAAAATGTGCAGAAATGGGATTAGAAATTAACAACGACTGCTTGTGCACACTTTTATTTGCTGACGATCAGGTCATCATCGCCGATGATCAAGAGGACGAAGAGTATATACTGAGAAAACTGATGGAGGAATTCTCTAAGTGGGGTCTGAGGATAAACTTTGGAAAAACAGAATACTTAAATGTAGGAGGCGAACCTACGAACATACTGATAGAGCAGCAAGCCATTAGAGGATGTAGATCTTATAAGTATTTGGGAAGTATAGTCTCGGAGAAAGGAACTTCAGAACTTGACATTCAGAGCAGAGTGGTCCAAGGACGGAGAGCCATTCAAATTCTTAACTCACTACTGTGGTCTACCAATATGAAACTTGATACCAAATTAACGATCTATCGAACGATAGTAGAACCAATATTAGCTTATGAAGCTGAATGCTGGGCACCTCACCACTAGAAATAAAGGGAAAGTTAAGGCGGTTGAGATGGATTATCTACGACGGTCATGCAGAATTTCGCGACTCAACCACGTACGAAATGATGACATACGAGAATTGACAAGAATGGAAAACACGGTGATTGACCGAATCGAAAGGTGACAGTTGAACTGGTATGGCCATGTGATGAGGATGAATGAGGAACGATGGCTAAGAAAAGTTCTTAACTACACGCCTCCAAATAGAAGAAGGAGAGGAAGACCTAGGAAAACATGGAAGGATGGCATCACACATGCTATGATCAAAAATAATATAAGCCCGGACGACATTCAAGATAGAGACGTATGGCGTACAAAAATGCGGGATGGGGCAAAGGCCGTAGGAACCCCGCACCAAAAAAAAAATACAATATTTACATTTTTACTCAGTTATTCTATCTGCTGGATAATGATAAAAAAAATATTCAGTGAGGGTCTTAACAAATCGGCATTGTTCCCGAAGTCATACATAAAAAAAACTTGTTCATTTTAGGTTAGTAACTTATTTAGTTTTTTACCTAATTATTGCTCTAACAGGCACACAGAGATACTAACTGACAGTGTAGTGTCATAAAAAGGGCTCCATTTTACTTGTGAACTATATAATCGTAAAATTATATCAGAATCAGCATAAGGATTAGACTGTGGACTTTCTTAAAGAAATTTCTGTTCAATTTTTATCGAACAGTGTTATTTAATGATTTTTCACACTTTAAGTTATTTATCAGATAATTAAATATGTAACTTGTTTTCATCAGATCGATATCAGGACGTATTTTGGCTATCAGTTGGTGGTTTTTTGCCCTAATCATGCTCGCCTCCTACACCGCCAACTTGGCCGCCTCTCTCACCGTCACAAGAATGGGCTCCACAATCAAAGATGTTAATGATCTTGCCACACAGAATTCAATTCAATACGGAGCCCTTCGTGGTGGTTCTACTTCTGGATTTTTTCAGGTAAACTATTTTTAGAACTTATTGGATAAAAAAAGTTTCACCAAGTACCAACACCAAATTCCTTAAAAACTATAATTTTAGAACATTTAAATGCCTAATATCTACTGCAACATATACATATATGGGAAATGAATAAGGAAGATTTGTGTTGGCTCCTGAGGAAATTGTAAGAAAAGGAGGGAAATAGGTTTAGTGGAGTGACCAGAGTCCGGGTTCGTGAGAGAGTTGGTGGGGTGGGAGTGGTCGAAGGTGGAAGAGGATAGCAAGAGGCCCGCCAAAGGCCGACGTCGCAGCTAATATTTTCATAAATTTAATTTTTTCTTTATTATATTATTTCTAAAAATTGTGTAGCTGTTCTTTAATTTATTAAATAAAAAATAATATTTTGTTTATTTATTTGTTTACATATTATTTCCATATAAATACATGTTTTTCAGAAATCCAATTTTTCCACCTATCAAAGAATGTGGACTTTCATGAAACAAACTCAACCTGATGTGTTCACGTCGAGTAACGATGAAGGGGTAGACAGAGTATTAAAAGGAAAAGGCAAGTATGCTTTCTTGATGGAGTCTGTCTCGATCGAGTATCAAACTAATCGCAATTGTAGTCTAATGCAAGTTGGCGGCACTCTTGATAGTAAAGGATATGGAATCGGAATGCCATTGGGTAATCACACACATATTTCTATTTTTTCTCATTTATTAATATATGTATTAATATACCTCATTTTATTTTTACAGATTCGCCATATCGTACTCTGATAAGTGGTGAAGTTCTTAATTTGCAAGAGAGAGGATCCCTGCAAGCACTTAAGGATAAATGGTGGGGAACTCCAAAGCGTTGTCCGGTAAATTTTTTTACTTTACCATATAGAGTATGGTCAAGTATTGTAATCGTGCATGAAAAAAGTGTTTTAGTCCTTATTTTTTTCGAAATATCTAAAAAATGGCCGTAACTATTTTGATTAAAAAAATTGAGCATTTCGCTCTACAAAATAGCTTTAATAAGTGAAGATCGAAAAAATTATATTTTTTGAGATAATAATTGTTTTTTCACAATGTCTGTTAGTTAGTCTGGTTGTCTTGTTAGTCTGTGCGTTACCAAATGTTTGTGGACGAGCTAGCTCAAAAACTAGTGTGAATATCAAAACTAAATTTCACACATAGTTTTGGTCGATTGAGATTAAGAGCTGATTAGATTTTGGTGCATATCGACCCAAAATTAAGGGGGATGGAGGGGGTGTTAAAAATTAAAAATCTAGGCCATTTGGGCAAACTCAACCAAATTTTGTATACATAATCAGTGGGACCCCAGAAGTCTAAAAATGCAAAAACTAACCTCCCAAAATAGGGGGGGGTCAAAAAATGAAAATCTAGGCCCTTGTAACAAACTCAACCAAATTTTGTATACATAATTAGTGGGACTCCAGAAGTCTAAAAATGCAAAAACTAACCCCCCTCCCCTACATGATTGTAAATAATTTTATTAAATATTAAATATAAGTGAGGGGCCAGGTTGTATGGTAAAGTCAAGTGGATGGCCACATCAGAACACGTCAGCTTATTTTTTACAAAATATTAAAATTTGAATTACTTATTTTTTGTATTTACTTTTATAAAACGAGCAAAAATTGTCGTTCTCAAGCCCACTCAGATTTTAGGTTAACCTAACCAAGAGGTGACTGTGGGTCAGTGGCTAGAGTGTCGGGTCGCTGACTCGGAGATCGCTGGTTCGAGACCGAGTCTCGGCAGATAGATATTTGCAGTCGCCTCCTCTTGGAAAGTAATGGCAACCTACCAAGAGTATAATTGCCTAGTCACCTCTCCAAATTAGCCGTTCGGAACCGGTGTTAAAAAGTAGGTCCCGTATATCTGTGTAAAAACAACTAAAACGCACTCAGCACAGGTATATGTGGAGAGGCGCCGACACCCGTTTCGGGTATGGCACTCGAAGAAGAAGAACCTAGAGTAATAATTCACGACTGGTTGTATCAATAAAAATTTACATAAAAATTTATATTTATTTTAATTTAAAAATAATATTAATATACCGCTTTAAGCTAAAGCAAAAAATTACCGCTCGGTCTTCTAGGTACTTTATTATTCTAAATCAATTACTCTAGACATAAGACTTAAATTATTTTAGGTGGGGCGCAAACACTCGCTGGATAAACGCTGAATCCCGTACCTTTCTTCTTAGTCAAAAGCAAAAAATGTGTACCTGTTTATTTTTAAATAATGTTATGTCTTTTAGGATGATGAAGTCGATGTGAATAGCATGGAATTGGGCTTGAAAAATGTAGGTGGTGTATTCATCGTGGTTCTTATTTCTGTACTTCTCGCTTTTATCTGGTCTATCTTTGAATTTCTTTGGAACTGTCGCAAAATTGCTGTTGTAGAGGGGTAAGCATTTTCTTCTATATTTAAGAATCTAATTCGTTCAATGACTAATGGATGTTTTGGTTTTATTTTCAGTTGACCCCTCTTGAAGCTCTTCGCGTAGAATTGGCTTTTGCGGTTCAATTGTTTAATCCAGAGAAGCCCGTACGAAAGAAACGGGAGGAGGATGAAACGAGCTCATTTGAGGCTCTACATATTGAGAAAAAATCAATCAATTGAAATCGGGATAGACTTTTCTCATCCAAAAAAAATTAATTAAATTATTAATCATTTTAGAAAATAGATGATGAATAATAAAACTATTGTAAAATTAGTATCATCCTATTTGAAGAAATAATATAGAGAATAAAATAAATTTCTCATCATAAACTTTTCTATTTGTATTATCAGGATAAAGACAGAAACATGTTAGCAAAATAAAAAATTGTATTTTTTCTAGAAATTGTAGTTTTAAAATTCATTTGATAAGTATTAGTATTGAAGGTATGGCAAATCTCATATTTATACTACACTCGGGAGCAGCTAAATCGACTCAACCTCTAAGCGCGCATACAAAGTTGTTTTTCTTTTAAATGGCCAAGCCGATATTTATAAAATAAATATATCTTTAAAGCTTATTTATTTAGCTTTATATTGATATCAATTTCAGGCAAATCGGCTCATTACTTTTTAAATTATGTGATCTGAATGACAATGAAAGGAAAAAAGGGTGTAAAGGAAAGGAAAAGTAGGGATGTTCAAAATTAAAATAAAATTGACATTTTAAACATAACAAAGAAAATTTATTTTCTTAATAATTTGTGTTGCCCCCCTAGCTTTTATAACAGCCCGCATGCGATCCTGCATCGACCCGATGAGTTTTTTTATAAAATCTTGAGGGATGCCTTCCCATTCATCTAACAAAGCTGTCTTAAGCTCATCAATGGTCGAAGGTACCGAATTTCTGGCTCGAACCCTTTGTTTGAGGTGGTCCCACATATGTTCGATGGGATTCATGTCTGGGCTGAGCGCTGGCCACTCTATTGTGTGGATAGCGACTTCGGTCATGTATTGCCGAGTGACCATCGCAGTGTGGCACCGGGCATTATCATGCATCAGTAAAAAATTTTCCCCAATAAATCCTTTATAAGGAACAACATGATGCAGGAGAATGTCAGCAATGTAACGGTCAGCTGTTAGACCCCCTCCCCGGCCTCCACCAGGCACAAAAACAATATCTGTTTTTCCCTCCAGAGAAATGCCACCCCAAATCATGCAGGAACCACCACCATGTGACACTGTTTGAGAGAAACAGCATTGAGAAAATCGCTCTCCCTGACGCCTGTAGACCCGACTTCTCCTGTCACTTCCATGAATGCAAACTCTACACTCATCTGTGAAAAGGACAGCCCGCCATTGGTCGATACTCCAATTGAGATGTTCTCGAGCAAATTGAAGTCGAGCTTGACGGTGACGTGAGGTTAATTTTGGTCCAGAGGCAGGTCTTCTGCAAGTGAGGTTGGCTTCCTTCAAGCGTCTTCTGACTGTCCACCGACTGACAGCCAGACCTCGAACTTCTCTCAGCTGCTGCTGGACATCGACACCAGTGAGGTGGCGGTTTCGGAGAGACGTCGTGACGATAAAACGGTCATCCCTCTCAGACGTGCACCGGCGGCGGCGGGTATTCGGTCTCCGAGTGAAGGCACCAGTCTCCTGAAACCTTCTGTAGACTCTTGAGACAGTAGACTGACTTAAGTTCAATTGAAGAGCGACTTCTCTTTGGCTAAGGCTCTGTTCCAACAGAGCAACAACTTGAGCGGCAACTTCTGGCTTAGTATCCATGATTTTCTAAAAACAATTGTGTCAATTTGCGTAGATGTGTTCAGGTCAATTGCTGAAAATCGATTAATAAGAATAATTGGTTACATTGGTTTTTATAAGGAAATTGTAACTAACAAGTAGCGGCAGCTAGGAACAGCAATTTTTCCAGTTCAGCCATTCGGATCACATAATTTAAAAAGTAATGAGCCGATTGGCTTGAAATTGATATCAATATAAAGATAAATAAATAAGCTTTAAAGATATATTTATTTTATAAATATCGGCTTGGCCATTTAAAAGAAAAACAACTTTGTATGCGCGCTTAGAGGTTGAGTCGATTTAGCTGCTCCCGAGTGTATTACATTTCCCTTTAAAATAGATATAATAATGATCAATTTCTAATTGATTTTTTTATTTTATCTTTTTAATTTTTAATTATCTCAGAAATGTAAAAAATAACAAAGTATTTTTGAAATAAATAATATTAGTATCAATTTATTTTTCTATTCAGATATCAATAAGGAATAAGGAGGATTTTACTCACAGTGCAATCATCTTATTTATTCCATAATCTCATGTTCCTGGAAATATTACCAAGTGTATGCATATGAAATGAGCCTTTTAGGATAGATGGGAGTATAGGTTATTTTTATTTTGTACGAACCATAACCTTATTATTACTTTACCATACAGGGTATGGTCAAGTATTGTAATCGTGCATGAAAAAAGTGGTGTTTTCCTTCTTTTTTTTGAAGGATCTCAAAAACGGCTGAAACTATTTCGATTAAAAAAATTGAGAGAAATCAGGGCATATCTCTCTACAAAAAAGCTCTTATAAGTGAACATCGAAAAAATTATATTTTCGAGATAATAATTGTTTTGTTAAAATGTCTGTTAGTTAGTTAGTCTGTCTGATTGTCTGGTTGTCTGGTTGTCTGGTTGTCTGTCTGGTTGTCAGTCTGTGCGTTACCAAATTTATGTTGACGAGCTAGCTCAAAAACTAGTTTGAATATCGAAACCAAATTTCACATGTAGTTTTCGTCCATTGAGATTAAGAGCTGATTAGATTTTGGTGCATATCGACCCAAAATTAAGGGGGGTGGAGGGGGGGTTAAAAATTAAAAATCTAGGCCATTTGAGCAAAGTCAACCAAATTTTGTAAACAAATCAGTGGGACCCCAGAAGTATAAAAATGCAAAAACTAACCACCCAAAATGGGGGGTGGGTGGTGTAGGGTCAAAAAATGAAAATCTTGGCCATTTACCAAACTCAACCAAATTTTGTATACATAATCAGTAGGCCCCCAGGAGTCTAAAAATGCAAAAACTAACCCCCTCACCAGGGACGTAACTAGGCCGTATTTCACCCGGGGCAAGAAATAAATTTGCGCCCCTCCCTAGGCGGGCGCGGATCCAGACCTCTGATTTGGGGGGGGGGCGGTCGCCGGTATATAAGATCTACTTTTGATCTCGGAAGTGTGTCGCGATCGAATTGTCCAAGCGGGGGGGGGGGGTCAGAGACTCCCCCTACATAGAACTTTATTTTCTTCAATTTTAAAATTTAATGTTATAAAAAAAAAAATAAACATATAAAAAATGGTTGATCTCCCATGCTTTGGGGGGGGGGGGGCGGTCAAACTTATTTTCCTCTGAAAGTTCGTTTAATTCATCTTCTGCTTTTTTGTCAAATTAATGACACTAGGATAGATTCATCATATGGTTGGTAAACAGTTATAAACAGTTGTACCAATCGAAATTTAGTTACATATGATGATTTGGCGCCCCTCTGATTTTGGCGCCCGGGGCTGCCCCCCCCCCCTTAGTTACGTCCCTGCCCCTCACCTTCATGATTATAAATAATTTTATTAAATATTAAATATAAGTGAGGGGCCAGGTTGTATGGTAAAGTCAAGTGGATCGCCACATCAGAACACGTCAGCTTATTTTTTCATTGGTTTGACATCTATCAACAACGTTCAGTGTTGAAAATTTGATTTGCACTACAACAACATAAAAAATTTTCGTGTTAAAAATGTGTAATTTTGTCCTACAGCATATGATATGACGACAGCATTAAATTTTTTATTATCATTTAAAAAAAAAAACGCCGCAGAATCTCAACGAATGCTTGAAGAAGCTTATAGAAGTCATGCTCTATCATTATAAACATGCAAAATATGGTTTCAACGATGACGAAGGGACTAGTAAGGTGTCGTCTATCACAACACATATATTTCACTTTGCATCTCTTACCTCTTAGTCTGAGGAGAGAGCAAAGCGATTTCCTCTTTCTATATAGTCTTATCAATCACAGAATAAACAGTAATCAGCTTCTGGAAATGATCACTTTCAATATAAATACGCACATGACGCGAAATCCACGATTGTTTTTTACTCCATTCCATAAATATTCATATCTCAAATATTCCGGTATGAATCGGATTCTGGACACAGGAAATAACCATAGGGATGTGGACGTATTCGCGACTTCGAGGGATAAGATTAAGAAATATTTTATGTGTAAATTTAAGACTGCTTAAATAAAATTGAACTATTCACTTTTTGGAATATATAATTGTTTTATCTATTATAATAAATTGTAACTCTAATATTTAAGCAAGTATATGTTTGTTTTTTTTCTATTCATTGTATTATAAATATGTAATTACTTTCTGTAAGTGGGCTCATAGCCCGTGCAATTGTTATAAATAAATAAATAAATAAATAAATAAATAAATGATATATTGAAACCTGATGAAACTGTAAATGCTAAATGCTACCAACAACAATTAATTGATTTGAACAGTGCATTACAGGGAAAACTGCCAGAATATTAAAAAAAGGCATAAAGTGATTTTCCTTCATGACAATGCTCCTTCACATAAAGCAAAAACGGTTTAGGATACGCTGGAATCACTCAACTGGGAATTGCTACCCCATGCGGCTTACTCACCAGACCGAGCTCCTTCCGACTACGACCTGTTTTCGTCGATGGGCCACGCACTTAAAGAGCAGCACTTCAAAACTTACTAAGAAGTCGAAAAATGGGTCAATGAATGGTTTTCTTCCAAAGACCAGCAGTTTTTTTTTGGAAGTGGATTCACCAATTGCCAGAAGGTGGTCAAAATGTGTAGAAAGTGATGGAGAGTACTTTCAATAAAATATTTTTTTCTTTCCTATTTAAAAAAAAATGTTTTATTTTCATAAAAAAGGCTCATTTCATATGCATACACATGGTATTTTGCTTGTGAAATCTTTTAATATCACAGAAAGACAAGAAAATAGCCGCCTAAGAAAATTATTTAATTAATTCTGCTTAGAAATTTATATTTCTATATAAGATGAAAAAATATGTATTTCAATAGTTTTTATTTTTTCTATGATTTTTTTAATCATTATGGTCCATGATTTTCATTCAAAATAAATACATTAAAAATACTCATTTTACTTTCACTTACCAATATATGAGGTCATGACATCTTGATGGGATCTTATCTCCAAGGTTTTTATTTTCCATATTCTAGCTTGATTTATGTTGATAATGTTATTTCGTAAATAAAAATTGATTTTTATGGATATTTTATTTGTTGCGAGTTACAATCTGCTGTTCGGACGTTCGACGTTTTACGCAAAATGAGGATTTTGGGAGAATTGAATTATTGACTTTATCTCGCAAGATGCAAAGTCATGGTAACAACTGTTAAAAATATGTAATACCATATAAATTATATTTATCGTGCACCCCTATATATATATATTTATACGAGGATAAGTCCAAAATTACCTACACTTTTTGTTCAACAACTTTATTAAACTAAGATAGGAAGCGGCCGCATTCGTTGAGTGTGCGCGTCTGTGGTCATGTGTGCGGAATTTAATCACGATCGCGTCAGTTGTCGTCTAGCTACAACAGCATAAGCATGTAAGCTCCGGTAACAGATTGCACCAAAGAGGAACAACGAACCTTACCCTACATTTGTTTCGCTCTCTGCAGAACTCTTTGAATGGTGTAAAGATGACTTCAAAAAAGGACTGTGAAAATCAATTAAGTCGGTTTTTCACCTAGAAATTCAACAAGTTCTAAAGTGATAGCCTAATGGTTTTCCCAGAAAAATGGAAAAAGGTTATCGATCAAAACGTCTCATATTTAGTTTAATAAAGTTAATTTAAAATACATTATAAGACAAATTTGTTTGAATTTTGGTGAAAAAACGCCACGAACTTCTCCTTGACATATTATTTACAATAGAAAAGATAAAAAATCAATGAAGTAAATTTTTAATAAAATAATGATCATTTATAATTAAAAGAGTCACATGAAATAAATATTATTAAGAGCCATTGGAAGAAATTCCTAAACTTCACCTTCTTTCTTTTGATACTGATCAAGAACATTATACACTTGAAATAAGTAATATCTATTTTTTCTTATTAAGATTTTGTAAAGAATAATTAGAAATTAGATTATTTGTGTATATATGAATGTATGTATATCTGGGCGTTTGCCTGTGTGTTTTGTATTACAATAAGAAAAAATTTAATTTTTTTTTTTGAAACCAGATTCATTTAATACGTATTGGAATAGGAAAGAGCTTCAGGATTAAGTTACCCTATTTGGAAATTGTTAAAACAAAAGACAGAAGTGGGAAAGACTATCTCTTTATTTGAACAACAAAGACAATAGAATTTAGAATAATATACAGGATGTCTCAAGGAGAAAGGTCAATATTCCGAGAGAAGTGGAATTTATCATTTTAAACAAACAATTTATTATAAATATATTCACTTCTTCAAGTGCCATTCTCAATCAAGCGTCGGCGATTACTATGGAGAGTATCCTCTCCAGAATTCCTCAAAATTCCGAAACCCAAAATCCCGACGTTTTTTTAATTCTTTGTCTTTTAGCGTCGGTAAGAATGCAATGTTGCCAGATCCGAGAAACGACGCAGTGAAAATATTTTTGCCTTTCTGCGCATGTGAGAGTAGGCGAAAGAGCGAGCTGCATCTGAGCTATATTAAGGAACATCCTTAAAATTTCTTCTACTCTTGGAGCAGTCAAATTTTATGTTGCTATAAGTTCAAAATTATTAGATAAAAATACTTGGTAGGTTTCACATTAAGATATAAAAAATAAAACGAATTTATTTTTGGAGAATCTTTAATCTCGATATATATATTTCGGGTGACTAACCCATCTTCAGGAGAAACAGAAGGTAACTGACCTGGATAGGTCGAAATTGAATACAAGTCAATGGTAAAATTTATTTTTAAGATAACAAAAGGAGTAAATATTTAAAATTATTGGAGGGAGAAAAGGTAGGAAGTCTACTTTTGTTTAATTTAAACGTTAAGCTTAACTTTAAAATTAAACAAAAGTAGACTTCTCTTTTCTCCCTCCAATGTTTAAATATTTACCCTTTTGTTATCTTAAAAATAAATTTTATTGACTGTGTATTTCGACTTATCAAGTCAGTTACTTCTGTTTCTCTGAAGATGGGTTAGTCACCGAAATATATATATCGAGATTAAAGATTCTCCAAAAATAAATTCGTTTTATTTTTTATATCTATGTGAAACCTACCAAGTATTTTATCAATATTTTAAAAAATGTTTCACCAAGTACCAACATCCAAATTCCTTAAAAACTATATGCTATAAGTTCGATGAAATTTTTTTAGCGCGAAGGAAAGTACACTCCTGTTTGGATACAAATTTTAAAATTTTTAAGAAAATAATAATAGTAACCCTTATTCCTATGCTCCAACAACCCCTACCCAATAAGGACTTCATTGCACGGTCAAAATAAGTCAAATTAAAAAAGTATATTCATAGATAAATTAATAAATTAAAGTAAGAAAAATTATTTAAAAAACCGAATGAAAAAGATGATTCGTGACATGAAACTCTATTCTGTTGAAGCTTAAAGAAATTTTTCATTTCACTTACCTTCGAGTAGTAGATTTTTTTGTTTGATAAAAATTCGATGAAAATTTTTTGGCGGGAGATGAAAATAAACTCCTCTTTGAATACACATTCAAATCCTACACTTAAATTTTACAACGAGGAATTTTTTATTTACAAATATATTTTTTATAAGATTAATATTAAATAATAATACAATTCAATAATAATATTAAATAATTTTTCTTGTTTTTTTCGAGCGCCAACAAGGGGCAAAAAATTCAATGAAAGTACAAGATCTATAATCATGTATGTCGCTACTAAAAAAATGTCTTGCATCTGTTAATGGTATTATCATTCTATAAAAACTTAATCAAAATCGGTGTTTTTTAATTGGGTAATTTTTGTAGACCGTGTAAAACGCGCTGAACAGGCCCTAACTTTATTTCACCAGATGTCAGAAGGGGTGGATTGATTATCCCATTACGTGTAATTATTAATTCTATATAACTCAGCGATGTCACTACTCATGGTGATTTTTGCCATATTGTTTCAAAATCTTTGTTGCTTGTTGAATTGTCTCTAGGTAACGTAGTGTCAGCAAAATGTTTGGGCCAATATGGGACTTTTGACTCGTCTTCAACAAGTTTGGTCTCGTCTGCAATGTAGTGGACACCCACTGTCAGCTTTTCCCACCATCGTTTTTCTTCTCACGTGTGGCCAACTCTTGTTTCATCTTTTGATGTTGCACTCATCAAGGCATCTTCGACGTCAAATTATTACCAGACAACTTATTTTTCAAGTAGTGTTGTTTTCATTAAACAATTTCATGTTAAATGTTTAAAATTGACTAACTTCAATCTATATGACGTAATGGAATATAATAATTAGTCAGTATAGTGGCTTAAACCCCATAATTCTATTTTGAACTTCCCCCATATCCAATCCAAGCATTATTTGGTTTAGTTTTAACAAGGACTACTTATATTTATTTTTCAACTTAGGCCGTCATCTCACTTTTAACATACCATGGCCCCATGGCTGTCATACAAACGAAAGAGTAAATAATCATAGGATGAGGAGGTATCTCCATACTTTGTAGCAATAGATACTACTATTTTACCTTCTTACTAAATTCATGATTTCTACAAAAGGTTTTTGATAGATAAACTTCGTAAAATATATCGGAGAAGAGTACTAAGGCTAATGAGCGGTGTTTATATGAATATAGAATGAATCAATGTTCTCAAAATATGGAAATTGTCTCACGTGAGAGAAAAATTCGTTAAAGAAAATGATTATTCCGAAAAATTGTGATCATTTACTGTAGTATTAAAATTTCTTCAATAATTTTTTCATTAATTTATTTAAACTAAATCATCGCTACTAAAGGACAGGCTAGGTAGTATTTCTTTCAGGAGCTCTCGGTTCATTTACTAGGGTCTAAAGAATCAAACTTCTTCTTCACTGGCCGGTTCTTTCGCGGTGCGCGGTTTCCGACTCAAAAAGACCAAATCTTTCGTTTTTAAATTGAAATTATGAGAATTTCATTTGAAACGATTGACCCTTGGACTTGGCGATTATATTTGAGAACAAATCCAAACTTTTAAAAAAAGGCATGTCTTTTATAAAAATTAAATTTTTTGTTAATGTTAGCATGATTCTATATATATTTTCTCCCTGAACTCCTGAATATATCTTTTATTTTTGTGAAACCTATCTAGAATTTTATATTTTTAAATTTTCTTTACTTTATTTAAATATGTTTCATCAAGAACCTGCACAATTCTCCCTTAATAAAATATAAAACTATTTATTGTTCTTCTGTTTTGGATATATTTACTGTAATAATTAACATTTCGTTTTTACTTTATTTATTCAGTGGCTATTATGATCAAATTCATGTTAAATTACTAAATTTTATATAAACCACTTTTAATAGAGTACATCGCGAACAAAGCCCATTTAGTCATATCCTAAGTCGATATTAATTATTTTTAATTATAATACAGTGTGAGTGTGCGTAAATTTGTCTAGAAGTATGATTTTAGACAGTCAAATTTATTTTTAGAGTGAACCGGACATTGAACTCAGACTTGCTGCTCCGTTAGTAGAGACCCTATCACCCTATTTATTTATGTGTCTGTGTGAGTGTAGGTAAATTGGTGTGGTGTATGATTTTAGCTAGTAAAATTTTTTCGCAGTGATTTAGGCTTGAACCTTCTGATTCGTGGATAGAGATTCAGCAATAAAAAAAAAAAAAATGATTAACAATTTCAAATACTTAGACTTCAAATTTATTTAAATATCTCAAGTTAATAGTATTAAATTTGAATCCTAAAAAATCTAATTTGTACTGAAAAGAATTAAATCTTTGTCAGAAAGAGATTTCTCTAATTTACTAATTGCGGATTCATTTTGTATTCCGCTCACTTTTAATGAAAGATAATGAATGACTTCATTAAATTAAACCTAAATGAACGAGCATTTTAATTAAATCAATTCGATCTTAGAAGATTCCTATATCTAAGAGATGTTCATTCCACATATATATTTAAAGAATGCGGGACAACACCAGAAAAATAATAAATCTAGTTCACTTTTTATACTAATTTAAATATTAATTTTTATGGTACATTTGAATACTGTCGTATCATCTTTTAATATATATTAATTTAAAAGATAATATAATTTAGGGAAGTTATGTGTCAGATACGAGATTCATTGAGTGACTATATTAATTTAAAGCTCCAAGGTAGTAAGGATACCTAACTATTTATTTATTTATTTATTTTATGTATGTTCAGCGAGAACTATTTGCCACGTGGACCGATTTCGATGATACTTTTTTAAGGGTGCCTTAGGGGTGGTCCCATATTAATTTGCTCAAGTTCTGATGATATGATCAATGACGAAATAACGTAAATCTCCTATTCTTATGAGCAAATAATCGAAATTATAATAAATAAAATCTTTTATAAAAAAACAATATTAAAACGTTCATTTAAAACCCACAAACGTTTCGAGAGAATTTCCTTTATTTATGAATTGAATTTTTTTATCATTTTCTGATTCATTCGCCGACGCTTTCTCTTACGAGATGCATACAAAATATTATCTTAAGTCACTATTAATAACATCACTAAAAAGAGAAAAATAAAAATAATTTTTATAAAAAAAAATAAAATAAATAAAACTGACCTCAAAAATTAAATGCAACAAATAAAATTATAATAACTCAAAATTTAAATAAAATAGACTAAAAGGTATAAAATAATTATCTAATTTAGTTACAACTAAATGATGAAATTGTTACATAAAATCACTTTTTGAAGTCGGTGCCAAACATATACATTTAATAAATCACACTCGACGGATCTTACTTAGTACGTTTGGCGGGCAATGAAGACAACATCGCGTAAGCTAACTTATATAGCTTGTTTAGCACCGAATTCAAAAAGTGATTTCATGTAAAAATTTCGTCGTTTAGTTGTAACTAAATTAGATAATTATTTTATACCTTTTAGTGCATTTTATTTGATTTTTGACTTCTTATTTTTTTATTTGTTGCATTTAATTTTTTTGAAGTCGGTTTTATTTTTTCAATGCTAAAATCTTTAAAATAAAATAACGATATGACATCATAGCACCTTGAATTAATTTTAATTTATTTTTTATTTTTTTAAAAATAGTTAAGGAAATTTTTTTAAGAAACTTTGCAAAAATACCCATATGTATTACTTTAGCTCCTATCAGAACTTGACTACAATATTTAAAACCCCTATATTCGAAATGTTATAAATATATATGTGTTAAAATAATCTAACCAAGATACGATGTGTTAACATCCAAACAAACATATAGACCGAAATAGAGTCAGACATATGAATATCATTATAGAAAATGCTTGAAACATTTCTAAACAAAAATAGATAAAATTAAAAAATCAACGCTACTACTTCGGTTGTCAAGAGAACTGAGTCGGAGTGATATTAAAATCATTTTTCATATTCTATTAAACAATTAATCATTTACTTAAATCTTGTATTTCTTATAATGTATATTTTCTTCTAGACACTCTTCTCATGGCTACTTATGCAAACTCTTCGATTGTGGTTTCTTCTTAACAAAGGACTTCAATATCTTATAAAAATCTACTGGATTAAGGTAAACTTTCAATTTTTTTTGTATCCAATTTTATTTATCACTCAGATTAGAGAGAATACCATCACAATCAAAAGTATAGATTAGAAAGAGTTATAGACAGTGAAGAAAATCAAAGACCAACAAAAAAATATAAGAGTAAAATCAATATGAATAAACTGCAACGGATCTTTGCTAAACTTTATCCAAATTCATTTGAAATTTTAATATGTTCATTTCTTTATTATTAATCAGATTTCGCTTGCTATTTGCAGTCCATGTTGACTTAAATTCAAAAATAGGCATCGATTCTCATCTAATACTTAAGGAATAACAATTCTACATTAAATTTTTGACATTTCGATTATTATTGGTAACCAGTGCTGAAGACATGGAGGAATCGACTTAAAATCAAAAATAACGATCGATTCTTATCTAATACTAGAGGAATAATCTTATTGCATTCCATTTTTAATGTTTTAAATATTAATGGCAACCTCTACTGAAAAAGTGGAAGAGTCGACTTAAAATCAAAAAGACTAAATTCTTTTATGATAAACAACTCAAGCTTAAACCGATTAAATGAATAAATTTTAAAGAATTTAAAATAAAGAATTTTAAAATAGTACTATCTTACTCTAGAGTAAAGTACTTTAAAATATAATTTTACTATAAACTTTATTTAAACATTTTTGTGGTCCCCAAGGTACTTAATTAGGATATTAAATTTCATTAAAATTGGTTAAGTCATTTTTAAGATATTTAGAAAAAACTAAAAAACTACTGAAATAAAGTACTAGTTTGTGGGCTGATATGTACCAAAAACTAATCAGCGCTTCATTTTTGTTAAAATAATGGTAAGTTGACAATTTCATTTCAATCGGTGCAACCGTGTGGAAAAATCGTGGACGGAAAAAACGATAACATCCATACATCCGCACGCACTTCCTGAAAAAATCGCACTTTTTGGACTCTAGACGAGACCCCATGTAATTTTTGGCAAAAACGTCAGGTGCTAAAATTCAACCTAATTGAATACTACAATTTGTGACTTTAATTGAGTCCATGGGTTTTGTAGTCTTAACCTGAGGACCCTTTGAAGTCGCTCTTGCCGCGAGACCGATTCCCCATGCTTCGCATTGAATAAAGTAAAAATGGATAACTATACGTCAGAAAGTGAAGAGTGAACTGACAGACTGAAGAATCTATCAGCCTTTTAGAGTATTTTGCTAATAATATTTTGAAATCAAAATAACAAATTTCTACAAGGTGCTAATTTATTCAAAATAATAAAAATACGAAAATATTAAGTCAGAATAAAATTGGTTTAGAATAAAATTAGATGGAGATGAGTAGTTGTTTCAAACTAGTCTTCATACAGACAAGATCTGAGAAAACTTTTTAATTTTCACCATTTTTACTAGCGTAAAATATCTACTAAAACAGGGGTGTCCAACCTTTTGCCTTAGACGGGCCACATTTAAAGAAAAAAATTGTCTCTGACAGCGGATAAAATAATATTATTCAATTGATATTTGTTATTCAAAAAATATAGTTAATAATGTAGAAATAAGAACTTTATTATTTTTTAGCTCATTGTGAGCTTCAATTTTTACTTTTAGTAAATTTTATACTTTAAAATAACTGCTCGTATATGTAAATACATACCTACCAGAGTCGTAGCGTGATATTACGGCGCTCAGTGTGAAAGGATAAAAATTATCAGACTAAATTGTTGTGTGTATTCCAGTATCTACATATAAATCTCAATGTTTTAAGGAATTTTATGACTTTATATTGGGCCACGGGTTGGACAGACCTGGTTTAAATCGAAATGGATTAAAGTAGGATATGAGGAATGATAATTTATTTTTTAAAAGTGTCACGGATATAAATCTCTGACTATCCAATATCTATTGACATGTAAGAACGTGCAAAGGTCTAAAAGACAAGTCCTGACACGTTTTCGTTCAAGGGAGAAATTATCAATTAATTGTGATTGTTCTAGAAAATCCCAATTCCTTGTTTATTTTTTAAAATGGTTACGGATATAATAATCCCTGACTATTTATTATCTATTGACATGTAAGAAGGTATAAAGATCTAAAAGACAAGTTTTGACAAGTTTTAGTCGATCAATTAATTCTGATTGTTCTAGAAAACCCCAATTCCTTGTCTCCTTTTACTAGAATGATATAATTATAGACTTGGTTAGTGTCGTAGTATATAAATTACTGAATTAATAAATATTTAAAAAAATGGAAATATGAGAAGAAGAAGAATTTTTAAATATTCGAAACTTCATTATTTTTTATCTTATATAGTTGAGCTTATAATTTTGCTTTTAGTGAGTTTTATTCTTGAAAAAAGCTTCACGTATTGTACAAATATATACATTCATATTTCGAAAAAGGGAATAAATATATCTCAATGTTTTAAGGAAGTTTAGGATTTTATTTTGGGCCACACTCATTGCAGTGCTGGACCGCATTCGTCCCGCGGGCCACGGGTTGGACAGCCCTGTACTAAAATATACTAAATTGTATATTTCTAAAATATTTAAATGAGGGGTGAACCGCGACCTAAAATCATGTTCACCTCTTCCACTTCCACTTTCATTTTCAAGTAGAAGACAAAAGAAGACAATAGATTCACTAATGAATTCCAAATAATTCCAAAGACAGTGTACACTTAATTCCAATCGCGGTTCACCCTTGTATTTAAATAAATCTTGTTTTTTCAATTTTTCGCAATCTGTTGAAGATTCGTAGATAAAAATAATAGATGAATGGATTAGAATCGTAAAAATTACGGATTTAATCGTGGAGCTTTTAAAAATAAAGATTTGTTTTCTCTAAGCTAAGGGTTGAAGTTGTATTGTCTAGATGGCGGCTCTATTTCCTAATGAAGAGACGGCGGGGAATTTAAGCTCACCTGAGCCCGATTTGAGTTTCCTTCCCTTCTTCCTTGAATTCTTCCTTGTTCCATCTACACTGAACATGATCATAAGTACTCTACTCGCTTGCATTCCCTTATGGATTTGTCAAATGTTACCTGAGATTGAAGAACCCAACCTGATGGTATGGTAAGTCAAACATTTTTCTTCTGCCTCATTTTACTTTACTCTATCCGTGTATATATATATATAGTATAGTATATTTATATTTATAATTTTAATTATGTTAAGGAAATTTTCTCTGGATAGAGACGGACTGGTAAAACTTTTAATTGAAATTAATGAAAGGCAGCGCAGGGGTAGTGAGGAAAGAAAAAAATTAACACATATCAAATACCTCTTTTCTTTTTAATCCGACGTTTCGGAGGATTCTTCTATCCTTCTTCAGAGTTTCATTGGCCCCTTCAAACCCTGAAGAAGGAGGAAGAATCCTCTGAAACGTCGGTTTGAAAGGAAAAGAGGAAGGATTCCAATAAATTACACCTTATTTGATATGTGTTAATTTTTTCTTTCCTCACTACCCCTGGGCTGCCTTCCATTACTTTTAATTATGTTACTATTGTTAATTTAAAGTTTTAAATTCATCATATTTAAAAGTTGCTTGTCCCCTCCTCTCCCAAGAAAAAGTGGAAACTCCACTCCGGATCTATTCATTATCTATATAAATAAAAATGTACTGTTACGCTTAAGTGATACGTTGAAAGATCTACGAAAGTTTTTCACCAATTTCTTTGAAATATTCACACAACGTTCCATTCAAATACACGAGTGTTTTTATAGATATCACACCTGTGGCATGTAAAATTTTTTTTTTTTTGAGGAAACAACGCCAGCGCCTATCTGGGGGGGGGGTAAAAGCAAACAAACAAGATGGCCGATAATAGATTTTTGGGAATATTTCAACTGTCAATATTATTTTTGGTTAAGGTAACAATTTCTATATAAATTTTAACCATAAAACGAGACGCTCCACGCCAGGGGGTAGGTGACGCCGCACAGTGGTCCCAAATCCCAAAAAGCTGGCCAAAATATGAAGGCGTTCTTCAATATAAATAAAACTTGGTATACTAAGGTTCTCGAGGTCGCTGATTACGAATCAAAAGTCAAAATTACGAAAAACAAAATGGCGTCCCCAAAATGGCGGACATATATATTTTAAAAATATCAGATTTCTCCGAAATTTGGTATACTTAGGTTTTCAAGGCCACTGATAATGAATCAAAAGTCAAAATTAAGAAAAACAAAATGGGGGTCGCAAAATGGTGGACATATATGTTTCAAAAATATTAGGTTTCATTCCACTAACTTTAAACAAAATTTTGATATTTCTAATCGAAATATTTTAGATAAATGACAAAATTTAGAAAAAATATATATTTTAGAAATGATCGGAATTTTAAATAAAAAAAAAATTAAGAAAAGATCTGATATGGACTGTTTTAAAAATTTCCCGAAAAAGTACTTGTAAAGTACCTACAATAATTAGACCGCACCAACCCGCATCTAATGTTTGTTGATTTAGCTTAATTATAGTATTAGCTAAATGCCGCAATTGGTCTCTTGACCGGACTCGACCGGACAAATAAACTTTTTGATAACTTTTCAACATTTACAGACAATTAATTTCTGAAATTTTTTTAAAAGAAGAAATCAATAAAAGATCCTACAAATGAATGCAAAACTACATTTTTCAAGAATATTGGCTTATGAAGTGTTGTTTCGTCCACGAGTCCAGAAAGTCTCGAAAAATATGGTGACATTTAATTTTATGTTTCTTTCAAGGAAGACGAGTGGAATTTTTCCTATTACTTATGTTAAGGCACACGCCGGACAATGACTACGCGATCTTCTTCTGTTCTTGCTAATACAGCTGGTAGTGATTTTGATCATTGTGCTCTTAGTACTCGATGGGGAAAGCCTTCAAAAACACGTTTAGTGCGATTAACAGCGACCAGCTGAAACATTAGGGAAGATTCTACCAAAATTTCCAGCTTCATCACGTCGTCCAGCTTGTAACTACGAATTCCTCGCTTTCTATTGACAATATTTCGAAAGTAGTAGTCGCATATTTCTATCGAGCATTCTGGATTGTGGCTGATTTTGTATCTGACTTTGTTAACCACGTCTTGGCTAGCCGAATAGCCACTCCAATGAAGGTCCGATGTGTGAGCTAGGTCCCGAAATCACTACACTGAACCAAAGACCATCAGCCAGTTGTTTTAACAGTGTCCGCAGTTGGGTGGGTCGAAAAAACTGAAATTCTATTTTTCGAAAACGCTCTAGTGCTGAAAAGTTGCCTATTGTAATAAGAGGAAAAAGGCATAAAATAAGCTGACGTGTTTTGATGTGGCCATCCACTTGACTTTACCATACAACCTGGCCCCTCACTTATTATTATATTATATTATAGCCTTTATTGGTTCCAAGTTATACATTTCTTAGTATACAAGTTTCTATTATTAATTTTATAATTTTATCTACAGTAGTTTACAAAAGTTATTATAATAAATATTTACATCTGCATAACTGTGGAACCAGACCCCTTAGGGCGAAGGCCTCTCCCAGCCTCTTCCATTCATTTCTGTCACGAGCTATTCTTGACCATGTCATTCCTGTGAAACTCGTTATCTCGTCCGCCCATCTTCTCGATTGACGTCCTCTTTTTCTTTTTTGGTGGGGGTGCCATTCTGTAATTCTTTTTGTCCATCTGTCCTTCATTCTGCAAATGTGTCCCGCCCATTTCCATTTGGATAGTCTGATTGTTTTTAATATATTTTCAGACTTAGATAGTTTATATAATTTTTCGTTAGATATTCTATCGATTTTTCTTATTTTCATTATACTACGCAGCATCGCTCTATGGGTAGTTTCTATTTTCTTTTCTAGTTTGGTTGTTAAAGCCCAAGTTTGGGCTCCGTAGATCATTGTTGGTATTACGCACTTATTTAGTACTTTTATCTTTGATGTTGAATTGATATTATCATTTTTTAAAATGAATTTTAGTTGCCAAAATTTATTCCAGCTCAAGCTGATTCTTCTCTCAATTTCTTCCTTTGATCTGTTCTGAAAGCTCATTGTTTGGCCTAGGTATATCGTTTTCTCCTTTAATGGAATGGGAGGGTTGGTTATTTGTGATAAAAGATTCTCGTTTGTCATAATCATTGATTTTTTTGTATTAATTTCGAGGCCTATCTCTTTGCTTCTAAGCAGTAGCTCTTCATACATTTGAATTAGTTGATCCTTTGTTGGTGCTATTATAATTATATCATCTGCGAAGCGTAAGTTGTTTAGATAATTGCCGTTTATATTTAAACCTTTTTTATCCCAATCAAGCTCCTTAAACATACTTTCCAAGACGCAATTAAAAAGAAGGGGTGAGAGGGGATCTCCCTGTCTCACTCCCTCTTCACCGGGAAGAATGGACCAGGATTATCCATTAGAATTCTTGCTTGGTTTTCTTTATACATATTTTCTATTATTTGTATATAATTTCGGTTTATTCCCTGTTTCTTTAGTGCCTCAAATATAGATTTATGACACAGGGAATCGAAGGCCTTAGAGAAGTCAATGAATGCCAGATAGATTTGTATTTGATGTTCGTTTGCCTTTTCGATCAGTTGGTTTACCACATGCAGATGGTCAATTGTGGAGAATCCCGATCTGAACCCTGCCTGGTCTATCGGCTGATTAAAATCTATGGTTTGTCTAATTCTGTTTTGGATTATTTTTGAAAATATTTTTCCTACGTTGCTTGATATAGTCAGTGGTCTATAATTATTTATATCATTCGAATTTCCCTTCTTTAACATTATCATTATATTTGCTTTCTTCCACAGGTTAGGTATTATTTTTGTTTCGAAAATGTTGTTAAATATTTTCATTAATGGTTTTTTAATATCATTTTTAAGCAATTTTAATGTTTCATTTCTTAAGCCGTCTAAGCCTGGTGTTTTTCCTTTTTTTAAGTTTTTCAAAACTTGTTCTATTTCACTTTCAATTATTTTTGGTATTTCTTCCACCTCACATATATTTTCCTGTTTCACTATTTCATGTTGAGCTTTATTTTCTTTATATAGATTTCTATAGAAATCAGTAGCTATTTTTGCTATGTTAATACGATTATATTCATTTAAGTTTTTAGTATTTTTCATACTTGTTATTAAAGAATTTCCAGAGGATAGCGATTTTTTAATTTCTTTTATTGAATTATGTGGTACTATTAAAGAGTCAATTATTTTATTATTATAAGTTTTCAAATCATTTTTAATGTTATATTTCACCAGTTTGCAAATTATATTATGTTCTATTTTACTTTTTATATCGATTCTCTTTTTTTTTAGTTGATTCCTTTTCAAAATGAGCATTTTGGTTTTTTCTGATAATTTTGAAGGTTTATCATTTTTTCTTGAGAGTTTGTTCTGAATTTGTTTAATACTTTTTTCCATTTCATCATATTGTTTTTGTATTTCGAATTTGTTTGCCATATCAATGTCTTTAATTTGATTAATCATTTCCAGAGTTTCCTCATCCTTATCCTGTTGCGTATCTATAAATAAGTTTTTGTTCCAATTAGGATTAGGTCTTTTTTCGAGGGAAAGAGAAGATATTTCTATTTTTAATAATCGATGGTCTGTTTCATATGGGAATTTGTTGAGAACTTCGAATTTATTTATCAAATTTATGTGTGGAGTTAGAATATAGTCTATTTGCGTTTTGTATTTGACATTTGGTGCAGCCCAAGTCCATTTTTTCCCTGCTCGTTTTTTATAGAAGGAATTTACAATTTTAAGATTGTTTTCCTGGCAAAAATGTATCATTCTGGTGCCTCTTTCATTCCTTTTTCCAAATCTGTATGGTCCCATAATTTTATTTTCATCTATTAAACCTTCTCCTATTTGACTATTGAAATCTCCCATTATTATTAGTTTATTTTTGTAGTTTGGAGGGTTTAAAATTATTGTTTCTTTTAGTAGTGAGTAAAAATCTTCGACGTTTTTCTCTTCAGAGTCATTTGTGGGTGCGTAGACCTGGATTATTGTAATTTCTCCATCTTTTTTGTAGGCAATTTTTAGTAGCCTCACTTATATTTAATACTTAATAAAATTATTTATAATCATGTAGGGGAGGGGGGTTAGTTTTTGCATTTTTAGACTCCTGGGGGCCCACTGATTATGTATACAAAATTTGGTTGAGTTTGGTAAATGGCCAAGATTTTCATTTTTTGACCCCCCTCCCTCATTTTGGGCGGTTAGTTTTTTTCATTTTTAAACTTCTGGGGTCCCACTGATTATGCGTACAAAATTTGGTTGAGTTTGGTACAAGGACCTATTTTTGATTTTTTGACCCTACACCCCCCCCCCCCCCTCATTTTAGGCGGTTAGTTTTTGTATTTTTAGACTTCTGGGGCTCAACTGATATGTATACAAAATTTGGTTGAGTTTGCTCAAATGGCCTAGATTTTTAATTTTTAACCCCCCCCCCCCCTTAATTTTGGGTCTTGTTGAGCGAAATGCCATGGTTTCGCTCAATTTTTTTAATCAAAATAGTTTTTGCCGTTTTTGAGATATTTCGAAAAAAAGAAGGAAAAAAAACACTTTTTTCATGCACGATTACAATACTCTTGAGCATACCCTGTATGGTAAAGTAAATAAAGTAAAAAGAAAAATTCGGGTGTGTGCTTAAGACCACACGACAGAAGTGATAACTTATATGGCATTTATAATTCTAATATTCTAAAATCATTAAAATTTATATTTTTATAAAAAAATAATTTTTTAAGTAAACTTTTAATTTTTTTGGGGATTGTTAAATATATATTTATGTTATGTTATTTTTAAATATTATATTATTATATTTAATGTTTAGTTTGTTTTTTTTTAGTTTTTTTTTATTCAGGATTTTGAACTATTTCTATTTTTCGATTTAGCCGTACAATATTGTACACATCCAAATAGATAGATTTCTATAAAGACGAAATCCTTTGTTGGTATGTGCTATCGTATAAAACTCGCAATTATATCTTAGAGAATTTTTTTTTGAGTCACCAGTGATTTAAAGAATGGAATTTTGTTTAAACAGTAAATAAACGTTTTATTAAAGTGATTTTTTTATCCCAATATCTTACCCCTTTAAATTAAAGTTTTAGTTTTGATGGCTATAATAATCAATAATTCTTTGAATATTTAATTTAATAGAAATTACAATCAAGAATTTGAATAAATGTATATTATATTTATAAGAAAAAGTAAAAAAAAATCATTTATAAACATGAAATGATAGTGAAGAATTTAGTTAAGTTATTTTAGATCATGGATATTAATTATATGTTCTTAAAAATATTTATTACTAAATAATATATTTAATTTTGACGTCAGTTTAATTAGACTAATTAAATTTAATTCCATATTGACATTTAATCAAAAACTGAATTAATTGAAATTGCTTCGCAAGCCTTTTATAATAATGTTTTAATTGATTTTTTTATTTTTTGCTGCCAATACAAACACTTGAAATATCTCATGGTAGATTCAATTGTTTTTTTTTTTTTACATTTTACTTTATCATGCGGTTTTGACTATCAACTTTTTGAACATAGCTTTGTAAAAACTTTATCAATTTGGTTTGCTCACAGGGTCCAAGAGCTTCTGTAAATCGACTCCGTTAAAAAATATATATATACTTAAGGACGTTCTCTAATAAATCGACTTTCTTGCCATTCTTTTAAAACTTTGAATACACCTATTTATAAGTGTCCTTTATAAGTAGAAATTTTTTTAATAGTCCTTGCGGCACTAAATTTGAAGATATTGACCAGTGAAATTTGCATATTTAACACGCAAACCCTATTTCGATTGATGTTAAAGTGACCGTTTCATTAAATAACAATAGTAATTTTCTTGAAATTATTTTCAAAAACTGAAAATCATTAGATGAAGAAATAACAAATATTTTTCTGTTAAAATAATAGTATCAAGCGGTATTCGTTTTGTCTGAAAAATGTTAAAAGTTATGTATTTTGATGGTTTTCATTCTTTCTCTCCTGGCATGACAAGTGGCAGATGGCGACTAACATTTATTAATACTCAATACAAATAAGTACTAGTATATTAATTCATATGTATAAATATTTATTCATTTTAAAATATAATTTGTAATAGAATTTTCATAAAATCTTTTATTTTCAACATAAAATATAGGAATATATAATTTATTCTTAGCCGTTAATACTTTCTTCTTCTTCTTATTATTATTATTTTTAAACTTTTTATCTTTGGCGAATTTTTGATTTTTAAAAAATCCAAGACTTTCGTTATAATGTCTTTTTTTCTTGTTATTCGAATGACTTTCCGTCGAAAGGGTTTCATTTTTACCTGCCAGAAATCTCAAAAATAAATAAATAAACTTGAAATTTTTCAAAGCATTAGATAGATAAACAATCAATAGGTGTCAGAAGAATGCAATGATGCCCGATCTGAGAAACTACGCAGTGAAATTATTTTTGCCTAACTGCGCATGTGAAAGTAGGGAAAGAGCGAACTGCATCCGAGTTATATTAGGGAACGTCCTTAAGAGTTTGAATTTTCTGTTTTACGTTAGACACTAGGTAAACTTTTTTCGTTATTTAAAAGACGGATAGGCAAAAAGTAGTACAAATTTCACTCTCGATGAGAGAAGAGATTTATAATAGTTTCGAAATAGAGTAAACAAATATAATTTTTCAATTAAAAGGTGATGATTGGTTTGTTCTTATTCGAGCAGACCGATTTAATCAATTTACTAAATTTCTTTTTTTGCTTATCCTGTTTAGAAAGTACTGAAAATAATTTTTGAAGTATTATTTTTCTTGGCTGTGTGTGTGTGTGTGGATTAAGATGCCCAGGATAAATTAGTGATGTCGTGGAAAGTTCGTTCTAGTGCTAAAATATTTGTATTTTTTTTTATTAAACAAAGAATTGATTAGATTTTGAGCTTTCTAGCTTCAAAATTTTCAGTTAGAATATACATAAAATCAGAAAAAAAAGACGAATTGTTATGCTTTCGAACGGTTGTAAGTAATGAACTCTAACTTAACGCACATGTTTATATTAATAATAAATAATAATAAGTTTCAACTTTATATTCCAGAAAACGCTTGATTTTGAAACTAAAGTATCATTTTAAACATTTTTGTTTATTTTTTATTGGTAATTCTTCTGAATATTTTGAATAACAAACGAATCTAAGATGACCAAAGATCACTCAATTGAATCGACTTTAAAAAATAAATAGTTTTTTCCTTTTTAGCGCCATTTGAAGTCATTTTTCATTTACCTACTGAGAATATATACATAAGTATGAATATCACGAGATACTAACTATACTAAATTAACTTTCAAAGTTACTTTTTTCGTAGAATAGACGCGCAATTTTTTTTTTTTTTTTTTAATAAGATAGTCCCTTTTTTAAGAGAAGATAAATTTCCAGTTTCTTGAAGTCAGTAGGATAAAAGACGTTTCAAATTAACTTAATGTATCTTAGTATCAAATTTAACCGGTAATGGATATCGAGTGTTTCGTCTTTTAGTGGTTTGGGTGGGGAAAATAAACTGTGGAGTTTCATTGATTCAATTTTAAGGTATAGATGAAAATGTTATAGAAAAGTTCAGAAGCATGTTTTATGCTTTTTGTGAGCATATATGACATATCATAATCTTGGAGGCATGGATATCCACAGAAAATTTTCCTGAAGACAATAAATAATTATATCAATTATTTATATTTAGTACCTGGAGCGACCGAGCGATGCACGGTAACAAATTAATAAAAATACAAATATATATAAATATATAGTACACCCCCCTGGACCCACCCGAAACCACGCACCTCGCCCCCACCAGTGCACCCTACCGCCACCCCCACTCCGCCCCACACTGCCCCCGCCCCCACAAATGCACCTTACCTCCTGCACCCCCACATCCATCCCCACCCCGCACCTAGTTTTTTCATTTCTAGCTTTCTAGTGGTCCACATATTATGTGTATATTTGTTTACTCGTACACCAATTTGCCCACATTCGTTCATATTGATAAAGATTATAAAAAAATAAATAGGTAAGAGGGGTCGGTAGCGCAATCGGTTAAATCACCAACTTTTCTAATCCGATTAGGAGAACATCAACCTAGACTTCATCAGTTCGATCCCAGCAAGAATCAAAGTGAATTCATTTGAAAATAATAAATAACCGGCCCCTCTGGTTCTACAAAACCTCGCGCATGCGCAGGACAAAATTTCGTAACAAGCAACCATGAATCGTGAGAGTCAAAAACAAGATTACCCCAGGTGGTAACCAATCCACCCACCCTCGCGTGGCAACTGGGCATTCAGATTCTGGGGGATCCGGATCATCACGAGTCAAGAAAGAAACAATGGAAGAATAACACCAAAAAATCCATACATACCTGGGCACCTTTAACATCAACACACTCATCCGGCCAGGAAAATTACATAGCCTGACCATGGAACGCGATAACACGTTCCGGAAAAGATAGAGGTGTGGAAGGTACAACCAGAAAGAGACATCAAGCTTTACGTGATCCCAAGGGTCCAAACGCAACAAATAATAATAATAATAAAAAAATAATCGTTTAGGATCTGAAATAAAAACATAAAATTAAATAAGATTTGTTTCGCAGTTAAATAAAAAAAAAGCCACTTAAACCACTTTATTTGTAAACACACCTGTTTTGTTATAAATCCACCTATAATGTTATGATTTAGACAACTGATAATTAAAATAATTTTTTTTTTTTTTTTTTATAAATTTTATTAAACCAATTATTTTACATTAATTAATGTATACCTTGTAATTTAGCTTCGATTTCGGAGATTGCTTCTCCACCATCGAGTGTCCTTATTCATATTTAGTCCGTGTTTTTAATAAGAGGAAAAATCTAATTAGATAAAAAAACCTCTTTTCCGATAATTATTTAATCCATTATTCCCCAATCAAGTCGATTGGTTAATCTTCCTTCCTCTCTCCTCTCTCTCCTCCAATCCTCGTCCATTAAAATAAATTTTTTTTTTTTTTATAAATTTTATTAAACCAATTATTTTACATTAATTAATGTATACCTTGTATTTTAGCTTCGATTTCGGAGATTGCTTCTCCACCATCGAGTGTCCTTATTAATCTTTAGTCCTTGTTTTTAATAAGAGGAAAAATCTAATTAGATAAAAAAACCTCTTTTCCGATAATTATTTCAATTCCATTATTCCCCAATCAAATCGATTGGTATCTCTCCCTCTCCCCTCCTCTCGCTTTTAAAATAATTTTTTTTTTTTTTTTTTTTTTTATAAATTTTATTAAACCAATTATTTTACATTAATAATGTATACATTGTATTTTGCTTCGATTTCGGAGATAACTTCTCCACCATCGAGTGTCCTTATTTATCTTTAGTCCTTGTTTTTAATAAGAGGAAAAATCTAATTAGATAAAAAAACCTCTTTTCCGATAATTATTTTAATTCCATTATTCCCCAATCAAATCGATTGGATCTCTCCCCTCCTTTCGTTTCTCCCTCAATTTTTAAAATAAATTTTTTTTTTTTTTTTTTGAATAAATTTTATTAAACCAATTATTTTACATTAATTAATGTATACCTTGTATTTTAGCTTCGATTTCGGAGATTGCTTCTCCACCATCGAGGGTCCTTATTCATATTTAGTCCGTGTTTTTAATAAGAGGAAAAATCTAATTAGATAAAAAAACCTCTTTTCCGATAATTTTTTAATTCCATTATTCCCCAATCAAGTCGATTGGTTAATCTTCCTTCCTCTCTCCTCTCTCCACCTCTTTTCATTTTATTTAAAATAAATTGCTAATTTTAATATAATATAATAACATTTGTTATAACCTATTAGTGGGTTTTAAAATTAAAAAAAAAAAAAAAAAAAAAAAAAAATTAATAAATAAAAGATAATTGAAAAAACTGTAAACAATTTTCATCTATCAAAAATTACTTTAATTAAGAAATGATCAATTAGGATGAAATTTGTTGAGGTCCAAATCGGACCAGATCGTTTTCTCATCCTCAAAACTTGTCAATAGAGTTGGTTTCATCAAAATTTGTAGAGTCTTTTTTAATATAGAACAAAGATACAAATATATAAATATATATACAATTTTTTCTCGTTTAATAAGAGTAGATAGATAGATAGATAGATTACCTATATATAAATACAACTTTTCATAAAAACGGGGTTCATGGAGAATTTCTCCTTTATCAATGGGATTTTAAAAATGGTAGGGTTAATCAATTGTTACATTTTTATTTTTATCAACGGGTTTAATGAAGATTGAAGAGTCATGGAGTTTTTGATATTTCTTTTATTTAGAAATTCCCACTGACGTTTTGGCTATTGATTATAGACATCTTCGGAGAAGGAAGGTGGCTTTAATCATTAACCAAAACGTCAGTGGGAATTTCTAATTAAAAGAAATATCAAAAGCTGCATGACTCTTCAATCTTCATTAAACCCTTGATAAAAATATAAAAAATCCCAGCGATAAAAAATTCTTAAAGGTTACATTTTGTAACAACATTGAAGGGAGTGAATAAATAGCGTTATTTTACAAAAAAGTAATTCGCAATAAATCAATATGTGGTGCATATTTCTTTGATTTTTGAATTCGGTCTGATAATAAATTATGTAAATTTTACTTAATGAAAAATTTATATTATACATGAATATTTTTTCATTCGAGAACAAACGTTATCTAACTTGGGGTGGGGGTGATTAAAAGGTTAAAAGATATGGAACGATAAACGAGGGTCCGTCCCTTGCTTACCCTTCACTTCCAATCCTGGAGCGATTTGCAATCCAGACGTCATAGAATGTCTCTCGCATGCGTATTACTAATGGCGAACGACATAGCAGCCAACTAAATTCATATTTATTAAACATTTTGAAATTTTTATATTTTTTGTCCAGTCTACAATAATTTTAATAGTGATGAGTGTGGACACTTTTTATTTAATCTATACACTATTGAAACGAATTTTTTGTTTCTTATTCTTGTTTAGAAATGTCTGAAATGGGAAGTAAAATAATTTTTCTGTCCATTTGGAATTTGATAATCTAGATCTGACCAAAAGCATAAATGTGAAAAAGAGGCCAAGTTCGGTACCAACGGCTTCGCCCACATAAGAGTTAAGATCTAAACGGGTACCAAGTTGCATACCAGTTGTTTAAATCATAGCTATAGGGATGTACAACGTTCTTCAATTGATTTAAAAGAAAATTTGTTACGTTCTTTGATATTAAATTTATAACTTGACAAGTTATAATAGCGAATAAATTACGTTTAACGTGATGATATTTAATACAAGGTTAAAATTTAGTTGAAAAGTTTTTATTTTGCCAAGAGTAGCAGAGCTGTTGATTCATAAGGAGCAAAGAGATTGTCCTCTTAAAATTTAGCTTTGCAATTTGTTTTATTTTATACTATAAACAATTTAGTTGGATATAAATCTTGCCAAGTTATGAATTCAATATCAAAGAACGTAAGATTATTTCTTTTAAATCAATTGTAGATAGGGAGTCGGGTTAGCCGAGCCGGCTAACACGCTGGTCTCGCTTCGGCATCGATCGATTATGACGATGTTGGAGCGGAAGGCCGGGGTTCGATCCTGGCTGGCAAATAAAAATTTCTACCAGATAAAAACTCGGCTCCCTCACTAACCCTACTAACACTCTACTTATGTGCTGTCTAAATGGGCTTTGTTCCCGGTGACAATAAATAAATTAAAAAAAAAATTGAAGATCGTTGTTGATCCCTATAGCTATGATTTAAGCAACTGCTATGGAACTTGGTACCCGTTTAGATCTCAACTCGTTTGTCGGCGAAGCCGTTTGCACCGAACTTGGCCTCTTTTTCACATTTACGTTTTTGGTCAGATATCATTAATTTTTGAAAAGTTTTTTCCTTAATTTATGTAAATAATTACATTTAAACATTTATAATAATAATGATTAAATATCTCTCGTAAAATTTATGTTAAAAACCCGGTCGGGTTTTCATAAATTTCACCCCTTCATTTCGGGCCCCGAAGAAGGTAAAGTTTCGGTTTTTCAATTTTCCCCTTATTAATGTGCCAAGCTTTATTAGTATGCCAAATTTCAGAATTCTAGCTTGATTGTATTTTTACTAAATGTTAATTAAGCCTTTAATAAATTTCACTCCATCATTTTAGGTCCTGAAAAAGGGAAAGTTTCACTTTTTCGATTTTTTACTTTAATTGTAGCCTAAACTCTATCACTATACCAAATTTCAGCATTCTAGGACCAGAGGAAGTAATTTTGATATGTCAGTCAGTCAGTGTTAAAAATGGCACTTTCAAGAGCTTAATAGCTCAAGAACTATATTAGATTTATTCATGAAATTTGGGATTCTAGGTGTTCTAGTGGGTCTTATTAGGCATGCAAAATTTAAAGTGTGTAAGTCTAATAGTTTTTAAGTTATAGGGGGGGGGGGGTCGAAAGTAGCTTGAAATGGTTCGTGTAAATATACACATGGCCTGTGCGTCGCCTGTTTTTCCGAACTTGCCTGACACACTGCCGTGTGTCTAGATAACTCAAGAACGAAAAGTCACACAAAGTTCTCCTGAAGCCAAAATGTTTGTATTTTAAAAACAAAAGATAGAATTGATTTTTATTTTCTAGCTTCAGGAATTCTTGTTGAAATAAACAGAAAATCCAAAGATAAATTGAATTGTCATTTAAGAAGCTGTCATAGTGTTGTAGATAATGAACTGAAATTTTTTTACCCTTTGGTATTAATAAACTATTTCTCGTCGCCAAGGTTCGATCTTCTAACTCAAACCTTCAGTATGCTGACAAAAAAATTGCCAAATCAGTTAAATTTTCGGAAAACGTACCGAGTCTTGAAAAAGTATTTTACATATAAATTTATTATTAAACGAAAATGTATCTCAATAAAATAATAAAAAATCTATATATAAAATATAAAAGTTTAAAAGGAAGGCTAATAATTTAAATTAAGCTAACGCAGCTCAAAACTGTGGGGTGGATTTATTATTGAAACATTTTTACTTTACCATACAGGGTATGGTCAAGTATTGTAATCGTGCATGAAAAAAGTGTTTTTTTCCTTCTTTTTTTTTGAAATATCTCAAAACCGCTGAAACTATTTTGATTAAAAAAATTGGGCGAAACCAGGGAATTTCGGTTTACAAAAAAGCCCTAATAAGTAAACATCGGAAAATTATATTTTTCGAGATAATAATTGTTTTGTCAAAATGTCTGTTAGTTAGTCTGTTAGTCTGTGCGCGAGGGGTGAACCGCGACCTAATATGCTGTACACCTACTTCCACTTGGAAATATTTCCAAGTACTTCGAAATATTTCCAAGTAATTCCAAATATTTCCAAGTACATTCAAATATTTCCAAGTACTTCCAAAATACTTCCAACGAGGAGTACACCTACTTCCAATCGCGGATCACCCCTCGTCTGTGCGTTGCCAAATTTTTGTGGACGAGCTAGCTCAAAAACTAGTGTGAATATCGAAACCAAATTTCATACGTAGTTTTGGTTCATTGAGATTAAGAGTTGATTAGATTTTGGTACATATCGACCGTAGGGTCAAAAAATCGGGTCTAGGGTCAAAAAATGAAAATATAGGCCCTTGTACCAAACTCAACCAATTTTTGTATACATAATCAGTGGGACCCCAGGAGTCTAAAAATGGAAAAACTAACCCCCTCCCCTAGATGATTATAATAATTTTATTAAATATTAAATATAAGTGAGGGGCCAGGTTGTATGCTAAAGTCAAGTGGATGGCCACATCAGAAAACGTCAGCTTATTAAATTATAATATGTTGGAGTTGGTGTTGTTTCACAGTCTTGTTTAGATATTAAATAATAATTCTTTACATTATTATCTAACACTAATAGTTTTGAAAATCCAAACAATAGGCCCAGTTCGCCGAGCTAGTTTGGATTAAATAATATGTAAAATTGTATTTTGAAAAATTAAAAGTTCCTACATCCACCACTTAGCAAATTATTCTTTAGACCAGGGGTGGCCAACACGAGGTCCGCGGGCAATATGCGGCCCGCTGCGAGTCATGTTGTGGCCCGCGGAGCTGAGTCAAATGAACAGAAATGTTAACTTTATTGTACATACCACCAAAAGAGAATTATATCATGAGTCGTTCATCATCATCATCATCGAGTATACAGTCCTAAGACTGGTTTGATGCAACAATCCGTCTCCACTCGACTCTGTCCCCCGCCAGCTGTTTAACCTCTCTAAATGTCTGGCATCCCATATCCCCAATTATTTGGTTGAAATATTCTAATCTGGGTCTTCCCCTTCCCCTTTTCTTTCACACCTCCCCCTCCAAGATATCCCTAAGCAGTCCCCCATGTCTCAGTGTGTGCCCCATCATCTGACCTCTTCTCTTCTTCAGACTCTTCCACAAGGTTCTTTTTTCTCCGATTCTTCCAAGAACTTCTTCATTTGTAATTTTATCCATCCATTTGATATTCATCATTCTTCTGTAGCACCACATTTCGAAAGCCTCTATCTAATCTCTTTCTCTCCGCTTTTCTAATTGTCCAGGTTTCACACCCGTACATGGCTATGCTCCATACATATGTCTTCAATAGCAACTTCCTGTTTTCTAAGCTGGTTGAGGAGGAGCATAGTAGTTTTTGTTTTGAATTAAACCCCATTTTTGCTTGGGCAATTCTTGATTTAATTTCGTTTTCGCTCCTCCCATCCCATGTTATTTTACTTCCTAGGTAGCGGAATTCCTTAACTCCTTCTAGGTTTTCTTGGTTAATTTTGATGCATTCCTGTCTTTCAAATAAAGCGCGGCCAAAACACTTCTCATTGATAGGTCAATTATTCTTTGTTATATCAGTTAGAAAAATTATAAAAAATTCATTCCTGTCTCGTTTGTTCTTTTTTTGTACAAACTAGGACCTTGGTTTTATTCTTGTTTATTTTCATTTTGATTTCTTCTATTAGGATTTGGTTAATTCCATTCAGGGCGTCCTCTAATTCTTTTTTATTGCTTCCTAGAAGGGCAATGTCATCGGCAAATCTTAACATAGCGATCTTTTGACCTTGGATTTCGATACCTGTATCAATTTTGTCTTTGAATTCTTTAATCGCTTCTTCTATGTATAAGTTGAAAATCATGGGTGACAGCACACATCCTTGTCTTACACCTTTTTTTTATTTTGGCTTCTCTTTGCTCATCTCCAATATTTATAATTGCCGTCTGGTTTTGATATAGATTGTAGATTAGTCTTCTCTACCTGAATTTTATTCCCTCCTCTTTTAATATTTTAAACATAATTTCCCAATTGACGTTTTCGAATGCTTTTTCTAGGTCTATGAATCCGATGTAGACAGATTCTTCCCTGATAAAAGCCCTTTCTATTATTAGTCTAAGAGAGAGAATTGCTTCTCGGGTGCCTCTGTTTCTTCTAAAGCCGAACTGGTCTTCCCCCAGATTTTCTTCAACTCTTTGTTCTATTCTTCTTTGGATTATTTTGGTTAGGATTTTGGAGGGAGTCGTTCGTATTATATGTTTTTAAATTATAGCTAAGAGAATTTTGAAATTTCTTGCATTTTTTGAAAAATGCATTGGTTTAAGCTATTATATTTTAAATATCCCATTAATACTCTTCTACAAGGGAAAGATCAATTAATTAATAAGATGTATGATCATAATTCTACATTTCAAAAGAAATTTGACCTTTGGGACAAGAGCTGAGGACAAACAACTTTACTCACTTTCCTACATTGTCATTGCAATCAAATGCCCCACAGGAGGCGGCTGATAAATACGCTTCTTTGATATCTGAATTAAACTTAGAATTTTAAAGTCGATTTCATGATTGTAAAAAACATCATATGCTTTTGCAACGCCATTCGGGTTTGACGTGAATTTATTACAATGAAGATTACAAATGGAACATTGTGAAATGTGTTGTGATACACAGTTAAAAGGGAAATTCCATCAAGTTGGTTTGGAAGAGTTCTATAAAACCTTTTTGGACAAGGATAAATATCCTGCGTTTTACAAACATGATCTGTGGATGGTTTCGCTTTTTGGAAAGACTTATGCATAAGTCCAGCATTGGCACTGGACCGTCAAAGATGATAAGAGAGTGTTAAGAAGGCCAAACTCCTATAGAGATAAGACAGTAGATAAGAAGAAGAATTTATTTTATATATATACTATATATATATTAAGTTTATTATTAAGGCGACTCTAACTGGTCGGAATACGGAGTCTGGAAAAAGTTTCAGGGTTTTCTTTAATTTTTGTTTGGTTTCACAGCTGGCTGAAAGATACAGAAAGACATGTAGGTGTATTTTTGACACAATTAAACAAGTCTTTGATTGAAGTAATTCAGCGCCGCGCCTGTAAAGCGAAGGGTATGCATTCGAATAGAACGTCCTGCAACGCGGGTTGCGTTGATAGGGGCTGAATTTCTTACTAGTACAGTGGTTCCTAACCTTTTCAGTTCCATTACCCTTGTGACCAAGCAAGCCATGTGTCTTAAAAAAATAAAACTTAAAATTTGTTAGGATTATTGATTGTTAACCATTTGTATTTCAACTAAAATAAATAAATAAAAATCCTCAATGTTCTTTCAGTTTGGATTTGTAGAAATTTGATGGTATGATTACTATTTAAATATAGGTAAATATTAACTAATCCTATGACAATAAAAACAAATATACTTTGAAAAATAGAAAAAGGGTTTTTTTCTTATACAAATTAGTTTGATAATATAAAGGTGAATAATAAATGAAAGTCAAGTTAAATTAATTCACTAGAAAATCATAAGATGGTGTCATCTATTAAATCCGATGGAATGGAATATTTTTAATTATATGTCAGAGGGGTTGTTTTTCACCATCTTATGATTTTCTAGTAAATTTGAATCTATTACCATCGGCAAATTAATATCTTTCATATTAAATTAGGAAAAGTCATTCCATTGCCCTTCGAATTTTGAATTTCTTCAAAATTCGAAACACTCAACCACCTTTATTTAAATTATGGCATGGCTATATGTTTAAATTTAGAACCACTATATCGCGAAATTTTACAAATTAAGATAACAATCTTTGAGTAAAATATTTTACGCGTTTGCATATGTCAGAGAGGTTTGTATCCCGCAGGTGAGCCAGGTGGCCCGGATTGCTGTTACTGGCATCGGGTTCGATTCCCAAGGGGGTGAAAAACAACCCCTCTGACATATAATTAAAGTATTCCATTCCATCGGTTAATAGATGACACAATCTTATGATTTTTCTAGTAAATTTGAATCTATTACCATCGGCAAATTAATATCTTTCATATTAAATTAATTCATTGTGATTTAAAATAAAGTTACGTTGATAAAAGCTTTTTCAAAGTCTGATTTGACAGCCGGCTGTAGCTCATATTATTTTCTTCTGCATATGTGAACAACACTGATATCTAGATAGGCTTTCCACACGACTTGACAAAATGACAAACTGGCCTGGACACCTGAACCTTACCTTCAAACCGAGACTGGCTCGGTTTGAAGGTAAGTTTCAGGTGTCCAGGGCAGTTTGTCATTTTGTCCGGTTTTTGGAAAAAATTATTAAGTGCTGCCTCGGAAAAGTTAATTAAAAACTAAATTTTGGTGAATTTCTCAACGCGATTAAAAATACAAAGAAATAGAAGAAAAAGTAAAAACTTTTTCAAGGCTCGCTACGCTAGTTGGAGTTGCATCAAATAATTTATTTTGTATATTTTTGTCTGATTGATTATTCTCTCTCTCTATAACGAGTAGGTATCGTTTTGGTCCGAGTACAAATGGCCATTCCTAGAATAATAGAAATTAAGAAATTAATCTCTAATAGTCTGAAACAGGTTTTAGCTTGTATTTAGCATTCTTGAAATACACCTTAGTTCTAAAGTAAGAGAAATGATTCTATCCGTGCCCTTTGAAGTTAAAAATAATAATAATTTTTCTCGATCAGATTCTAATGAAAGAATCGCACACCCGCACATTAAATAATAAAAAAGGGAACAAATTTTCAAGACTCGGTACACTAGAGCTGTCCCAGTAATTATAAATAAACTTATATATAAATAAATTGTTCATTCAAGAATATAAAATCCTCTCAAAATCTTAATAAAATAATTCAAAAAATAATATTTTCTGAACGAGATATTCCAAAATCTAATCAGTACTATCTACCTATTGATACAAACGAACTTTTTGAATTTCCGTTCTCCAGCTATCGTGGGTAACGGAATTCAGACACAGAAAGAGAAAAAAATCATAGTTGAAAAATATTTTTTTTCGCGTTTCAGACATTTTAAAGCACAATGAGCAAATAATTATTTTTATGCGTGATTTAATAGAATAGGGCCTGCTGGGGGGAGAGTTTAACCTGAGTTCTTGCTACCGTGTGAGTTTTTTTATCTTGAGACAATATAACTCAAAAACAGTGCATAATATGAAAAAAGTTTCAAATAAAAGTTTGTTTATATTGAGGGAGAAAATAAACTACACTATTGTTTGTCGACATAGAACAAGCTTTCAAGGGAATTTCAATGTCAAGTTCTGTTTTTTAAGTAGAACTCTATATTTTTCTATACGTCTACTTAATCTACAAAAAAAACTGAACAACTTTCATAAGCACAAAGAGAAACAAAGAGGTTGTCCTCTGCTTGATGCAAATAAACATATACACATATATATCAAGATGATATATCTGTATATATATTATTTATTTGTTTGAGACTATAGTTTCGAAGACTTGGTCTTCATCATCAGTCTTTCTTCAATTATAAATGTTTTTCATGGAGTCAATATCCATATGGATTATCAAATAATAATGATTAAATAATTATTAAATAAATAATCATTAAATCGAAAAGTCGTTATACTCAGATTTAAGAGATTATTTTCTACTTAATAGGACTATTTAAAATTGTTGAGTTTAAAAAAGTTCATTTCTCGTGTCAATCCAGTAGATAGTTATATTGTATTATCATAATAAAAATAGATTATTTTTGTTGAAAACAGAATTGAAATGGTCTTAATTTATGTTGAATGTGAAACAAGTGTTATGGGGGTGCCATTGAAATGGATGCCGAACGTTTTCCTGATAAAAATACACCCTCTCTAGCTTCATTTTATCGTGTTGTAAATCTGTTTAAAAAAAAATGTAAAGCCTACGAAAAAATTGGAACAGGCCAAAATAAGGGAATTGGAATTGGAATTCATTATGATACGCTCTGGAATGTCTCAGAACAGTGTCGAAAAATTATTAAATTATTAATTATTATTAAATTATTTATTTAATAATTAATTTTTTAATCAGTGAATACAATGATTTTTGGTATAGACAAAGAGGCATAGTTGTTTTATGTTTCATTTGTTTTGAGGTCCTTCATTGGAACACTAGTTTCTAAAGTGCCTTCATCTTCAATAGGTATAATTTTATACAAACTGGATCATATGTCAGCTCCAGATGTTGATTTAAATAGACAAGCAAAGGTTCTCAGATAATTTAAACGAAAGTTCACAGTTTTTGACAAGGAGTGAAATTATTTTTTTATTATACTTTTCATCCCTTCCTAAAGGTTGATTTACTTGAAAAATAATTTAAAATGAAAAACTAACGCTAATTATCTTAAAAGTATTTTCTAGAAGTAGGTTTGATAAATATAACTGATGGTATTAGTGGAGTGTCAGCCTAGAATAATATATTATTATTTCCAAATGAAAAAATTTAAAGGAATGTCCTATCAATCTTATTTTTCAAGAGTCAATGAAGCACACAAAAACAACCTTTACGTCTCCTCTAACAGTGTTTTTCATTTTCGTTAGATCTTGTCAATATGTTACGGATAAAACCCAAAGTTGATGTATAAGCGTGAGCTTTATTCAAATAAATCTGAATTTGTCCGACTGCTCTGGATAATGGTGAAAATAAATCGATATTTTCATCATCTCCGGGGCTTATCCGGATAAATATTAGATTATCTAAGCTGATGTGGATAATGATGTTCATAGATCGAAATTTTCATAATAGCGGCTAATCAATGATCAGTCTCTTACTGGCGGTCAAGGATGCAGGAAAGACTTTTGTGTTGCAGGAAAGAGTTCTGTGACACTTGAAACTACAAAAATTTTCTGATTTTTATTTATATTTCTCAATAAATAGAATGCCTCATTCTTTTAGTACGAGGATAAGTCAAAAGTTACATACACTTTTCGTTCTACAACTTTATTAAACTAAGATAGGAGGCGGCCGCATGTGCATGCGTTGAGTTGGCACGTCTGTGGTCACGTGTGTGGAATTTAATCAAGATTGCCTCAGTTGTCGTCTAGCTACAACAGCATAAGCATGTCAGCTCCGCTATCAGATTGCATCAAAGAGGAGCAATGAGTGGTCACAGGGTGTGAAAGGTCCTGAAATTCACCGGAGACTTTTGTCCCTATACGGGGAAAGTGCTTTATCTCGTAAAAATGTTTTTTTATGGATCTAAATGTTTAAAAGTGGCCGAACGAGCGTAACACAAAAAGGGAGCTGGGCGACCGTCAACTTTGAGACGCTTTGAGACCCTGGAACACCCTCCCTACAGCCCAGATCTCGCTCCCTCAGACTTTCATCTCTTTGGATCGCTCAAGGAATCTTTGAGAGGTCGTCGATTTGGCTCAGACATGGACGTTCGGGATGCGGTGCAAAAGTGGCTTCATGACCAACCGAAAACTTTCTACCAGGAAGGCATCCGTAAGCTTGTGGCTCGCTGGACCAAGTGCATTGCTAAAGGTGAAGACTGAAAATAATGTATCTGTTGTACACCTATCTTAGTTTAATAAAGTTGTAGAACGAAAAGTAATTTTTGACTTATCCTTGTACTAACAGAAATCTGCTACTATTTGAGTTCAGACACCTCATAAGAATTCTTGAAGAAACATTCGGTAAAATGTAATAGTATATAGTTCTTAGATACTTTATAATGTACGGAGTATGAATTTAAAAGATAAATAAATATAAAATTAAAACAACTAAATAATTATCTTAAATAAATTAAATTTTATGAATTTTATTAAAGTGAACTAAACTTGACAAGTTCCGAACTTATAATACCGACAACCTAACGGCGGTCGTATTTAGACATGGTAATATAGTCCTAAGTCTCTATAAAATAAGAAGGTAAATTCTGCGAAAATATTTTATACCGTGCGCAACTTATGAATACTCACTTCTCGAAACTGATTTATAGAGACTTAGAACTGTGGGCCAGTGGCTAGAGTGTCGGGTCGCTGACTCGAAGATCGCTGGTTCGAGACCGAGTCTCGGCAGATAGATATTTGCAGTAACCTCCTCTTGGAAAGTAATGGCAACCTAACAAGAGTATAATTGCCTAGTCACCTCTCCAAATTAGCCGTTCGGAAACGGCGTTAAAAAGTAGGTCCCGTATATCTGTGTAAAACAACTAAACACACTCAGCACAGGTATATGTGGAGAGGCGCCGACACCCGTTTCGGGTATGGCACTTGAAGAAGACGAAGAACTGTATTATCACGTCTAAATATCAGCAACCCGAACACCGTAGGCGTTCGGTGAATTCAGTTTCTTGTCAAGTTCAGTTCAATTAGATAAAATTTGACCAACAGATATTACAAAAATTTATTTCTAATGAACAGCACTATCCAGATCAACTTGTATAATGTCAGGTTTATCCGGATAAATTCCAAAGATGGTGAAAATATCGATTTATTTTGAACATTATCCAAAGCAACTGGTTAATGTTATATTTATCTGGATAAACTCCGAAGTTGATTAAAATATCGATTTATTTTGAACTTTATCGAGCTGTTCTGTATAAAATCAGGTTTATAAGGATAAACTCCGAATATGATGAAAATATCGATTTATTTTGAGCATTATACAGAGCAGCTGGATAATGTCAGGTTCATCAGGATAAAGCTCAGGTTTATCTAACTTCAGACTTTATACGTAATAAATGCATTAACAAAAACTTTATTAGTTTGCATCATATTTTTCCGCAACCATTATTTTCTTCTGAAAAGGGTAACCACCCTTAATTTACAATTCAGGACTTTGCGCCTCGTTTCATAAACCTAGACTCAGGCAAATAAAAATCTAATATTTTAATATACCTATTAGAGGTGAAAAATATTTAGCTGAAAATTTTATATTTTCTTTTCTTACTAATCTTTTTAATTCCTTCTAATGCCATAAATTAAATTTCTAAAGTGTTCATGAAGTATAAAGCAGTTTTGAATATTTAATCTTTATTAAGAAAGGCCAAGGCTAGCAAATAAATTATTAATCTTGTGAAATATTTTTTAGAAGAGATATTACGATCTTATTCATTTTATTCTACTGAAAAGAATATGATTTATTTAAGAAAAGCATTCCATTCTTTAAATACCAATTAGCATAGAAACCTGTTGATTTATTATTCAATCTGTGACCATAACTTTATTCTATAATTCTATTGATGTCCTTGTGTTGGGGTTTAATATAGTGAATGGATTTCAATTGTATATAAAAAAAAAGCCAGATGAATCGATTACATGGATCAGTTGGCATTTCGGGAGATTATTTTGCATATTAGAAATATCTTTAATAGTAAAAAACAACAACATGATATTATTCGCTGTCATATCCACTTAGGCGAGTCAAGGCAAGGCGGCTGTCATTGTCAATTACGCTGACAACGTCAACTCTTTCCCTTTCGTCTGGCTATTTATTAATTGCTAAGAATCTCAGATTAGCTAAAGCATTCACAAACATATGTTAAGTAATGAATAATATGGAAGGATAGATTTAAACATGATGATATCGAATTCGACTGGGAGTAGAATCGATATTTTTCCCTTTGCTTCATTTATTCATCAAGAATATGATACACCCTGGATGCCTAGATTTTTTTTTATCAGAATGTTATTTTTATTAAACTTTTACGCTTTTATTTATATCACGTAAAATTTCGATATTTATCTCAACACCCTAACCCAGGGCTGCTCAATATTCAACATACCAAGAGCTACCAGTAGCTCGCGGCGTCATTTTTGGTAGCTATCGACAATTTTTGATAAATATTTAAAAAAAAATTGAAAGTAAAAATTAGAAAATTATTATTTAATAAGGAATGTTTATTCTAAAATACTTAGGGGAGAGATGGCATCAAAGGGACACGTATTGAAAGGGACAATTCAAATAACTCACTAAATAAAGGTCGTTTCGGAACGACATTATTTTTGTCCTGTGGTTACTCCAAAGTACATACAGTGACGTATTAGTTCACACTCCTATCATTTCAAGGATGCATGTGACGTGCATGTGTTTGTAATCGTGTACCAAATTATTTTTTTGGCTCTTCTTTAGAAACGTTTTTTCCAGTTCTGTAAACTGTTAATAACAGTTTAGCGTTGTTTATAATTGGTAATATACATTCAGATACGAGGAAAAAAGATCAGTAAACTTTTATTTAGATTTGTAGATTTTGTGGTCATGTTTTTAATTTGTATTTGGTAGTTATGAAAGGGACGTCCATTTCATGACTATTCTTTCATAAAAAATTGTTGTTACTTTTTACGATATAGAAAATGCTGTCCAAAAAAATCCCTTAATCTTTTTAAAATTTTATTTTATTCTTCGCTCTTTTTGCAAATTTCAACGAATAATTTTAGAATTTTACGTTATTTTTCAAATTTAAGAGTAGATTTTTTATGACACAGTATGATAATAGTCAGAATGTTTTGAAATTTTAAGGATAATAGTTAATTCAATTTTATTCAAATATACTGTTTCTATTACAAACGAAATTCTCTTTGTGTAAAATAAAAATATTTTTGAGATGAAAGTTTTCCAAGTTTATTTTTTACTTTACCATACAGGGTATGGTCAAGTATTGTAATCGTGCATGAAAAAAGTGTTTTTTCCTTCTTTTTTCGAAATATCTCAAAAAAGGGCTGAAACTATTCTGATTAAAAAAATTGAGTGAAACCATGGCATTTCGGTCTACAAAAAAGCCCTAATAAGTGAACATCGAAAAAATTATATTTTTCGAGATAATAACTGTTTTGTCAAAATGTCTGTTATTCTGGTTGTTAATCTGTGCGTTACCAAATGTTTGTGGACGAGCTAGCTCAAAAACTAGTGTGACTATCAAAACCAAATTTCACACCTAGTTTTGGTGCATTGATTTTTCGTTTATTGGGCCACGCAGGTGGGGGCCTCCACTAACAAGAAATATTTACATAATCGGGTGAATTTAATTACAGGATTATTTACATAATTATAGGAATAATAACATAATATATTTACAAAAAAAAATTTCTTTTTTTCTTTTTTTGTTCTTTTTTATATACAATTTCTATCGCATGGCGATTTCCCTATAAGTTCTCCTGTTGAAGCTGTAAAAATTCATTAATGAACCCCTCATCGCCCTGAAGGTCATATCGTATAAAGTTCTCTGAGAAATTCCCAGGGCGACAAGGGGAGGCACCGCTTTATGCCACCACACTCCCTTCCACGAGAGTGTGATGGCTTCAACTCTCACAGAACCCGAGCCCACCCCAAACCTTGCCGCAATGTTGCTCACCAGACTGGAATTGCCCTTATAATAATTGATTTTGTTTCTGTGGGCAACCCCCAGTCCGAGGAGCGCTGACACTATCTGAACATCCAGAACCCACACCGTCCCCGACCCGTCCTTCGCCACGATGTCTGGCTTCCTGTTCCCGGCCGAGCTCTGATATAAATATTCGAGCTCGACCCGCATTCCCTTTTTAATTAGTTCATCAGCCAGACGTCTCACCACCGCATCATGCCTCCTGAGCCTTCCATCGTGCGTCCTCCCACACGACTGGAGAATATGCCCTGTCGTCTCAGTTTTTCTACACCCGGCCCTACACATGGGTGGACCCTCCGGCCGCCTTCCCCTACTTGTTCTAACGGCCGAAGGAAGAGACCCCGACCTAAGTCTACATAGTTCAATAAATTAAGAGCTGATTAGATATTGGTGCATTTAGACCGAAAATTAAAGGGAGGTGGAGGGGAGGGGTTAAAAATTAAAAATCTAGGCCATTTGAGCAAACTCAACCAAATTTTGTATATATAAACAGTGGACCCCCAGAAATCTAAAAATGCAAAAATTAACCACCCAAAACGGGGGGGGGGGTAAGGCCAAAAAGTGAAAATATAGGTCTATGAAGCAAATTCAACCAAATTTTGTATACATAATCAGTGGGCCCCCAGAAGTCTAAAAATGCTAAAATTGACTCCTCTCCCCTACATGATTATAAATAATTTTATTAAATATTAAATATAGATAAGTGAGGGGCCAGGTTGTATGGTAAAGTCAAGTGGATGGCCACATCAGTTTATTTATTTATAAGTTTGAATTTGAGAATTTTGTCAAATATATTTTTAAAGAATTTTATTTTTTATTTCTCTGTAGGTTGAATATGCATCGATTCAATCGAATCTCAGAAATTGGAACCTCCGGATATTTTCTATCACGGCCATTACCTGATCGTCGCCACTCTTCGTCGTCGGTTTCTTCAGTAATGGCGACATCCCTGTCCGAGAACTCATCCCCGCGGAAGAGAAAACGAGCAAGATCTCTCCCTTTGAGGGCCACATCGTCCAGGGTCCTCAAGCGACGATCATTTCCTTCCAATATTGTAGACTATCAGGACAATTTAACAAATTAAAAATAAAATATATTAAAAATTAAAATGTTACACTTATTTTGAGTAAAACAAAATTTTTTTAGATTAAGTTCTTTGGGTTAATCAATGCAGACTACTAATCAACATTTTAACCACTGGAATAAAATATTAACTATGTCCAGACAATCACGAGTACAATATTTTACTCAGTAATTTTTCTGTGAAAATTGTTCACTGGAATTGTTCCCCGTTGTCTTTTCCTTTTTCTGATTAATTAAATAAAAATTCTACTTCGCTGAAACTTATGTACAGTATGTAAAAAAATCTTACAAAAATGTTATTATATTTCTATAAATAGATCATTTAATGATAATTTTTCCAGTGGTGTTTATTCAGTTCTAAAGAATTAGAAGACCTTTTGTTGAAGTTATAAAACTTGACGGATTTTATTTTTATTATATAAAGCTAAAATGTAACAATTTTCAACCCCCCCCCCCCCAGAAAGGGCAATGACGGGCTCTGTGTCTTAACCCCCCTCCCCCTGTGGGTACACCCCTGATTTTCTCTAAATTCTGGTTGGGATTTGAGAAATTTTCACTTGAAATACTTGTCGAATTTAGCACACTTAAAAAAGTATTTTAGCCACTAGACTACCGGCATCACTAGATACTAATAGAAGGTGTTTTTGTTATTTATTTTCATTACTTGAGAACTGAGTCGATTTTATTAAAGGACCCTCAATGCTCTTTAGCCTGGCTGTGCTTTATTGCTCCCAGATGATCTAATGGCCCAGATCATTTGCCTTGTAGATAAGGGAGCTTCTTCTATTTTATTCAAATCGTTTCTTCAAATATTTATCTTCTCTCTCCTCTCAAACGCTTAACAATAGCCAACTTAATTGAAAAGTTTTTATTTTGCCAATAGTAGCTGAGTTGTTGAACCATATGTTCAAGCACAGGACAACCTCTTTGTTTCTCTTTATGAATAGCCAAATTGCGTCAGATCATCTCTAAATGCCCATTTATAATTCAATTTAATTAAATTCAATATTCATTTTAAAAATAGTATTTCTCAGTCTTAGTTTTTAGTTATAACTCGAGTTCTAATTCTAAAAAATAATAATAATTTTTATAAAAAAAATAAATAAAACCGACTTCAAAAAAACTGAATGCAACAAATAAAATAATAAGAACTCAAAAATAAAATAAAATGCAGTAAAAGGTATAAAATAATTATCTAATTTAGTTACAACTAAACGACGAAATTTTTACATGAAATCACTTTTTGAAGTCGGTGCTAAACAATCTATATAAGCTAGCTTACGCGATGTTGTCTTCATTACCCGCCAAACGTACTAAGTAAGATCCGTGGAGTGTGATTTATTAAATGTATATGTTTGGCACCGACTTCAAAAAGTGATTTTATGTAACAATTTCATTGTTTAGTTGTAACTAAATTAGATAATTATCTTATACCTTTTAGTGCATTTTATTTAAATTTTGAGTTATTATTATTTTTTTGTTGCATTTAATTGTTTTGAAGTCGGGTTTTTTTTTTCTTAAAAATAATTTTTGTATAAGCTCCTGATTGATGGGCGAAAAACCCGATATATATAGAGTATTCAATAAACTCAAATTTTATTTCGTGAAACACAACTAATTCCAACCATTTGTAATTTTTAAAATATGTTTCACTATATACCTACACCGCTTTCTCTAGATGTTTTTGCCATTTGACTTGACTTAAGACAGAATCTCACCATCAAATAGAAAAGTATTCAATTGAAAAGTTTTTGTTTTGCCGAGAGTAGCAGAGTTGTTGATTCACAAAGAGAAACAAAGAGATTGTCCTCTGCTTGATGCAAATAAACATATACACATATATATCAAGATGATATATCTGTATATATATTATTTATTTGTTTGAGACTATAGTTTCGAAGACTTGGTCTTCATCATCAGTCTTTCTTCAATTATAAATGTTTTTCATGGAGTCAATATCATATGGATATTGACTCCATGAAAAACATTTATAATTGAAGAAAGACTGATGATGAAGACCAAGTCTTCGAAACTATAGTCTCAAACAAATAAATAATATATATACAGATATATCATCTTGATATATATGTGTATATGTTTATTTGCATCAAGCGGAGGACAATCTCTTTGTTTCTCTTTGAGAAAAGTATTCATAGAAAAACAATGGGGATTCATTCCCTGACATCTATGTTATTGGCAGATAGCTATAGGTAACAAAATATTGTCTCCCCTAATAATAAAATGTTTAATTCCCTTTAAAGAGAGACTAGTTGCTGCTGATTTTTGTCAACAGAAAGTTTAAGACCCCATGTTTCTCCAACCAACCAAGCTGCTGACAGAAACTACAAACAGCATTCACTGGATATGCTGGTGGCTTTTTAGAATTTCCGCTAAAATTTGAAAAAAGGCTATGTTCTTATAATCTTACTCTGTTATCCCATCAAAATGTTGCTACCAATAATTTCAGGCTTCTATCGAAAAACTTTCCACAATTTGATCCACATTGGTAAAAAGTGTGTTGGATTTTTGTTTTTTTAAGCCCCTCTACCCACCGTCTTTTAAAAAATAACAGGAATAAATTGATCGAGAAATATAAAAGCGGCTAGCAAATGTATAGCTGACAAACATATAGGTATATTTATAGAAGCTGACCAATATATAATGTTACTTCTTTAAGTAATAAAGTAAAATTAGGGATTAGATATTACTTTAGAGATTTAGAAAATTTAATTTCGAAAGAAATAATTTAACTTTGAACATTATGCCTATTTCGAAGTTGAAATGACTTAATATATTTCGATTTCCTTCTATTTATAATTACATGATATTATTTTCAGGATTAACTTTACTAATTTATTTAGTTGGATGTTTAAAAAAGAATAATAAAAAAAAAAAAAAATGAAAACCTCTAGAGTGGTTTGTGTAACCAAGTAATTAAATTTTATTTGTATAATAAAGTCAATAAAAGCATCTAGTTAAAATATATTAAAATGAATCTACAATCTTAAAAATATTATCGTTTAAGCGGATGAAATTCAGTTCAACTCTCAGATCAGAAGTTAAAGCAAATATATATTTTAATGTTTAAGTAAATGTTTGTTTAAATGAATATATAAATATATATGAAAAAAATTATAAACATTCTGGTAGTGACTTATGGTGTATCTTTTAATGTTTCCACGAATATTTCCGGGTGAATCCACCCTCTTCTGGAAACTGTGCCTCTAGTAAAAAGGGATGAAGAGCGCCAACAAAACCTGCTTTTCAAGAGAAAGAAGTTGAATTGGAGCAAGGATGGCTTAATAGTGCTTAATATAAGACTAATTTTGTAAAAGGTAAATGGTGTATAAAAGAAAAAGAAATTGGCATGATAAAAGCAATACTGAATAGGTTAAATACAAACCTAAATGATATAATCTAATTTACTCCAATTGTATTTTTAATCTTTTTAATAAAATACCACTCTAAAATTAGTCATTTAAAAACAGTCAAGAATCGAAATCGAATCCAACTCCAGTCAAAAAACTTTCAACATAATCTATATATATAAAATTAAGGTTTTGTCTGTACATTAGTCCAAATCACGCCAAATTTTGGTTGCACACGTTTTAAGCAAAGTTATGAACGAAAACACCCTCAACAAAATTCCTGTCTGTATGTCTGTTGTTTGTCTGTATGTGTGTTTGCGTGGTTTCCGCGAAAAGTTGCTCACGATTCACGTAAAAACGACTGAAGGGATTATTATGAAATTCCATATTTGGAACAGATGTTTTCTAACTTACTTTTATAGCTATATAACGTTTTGATATTTTAACCCCAAAACTCTTGAACCAAACTCAATCAAATTTTGTATACATAATCTGTGGGTCACTAGAAGGCTAGGAATGCAAAAACTAACCACCCAAAATGGGGGGGGGGGGTCAAAAAATGAAAATTCTTGCTCTTGAACCAAACTCAACCAAATTTTGTTTACATAATCTGTGGTTCACTAGAAGGCTAGAAATGCAAAAACTGGGTGCAGGTGTGGGTGCGGGTGTGGTGGTGGGTTAAGGAATGGGGTGCGGGAGTGGTATGAAGGTTCGGAGGTGGAATGGGGGTGGGGTGAGGGAGTGAGGTGGAGTAGGGTCGGAGTGCTGGGGGTGGTGTGGAGTGGAGTCCAGGGGGCTAGGCGAGGTGTGTGGTGCGTGGGGGGTGGAGGACATGGGGTGGGGTCCGGGATGGGTGGGAGCGGGGGTGGTGGTGCAGAGTTGGTGGAGTGGGGGTTCAAGTGAGGGTCTAGAGGCGTAGTGGGGTGGTACGGGGGTGGGGATCCGAGGTGGGAAGGGTTTGGGGTTCGAATCTTGGGGTGGTGGTGTGGAAGCGAGGGTTGGGCACTGGTGCATGGTGCGGGGGCTAGGGTGCTGGGTGGGTTTCGGGGGGAGGGGGGGGGGGGCGTGAGTTGGGGGCGTGCCCTTGGCCAGCAAGAGGGCCGCCGAAGGCGGGCCTTGCAACTAGTATAATATATAAACATATTTTTAATCAAATAGGTAATAGAGATAGTTAAATCTACATATCAAAGAATTATTAAAATTATTTTTTTAATAAAAAATGAAAAAAATAATAATCTGAGGTTCTATCTGGCGTTCACCCGAGAGTTGTGAAATGTTTCGTAAAATAATTTACAAGATAAGTAGATTTAATTATGTGAAATATGTTCAAGTATATTTTTAATAAATAAAATAAATGCATATTTAAGTTTAAAGTAGAAATTAGAAGAAAAAGAGAAAACTTTTGAGTCGTTGAAAGGTTGAAGCTGGAAAATTGAAACTTGGCACAGAGATGACGTTTATATGCATTTGAAGCTCAATTTCAGAGACGGATCGATAAAGCTTCATATAACAGAATTCGATTTTCTTTTGAATTTTTTTAAGAAATCTCAATACTGGTGTAATGTTGAAAAAAAATATATATACATATAGATATATAGTAGATATATTGGGTGGGGGGGGGGGGGAGTTCTAGATATATTAATTGAAAAGTTGTCATTTTGTCGAGAGTAGCAGAGGTGTTGAATTATAAAGAGAAACAAAGAGGTTTTCCTCTGCTTGATGCAAATAAACATACACACATATATATTTTAAAGTTTGAATTTTTATTTAAATCACAAATAATTAATTATAATTATTTATTTCAAATAATCAAATCATACACCATAATTACTGTACCGTTCGTTTTTAATAAATAATTATAATTAATTATGTGTGATTTAAATAAAAATTCAAACTTTAAACAAATTAATCACAAAAATAAAAGCTTTAACAGCTTCATTACTAACAGTAAACAAAACATGTTTTAACTAAGCTTGTCTGCTAAGTAAGAACAAAAAATTTTAATATCCACGCGATACTAACCCTAAGAAAAATAACATTTATAATTAATAAAATACTGATGATAAAGGCCAAGCCTTCGAAACTATAGTCTCAAACAAATAAATAATATATATAGTTGATACAATTTTGATGGCTGTATATGTATATAATTAAGTAATGGAGAGGGATTCAGCCAATGGGTAGCCTCTGCTGAATAAAAAACTCAATTATGGAAAACGTTTTGACTTTAATTCAATAATGCCATCATCAGTTCCTAAGAGAGTATTAGCGACACAATTAATTATATAAATAAATTAAAGCCGAAAAGTTTTCCACAATTGGGAGTTTTTTATTCAGCAGAGGCTACCCATTGGCTGAATCCCTCTCCATTACTTAATTAAATAATATATATATTTGATATATATATATATGTGTTTGTTTATTTGCATCAAGCAGAGGACAACCTCTTTGTTTTTCTCTAAGATATATTAATATTTATAAAAAATAATTTTATGAGTTTTCAATTAATTCAGAATCATGTGATAATTTTGGATATATCCTGAGAATGATCTAATGAAGTAATTTCAATTGATAAAGTATCTAGAGCAAGGGGCTCGAATTTCGTCGAATCTTTTCTGATAAGCTAAGAGGGTATCGTGAAAAGTGCTCTGGTAAAACGAAAGGGAATGAGGGCTGGTGTCTCATCTGAAATCAGGGATAGTAGAGAGACAGAGAAAGGAAGAAGCCAAAAGGAATAGGGGGTAGGTGAAAAGCCAATAAATTCTTGGTCTACGAGGGACAAAAAGAAAAAAAAACGAAACGAAAACAACATCAATACCTCTAAACTTACTTCGTCTTGTGATAAATAAACCATGACAAATACAATAGATGGAAATTTAATAGCGTTATTCAAACACTATAATATACACATAAGAACAAGTATTTTATATTAAAGTAAAAGGGCGTTTCTTTGGAAAACCTTAAGAAACTTTCGCAACAATTCCCTACATCGTCATAATCAGTTAGAGCAGGTATGAACAACCTTTGCATAGCTGAGAGCGTAATTTCGGGACTTAATCAGGTTCAGGGCCATAGGTAAGAAATAAGTAGTGAATAAAATAGCGATAATTTTTATTTATTAATTATAATACTTAGCATAATCAAACATAAAAAGCAAACTCCCAAACACCTCCCAAACATATCATTCGACTCAAACTCACTAAAATTCAGGGATAAAATTTCAATGCTAGGCGTAACTCTAGGGTCTGACCTTTCATGGAATGACCATATCTCAACCACTGCTAAAGCTGCAGCGCGCAAGCTTGGTCTCCTATTTAGGTGTAGACGCTGTAATACTCCCAGTCAACTTCTTATACTGTATAAGGCTCAAATTCGTCCTTGTCTCGAATATGGCTCTCATCTGTGGAGGGGTGCATCCAAGCATTCTCTTGCTACACTGGATGCAATTCAGAAGCGAGAAATTAAACTAATAGGAGACCCGGCTCTAACCAACTCACTCGACTCCCTGGCTCACCGAAGAACCGTTTCTGCCCTTTCCCTGTACTACAGATGCTATCACGGTGTCTGTTCAGTCGAGCTGAAATCACTTATCCCCCCTAATGCCCTCTTTACGCGAAACACGCGGTTTTCTAACGCTCAGCACCCCTTCGCTGTCAAATTGGATAAAAGTCGAACAAGCGCTTTCGCCAACTCTTTTATCCCTATGACCTCCAGAGACTGGAACTCGCTCCCTGCCACCATCTTTCCCGCGACTTATAACCTTCAGCTATTTAAGACCCGTATCCACAGATACCTTCGACCTCCGCCCAACCCATAAAATTCTTTCTTCTTCTTTTCACGATGGAGGGGCCAACCGAGGCCTTTAGGGGTTGCACCTTTTTGGTGTAACTCCTTCTCTCATCATTATTAAAAAAAAAAAAATTAACAAAAAAAAAGATGGAAAAATCAAATGAAAATTAATGAGAGACTTGAGTTTGAAGCTGAGAAACAAAATGATCAATATTGGGGTCAATATCACTAGTACATAGGCGCAAAGTATTTTCTAAATTAACATCTGTAAGCCGAGTACGATGCTTATTTTTATTAATTTCCATGATTGAAAAAAGCTTGTCACATTTATACGTGTTTCCGAATGTGCAAATTATTTTTCGTGCGAAAACTCTCAGCTGTGGATACTTTTCTCGGAAAGGTATGTTCTGTAAAATTTGCTTAGTTCCACATCATCAAATTTAGAATTCAAATATGGGTCTTCTTGAAGCTCGATCAACTTCATTTGTAGGTGAACCGGATCATCTTCCACATTACACTTACAAGGATTTGCAAAAATATTGAAAGTGCTATCGATATTCTTAAAATCGGAAAACAGATCAGTGTAATTCACTGACAGTAGTTTCAGTTTTTCAGCATAACGACCGTATTCAATGTTTTCGTGACTGGATAATGTTAAAAAATGAAAACAGTTTTTACTTATTATACCCACAAGCGAATTTTGTTTTGAAAAGCTTCAAGATGACTATACAGCTGATTTAGCAATTGCCCTTTTTAAATTTTTTTTGCACGTTGTTTGAAATTTCTGAATCTCTCGTGGGCCAGATTGAAGCTGTTGGAGGGCCGGATCCGGCCCGGAGGCCGGGGGTTGCCCATATATGAGTTAGGGCATTGTAGCTCGTAAAATAAATAATGTAAAAACTTGAAATTTAGAAACTTTATATTAATTTTCCGTGTTAAAATTTTAATCGAATGATTATTTTGGAAAAGATCGAATTTTATGTAGGGTCCAAAATAAAAGATATTTTTCATAAAAGAGTCTAAGGCAGGGCTGTCGAACCTGCGGCCCAGCACACCATTTAATGCGGCCCGACATAAAATTATAAATTTCTTTAAAACATTGAGATTTTGATGTTACTGGAAAAGATAGATATCTGATACAATTTGACCTGAAATAAGAAGAAATTAGAAAATCTCCCCAAAAGATTTCTAAGAATAAAAGACAGATTTTCAATTTTGAATGTTAAAAAATATATGAAGATTTACGAAAAAATAATCACAATTTTGGCATTTTTATTAGATTTAAATATTTTAACTGCAAACATTCTGATTGAATGTATGGCAATGCAATCAGACATTGAACTGAAAGAAATATTTAATAATGTCTCTTTATTAAAAAAAATTTCATAAATATTATCTTGCCAGAAACAAATATTCCTCCTGGGTTCACAATAATTATTCACTTTTTAGAAATATGAATTTACATATACCTACCTAAAGCCATTTTCGAGAATACAATTCATTAAAAGCAAAATTATAAGCTCAACTGGTGACAAAAATAGCCATCTTAAGAATAATTAAAAATTATTTTTTCATCTCATATTATAATTTTTTAAATATTTATTATTTTAGTAATTAAAAATAATTAATCTAGAAAAATGACTAAAAAGTGCGCTGATAGAATTTCTTTATAGCAGCTAAGGCAAGGATTTAAATACAAGCCCAGACCTGTTTTAGACTAGTAGAAGTTAATTTCTTAATTTTTATTAGTCTAGGAATGGCCTTTTGACTATTGCACTTGGACTAATTGGATACTCGTTATTATATATAGAGAGATCATTCAATTAATTCAATAATTTCGAAATGTTTGGAAATAATTAAACTCGATATATTTCTAAAAGACTTGCTAATAGAAGTAGATAAATAACTTAAAAACAAAATCTTGAAGGAAAAGAACCCAAAGATTATAATGCTATGATATTTTAGCTTTTTTGTCTTGGTGGATATCATTATTCTACATTATTAGCTATATTTTTGATTAACAAATATCAATGGAATTAGTAAATTTTACATGAGACCCGAGGCATTTGTTTTTCCTTCAAAGGCGGCCCGTGTAAACCAAAAGGTTGGACACCCCTGGTCTAAGATAACTCTATAATAGATTTTTCAAGCAGAAATAGGTAGAAAATTTATTTAAATTTTCAATTTCCGTGTGAGGTGATTTTTGTATCTACATATTTTAATAAAATTCTTAAATTAAAATTCTGAAAAAATTCCACAATTTCACTCGTTCCCTACTTATCAACGACAAATAAGAACGAATTGGTTTTCTCAAATATTTTGGAACTTTGGAAGACATAATCTTTTCTCTATTATAATACAAGCCAGTCTCTGAGCGGGCCGAAGTATCGTCATAGTGATTCAAGATCGCTAATTCAACCTCTCACAAAGAGCCTCCCCGCAGTACCTGATAGTTTAGCTTAGTTAAATCGTTTTTCGATTCGAACAAAGAGTTGTAAATATTTACAAGAAACTATCATTCAAATATTTCTAAAAATTATTACATATTATAAAATTATAATATATATTGAGGTTCTCTATGCAGTATGCAGCAAGCTGGATTAAGCAGGATTAAAGAAGAATTCCCTACGCCAAATTTGCAATAATATAGGGCAAATTGCTGAACACATAAGTAACAAAAATTTAGTACCTACAGTTTAAAAGATGATTTCGATTAACCTCAACTACTTTAAAACAATTTTTAGATAATTAGAAAAAAAATGGAGGTCGTTTCGGTCTGTATTTGGATATCTTGTTTTTAATTAAACAAATTCTTCTATAAAAATGTATTGATTTAATTATTGGTTATTGGTTAATTTTATACATAATATTTTAAAGAGAAATAGGTTTGGCTTAAAATATAATTGAATCCATTGGCGTAGTTAGAGTTTTCCTAAGGAGGGAGGCAGCAAGACAGCTGATTAGCCACCACCAAGGTTTCAATTTCGGTAATCTATTTAGAGATCAACTAACTTTTTAGTAGAATTGACAAATTTTTGAAGTAACGAAATAATTTAATGAAAAATACATAAGTGATGCCTTGTAATAATGGAGTTTCGATTTTTCTAGGGGGGTGGGGTGTAATGAGTTTTGTAGGGTGGGGCTGACCCCCCCTCCATAACTACGCCTATGACTTTCAATATTGGAAATGTAAATAGAGAAAATACAAATGTATTTCAAATACATCTAAACCAACTACTAGATTTGATAAAAATATATTTGTAATTAATATTTTATTTTTTCTAAAAAAATCAAGGATTAAAAGAACAGGGGGACCCTTTGCATTCATTCCAGATTTTTTCGAGGGTGAAAAGACTAATTTTTTTCGCCTAAATTCAAAATAAATAGCGCATTTGTTGTCTCTAATTACTCTTATAGTAGAATTGAAAAAAATATCTTTGTAATTAATATTTTATTTTTCTAAAAAAATCAAGGATTGAAACCACAGGGGGGACCCTTTGTATTCATTCCAGATGTTTTCGAGGGTGAAAAAACAAATTTTTCCCCTAAAATTAAAAATAAATAGCGTATTTGTTGTCTCTAAATACTCTTAAACTAGAATTGATAAAAATATCTTTGTAATTAATATTTTATTTTTCTAAAAAAATCAAGGATTCGGACTACAATGGGATCCAGATTTTTTGAAAAAACAAATTTTTTTTAGCTTAAATTCAAAATAAATAGTGTATTTCTTGTCTCTAAATACTCTTATAGTTATATTATTTTATATATGTATATTAACTCCTCTTTTCGATAATCTCAAAAGGAAGGATGGAAGGCAGGGTGTGAATGCTGAGTAAATAAATAGTGTGATGGGTGTCTGTATGGTACATTGTTGTAAGTAACATTCGATCTTGTGTCTTCCCAGATCGTGATAGGATGTCTCTCTCCTCTTTAGGGATCCATGCGCCCACAATCCTTTTATAGCCGACCACCGAGAGACACCGCCATCTCCTCTTTTTGATACATAACTGATTCCTCGTAATAATGGAGTTTCTATTTTTCTAGGGGGGGGGAGGGGTGAGTTTTGTAGTGAGGCGCTGATCCCTTTTTTCCCCTCTCTAACTACGCCTTTTATTGGATCCCAAGAAACAATGAACCAATTATGATAAAGTCTCCATTATTATCTTCTCTTCGAAAGGTGATTGATACAAACCCTTTTATCAACTTAAAAAAATAAAATATATTAATTTTCAATAAATTAAACTTATTTTATATAAAGTTTAAAAATATAATTACGTTTGAATTTCTCGAAAAAAAAAAATAACTTTTTGAACCCTCTCTTCGAAGGGAGATTGAATCAAAGGGGGGGGGGGACCCTTATCAACTTAATTGAGAATTTCTAGAGAAAATAAAATATTAATTTTCAAAAAACTAAACTCATTTTTAATAGAACATTTTATAAAGACTAAAATATGTAATTTCGTTTGAATATCTCGAAAGAAATTACTTTTTGAACTCTCTCTTCGAAAGGAAATTGATAAAAAGGGGGGACGCTTATCAACTTAATTGAGTATTTCTAGCGAAAGTAAAATATTAATTTTTAAAAAACTCAACTCATTTTAAATACTATATTTTATAAAGAGTTAAAAGTGTATACTTTCGTTAGAATATCTCAATTGCGTATACATCCAGTATGTATAAATAGCCAATTGCGTATACATACTATATGTATTAATAGCCACATCCTAAAAATTATTCATAACAGCTCGGATTTAGTAGAAGAGAATCTCTTGTAATTTCTGTTGAAATTGTAAATCTGCTATTATCGGCAATTTGAATTTTTACAATATATTTTAAATTTAATATTCCGAAAAATCTTATGAACCAAAAAAAATTAAAATTAAGGAAATGCATTTTTCTTAAATAAGAGGCAAGAAGTCTTTTCCACTGGTTGTTTCGAGAAAATCTATCACTTAAGTTGATGGATCCAAAGGATGGCATATTTATTTGATAACACTTGAAGAGACAACACAGTAAATAAGAGAGAGGCTTTTTAGAAGAACTCCAGACGGAAACAAATATGCAAGCACCGAGGGGTGAGTTTCATCCTATACTGGTAGAGCCTTAAAGAGATAGTTTGTAAGCGAAAAGCGATTTAAAAATGAGCGTTTGATTTGATTCTTTTTTTTATAAATACAGATTTAGTTAAATATATTTCTTATTTTTTTTCTCCCTCTAATTGTAGCCATGAGCATTTGTTTGTTGTTTACATGACTTGGAATAAGTTGCTTCTTGTTATGTAAATCACTTAGCTCATTTGAATTTGTGCATATTTGACACAAATCGTCTCTTTTATTATTCTACTTAACAATATTCTCTTCAGTTGACTGTCAATCATTCTTGCATTATAATTAAATTTTTATGTTTTAGTTATGTCTAGTTTTAACTGAACCAGTGCAGTTTCTGAGCTGTCTTTTCGATTATTATTATTATTATTATTTTCCTTCTGACAACGATCTCTAAATTACAAATTATCACTTCTTTACATATTTAAGACAATTCCTTGGCGTTTTTTGAGTATCAGATTCTATATAATTGTTTTTAAATTATTAACTGTTTCTTTCCATGCTCATGATAAGTAAGAAATATCGAAGGAAGTTTGTTCTGGTGCCAAAATGTTTGTATTTTCCAATCAAAGTTTTTGAGCATTATACTTTCAAAACATTCCGAGAATTCATCTTCAAAAACAAAATAAGATTTCATAAAATCGCCGTTAGGAAACTATTAATATTTAATATCTAATTTTTTTCTTAATAAAAAAATAAATACATATTATGAAAATGCATTCTATACATTGTTAAATTCATATTCAATATTTTTTAACCGATTTCAAAAAAAGGAGGAGGTTCTCAATCCGGCTGATTTTTTTTTTTTTTTTTGTATCTATGTTACTCGATTTTTTCGCCAATTGTGAACCGATTTTGTTGATTTTGCATTGGGTTCAGTATAGTTCCCGATTGGTACCATATTAATTTGGTCAAGTTCTGATGATATGATAAATGATGCATGCAAGGTATTATCTTAAGTCTCACTATTGTCAACATGATCAATATGTTTAATTGTTTATTAAATAAATATTATAAATGAAATTCCTAATCATTATAATATTATATTGGAAGGAAAATATCTTTTCTGAAAAATTACAAGTGTGTAGATCATCTTTCTAAATTTTGAACTTTTTCATTTTGTAGCTTATACGATAATTTATAACAATTTAACAATTTTTCTTTACTTTTTTATAAAAGTTTAAATTTGCAAAGGTTCACCTTCTGTGATCAAAATTATAAAAATAAATATATAAATAATAAGACGGATAAGTGCGAGTCGGACCACCATATTTCGAGAGTTCCGTACCCGTCTATAAGTCTTAAAATACTTGAAATATCAAATTCGTGTTAATTTATGTTGATTTGATTTTTAATTAGCTGTTTTCATACTTAACTAGGGTTTAAACAGTTTACTCTAAGTTTTCTTAGTTAACTCCTCGTTTTCCTAATTAACTCGCTGTTTACATACTTACCTTGTTGATTTCATATTTAATTAGCTGTTTTCATACTTAACTCAAGATTTAAATACTTAACTCACGGTTTAAATATCTAACTCTCGGTTTTCTTTCTTAACTTTAAATTTTCTTACTTAACTCCTCGTTTTCCTAATTAACTTGCTTTTTACATACCTAGTTGATTTCATATTTAATTAGCTATTTTCATACTTAATCACGGTTCAAATACTCAACCACAGTCCGAATACTTAACCACAGTTTAAATACTTAACCATGGTTCAAATACTTAACTACGGTTTAAAACTCAACTCTCAGTTTTCTTAGTTAACTTCTCGTTTTCCTAATACGGTTCGAATACTTAACCACAATTTAAATACTTAACCACGGTTCAAATACTTAGCTACGGTTTAAAAACTCAACTCTCAGTTTTCTTAGTTAACTTCTCGTTTTCCTAATTAACTCGCTGTTTACATACTTACCTTGTTGATTTCATATTTAATTAGCTGTTTTCAAACTCAACTCAAGGTTTAAATACTTAACTCTCAGTTTTCTTAGATAACTCCTCGTTTTCATACTTAACCTTCTGTTTAAATGATCGACTTCCCGTTCTCATACATTTCAAAAAAAGGAGGAGGTTCTCAATTCGGCTGATTTTTTTTTGTATCCCTAGAGATACAAGTTATTCGATATCTTCGCCAATTGTGAATCTTTTTTGATGATTTTTTGCATTGGGTTCAGTATAGTTTCCGATTGGTACCATATTAATTTGGTCTAGCTCTGATATGATCAATTGCATTTTCTACTTAGAGTGCCATATCTGAAACGGGCATCTGCACCTCTTCACATATACCTGTGCTGAGTGTGTTTAGTTGTTTTTTACACATATATACGGGACCTACTATTTAACGCCGGTTCCGAAAGGCTAGTTTGGAGAGGTTTACTAGACAAGTATACCCTTGGTAGGTTGCCATTGCTTTCCAAGAGGAGGCGACTGCAAATATCTGTCTCGAACCAGCGTACTTTGAGTCAGCGACCCGAAACTCTAGCCACTGACTCACAGTTACATTTTATATTATATTAATTAATTTTTATGTAATTAAATTGGCCTAAAATTGTACATTATAGGGGCTAGATGGCCCTAGAGATACAATGTTTTCAATAAATAAATAAGTGCCATATCAGGTCTCCCTGACGTTTTGGCTCCTCTCCACATATATGTGTGGTGAGTGTGTTTAGCTGTTTTACACAGGTATACGGACCTACTTTTTAACGCCGCTTCCGAACGGCTAGTTTGAAGAGATTGACTAGTCAATTATAGTCTTGGTGGTTTGCCATTGCTTTCCGAGAGGAGGTGACTGCAAATATCTGCCGAGACTCAGTCTCGAACCAGCATACTTCAGGACAGCGGCCCGGCACTCTGACCACTGATCCACAGTCGCCTCTCTAAGTATAATAAAAATTACAAATTTCGAATAAAATAGTTTATTGAAACGTTATTTTCTTTCTCTTAAAAACCTAAGTTGGAAGATCTTCCCTCCTTCATATTTTAAAAGAATCAACGAAGGAAGCATGTAATCACCTCCTTCTACCAAACGACAGTTTTTAAGATGATGAAAATGCCAATCCATCTACATAAAAAAATATTTATAATACAGTAAAACCTCGTTTATCCGGCCCTTCGGATTATCCGGATCAGATTTGTAGACATTTTTATTTTAATAAATGTTCACATAGATAATAATTTTTAATTTTTTAATTGCAAGAATGTAATTAAAATTTCACCAAATTTTTTTTAACGTATGTATTTATGTATTTTTCTAAACAATTCTATGTAGGGGAAGGGGGGTGGTAAGACGGGGTAGCGAGGCAAGATGGGGCCCCACTATTTCTCAAAAACTAAAACAGTTTTAATAAAACTACAAAGGCCATCTTATGGTTTTATCTCGAAACTTTTCAGTTCGCCGATAGCGAAAACCTGAGCGGAGAATAAGACGTTGCTGTGAGTAAAAAACGATTTTTTAATGATTTGATGTTATTTTTAGAGTGTGTTTCGAGCGTGATTGTCAAAAATACATAGGTTTTGATGTAGACAACAAAGTTTTATCGCAATCCCTGTATTTTAAACTTGATTTTAGACTAAAAATTTACACGATTACTTGTCAATTTATAACCTCAAAAAAATGTTTAACTTACAAAGTCCCGTTGGGATAAGATAGGGTACAGAGTACCGGGTACCCCATCTTACTCCGATATTTAGTGTATGTTACATATATGAAATAAGTTAGGTATGTTTTATTTATACTATTTACAATGTTGATTTTGTTGCTGCTGAGACTACTGAAATTGATTTAGAGCCAACACCGTCTACTTCACAACTAACTACGCCGCCATATGTTCCAATGCCGCTAGAATCCCCTGATTTTCCTCTTAACACAACCGAAATCAGGCAACCAACAGTCCCGAGATCAGCCAAATTCATTTGGAGTTAACATCGCGTCGCTACCTTCTAATTTGCCTCTTAGTGGTCCTTCTCATTCTAATATTAATTTTTCCTCCAATCAACCAAGCACCTCTTTCGTCCTAGAGCCACGAAATCAGTCAAGTGCTTCTCAAATTAATGTCCCATCGCATGTTCAATCATCTGTGCTTAATCACCAATCAGCAATCCACAACAACATTTCAGCCAGAGGAACAGCCAGGACCTAGTACTTCATTTCATCTCGTTAATCCCAGGCTTATGATGCTGATTCCGCGAATAAACCAAAGAAGAAAAAGACAAGTGAAAAACAGTCGTAAATATTGCGGCTGAACTGGCGTCGATGATGAGGATGAAGATTCAGTTCATACCTGTCCTTTTTGTAAAGATAATGATGACTAAAATGTTTAAGACTGGTGTACCCCATCTTGCCCAAAGGGGGACCCCATCTTGACCCAAGGGTGGGGCAAGATGGGGCAAAATACTTTTTTGTGTTTTTATTCATTATTCAAAAAATTATAAAAGTTTTGTTTTATTATTATAATCTAATAGAGGGAAGACTGATTAAGTTAATAAATAAAGTTCCTAATTTCTGTGATGTATATTTAGTTGTTTTTTTTGACTTCAAACCTTAAGGTCCCCGTCTTACCCCACCTTCCCCTAATTTTGATATAAACATGTTGTTTTTTTATCGTAATGAATTCAAACTCGCTTATTTGAGAATTTGTTTTGTTTTTATTACCCATATATCCGGATTATTCTGATTTTCGATTATCTGGCTTGCCTTTGGTCCCAGTTAGTCCGGATAAACGAGGTTCTACGGTATATTTAATTAATAAATTGGAAGAAACTAAGAAAGCTTAAAACTAGTTTCGTTCTCTGCAAATATAGTAAATTGTAAGGACTGGGGGCATAACTAATGCTGGCTGCTAGAAGAAGAGCCAGCCAGAAATAAATTTAAATGTTATACCAATAATTTAAATTCAAAAAATAAAAAATCTTGAAACTTGTTTTTTTTTCCTTGTCTTTTTGCATGGCATCATGCGAAAATCTCAAAAACTCATCCAAAAAACGATGTTTTTCAACCGAAAGTTCTGAAACTAGAATGCTTAAATTCTAATCACTCGGAACGCCCATGACGCAAGGCGAGCCTAGTTCCCAAGCGGTCCTAAGTATTGATGAGTTGACTCAAATATTTTTTTTTGCTCATTCTGTATGCAAAAATATGATTTCTTTCAGGCATTCATGATAAGTCAAGATCGAATGTCCTAGAAAATTGGTTCTAGTGTCAAAACGTGTGTATTTTCAAAGTAGAGTTCGGATTAGAATTTGGGCTCTGTAGAACTTTGAGTTTTAAAATGCAAAACTTCTATGTAATTCTAGACCAAAAATTATAAATATGAAATTAAAAATAAATAAAAATCTGAATTACAATCATTATAAAAAGCATGCAACAATAATTTAATAAAAAGTATTTTTAATTATTTTTATATCAAGAAGAAAAAGAAAAGTTTTACTAAGTTAACCTCCAGCCACCTAATATAAGTTTAACTGGAGGTGTACCAATTGACCATAAAATCATACTTATTTATGGAAAATTACTATTTTAATGGATTCCAATACAATTTCCTAAAAGTGCCTCTATTGGTTATTTTAAAATAGGCCATGAGTAGATGAATAATCCCACAGCCTAGATTTCTGAAATGCAATTGGTTTAGCTTATCGCATCTGGAATTTCGACTTGATAACCTGAGTAGTTGGGGGTGAATTCGGAGGGTGTCCTGCCAAAGGGGTTTATACAAGTGTCTCCATGTTGTCCTGCTTTATAACATCTGCTAGACGATAGACGAGGGATCTAGCGAAACGCCTTTCAAACCACCGACAAGTTATCCAAAATGAAACACCTGCCTTCTCTAAATCGACTAATTGAACACACTTTGTTACTGCATTCGCATCAGAATCTTGACTCAAGCTAACCCAAATATAAAATATAATTTATATATCGTCATTGTTAAGCCTTAAGTGAATATTCTCGCCTTAGTAAATAATATTTCACGTTTTATGTTCTATTACAAATTGTTTATTTAGAAATTGATCATTAGAACACGAGAGAGATCTTCAGACAAGGTAGTTTGGGTATCCGCAAAGGGGGCAAAGAGGGGTCTCTGTGAATTAAATTTATTTTTTTATTAAGAATCTTGTTGTTAGGGAAGTTTTATTATTATTCAGAGATCTGGTAACTTTTAACAATTCTTCAGAGAAAAAATTTATGAAATTGTATATATATTTTAAATAATTAGTATAATAAATCTATCAGGAGGGCCAACAGATAAAAGAGAAGAAGAAAATGACGTAGAAGATTCAAGAATATTATATGGATCTTATTAAATTTAATTGTACAGATTATTTAAAATTAACCGAAAAAGGGTAAGGTTTTGTAAATAAATAAATCAAATGCATGGGCCTAAGAGTTGGTCTTAAAATAAATGATGAAAAGACCAAAGCAATGAAAGTGTCAAGACATAACAACAACAACAACAACAACAATAGCTTGAGATGTGAGGATGCCAGCTACGAGTATGCTGATAATTTTGCTTATTTGGGGACTCTTATAATAACAACAAAGAATGAAGTAGGCAAGGAAATTCAGACTCGAATAATGAAAGGAAACCGTGTTGTGCGGCAGCCTTAAATATTCTGCTCAAAAATAAAATTCTCTCAAGGAAACTTAAAATTAAAATCTACAACGCCATTATTCGACCGGTGATGCTCTATGGGTGTGAGACATGGACCATGACCCTATCTGATCAGATAAATCTAATGTCCTTCGAAAACAAGATCTTAAAGAGAATAAGCGAAATGATTAGAGATAGTGTTACCGGGGAATGAAGGTTTAGAAGTGCAAGGGAAGTGAGAAAATTAACAGGGCAGTCTTACTTCACGAACTGTATAAGATCACGAAGGCTGGCTTGGGTGGGGCATGTGGTGCGTGCTGATGAAAATCGAGCTATCAGCAAGATTTCCGAAGCAAAACTGATAGGACAATATAGCCAGAGATCTTGAAGAGTTGGGTGCTCAAGGAAATTGGAACTCTATGGCACGGGACATTATAGAGGATGCTAAAACATTGGAAATGTTGTTCGGCCACAGGAAGTAAGTAAGTAAATAAATAAATAAATAATAAAATAAATAGGGGTCGGTAGCGCAATCGGTTAAATCACCAACTTTTCTAATCTGATTAGGAGAACATCAACCTAGGCTTCATCAGTTTGATCCCAGCAAGAAACAAAGTGTATTTATTTGAAAATAATAAAAAACCGGCCCCTCGGCTTCAGAAACTGACAATCTCTTCTACAAAACCTCGCGCTTCCGCAGATCAAAAATTCGTAACAAGCAACCATGAATCGTGAGAGGCAAAAACAAGATTACTCCAGGTGGTAACCAATCCACCCACCCTCGAGTGGCAACCGATCATTCAGATTCTGGGGGACCCGGACCATCACGAAGTCAAGGAAGAAACAATGGAAGAATAACGCCAAAAATCCATACATACCTGGGCACCTTTAACATCAGCACACTCATCCGGCCAGGAAAAATTACAAACTGACCATGGAACTCGATAACACGTTCCGGAAAAAGATAGAGGCGTGGAAGGTCCAACCAGAAAGAAACATCAAGCTTTGCGTGATCCCAAGGGTCCAAACGCAACAAATAAATAATAATAATAATAAAATAAATAAATAAATAAATTTAATAAATAAATAAATCTATCAGCTACTTAGAATCTTACTAAAGGCAGTAATAAAATGGGAAGAAAAGTGACATTTTGGTACAAATTTCGCAAATTTTAGCGATTTGACAATTGAAGTGAACAGGTGGATCTAGAAAGTTGTACCTTGGCACAGTTCTACTACAATGTTCTGGAATACGGGGAGCCAAATATACATACAAACAGACACATATTAAACACTTATAAGGTTCCAATTTACTTTTGAAAACATTGACTCCTTTTTCCCATTTTAAATTATACACGGACAATTTTCAAATGAACAAAAAAATGATGTTTTTAATCCAACGTGGGAACAGCTATATCTTTAAAAACTAAATAATTGTTTTTCCTTTTGGAAGCAAAAAAGCAGTGTAAAAATTTTTTTTTCTTTGGTCATTTGATAAATGGCTCTGAACATTTCAAATGTGAGAAAAATTTTCAAGAAAACTAAACGACATCACGAGATTGATTCAATTAAAAAATATTAATATATTTTATAACTTTTAGCATAACTTTGGAGGCTAAACGTTTGTGGACACATGAACATGCCCAAAAGGCCGAACTGCGGGGTCCGAAAGCCCGTAAGAGGGTGATAATATATTTTTCATGATACAAAAATGACTAACTAACTAAAATATTTTTTTATTTATAAGATTGGATTTGAGAATTTTTTTTTAAATTTTATTTCATTAAATATTCTTTTTTTTTTAATCTTAAATTTCTACCATATAACTACTTACCATAAATGCTTCCGCCTGTATAATTTTTTTCTTAATTGTACACAATGTTTTTGAAATTATTATACTTTTAAAATTACCTCTTTCTCTATCACACTCTATATAAATCATGACATCCGAAATTTTAAAAAATTACAAAATTTAGTAACCGCATACACAAAATAAAATAATAAAAAGTAACACTCTGCAGTTAATATATTAATATAATATTAGATAAAATATGTTTTTACCATGTTTTTATGTTTCCCATTAATGTTCAATTCAAAGCCAAGAATACGAATGAATTTAATATTGCTATTTAATTTACAGTTCAATATGATTATAGATTCCATATGTATAACCCAGATATAGAGTGAGTATATTTATTTATTCCGTGACCATCTCTAATGGGAAACCGCTGTCGTTCAAAAGAAACGAGCGAAGGAGGGAGTAAAGCCTAATGACCCCTCCAGGATAAATATCAGAACAGCTGAATTTAATTGATGCCCATTTATGAAATTTGTTTGCAACTGTTTCTTCTAATGGAAACATCTCCGGCAACATATGGAAATATTATAAGTGAATTTAAAAAATAAATTTAATATATTTTATCTATCCTTCTTTTTATTTAATTCAGGGCTTTTTGGATGCTTTTATTTAATTGATTTCTCTGTATCCTTTCTGGGTAGAATTTTTTAAATATTGTAATTCAATTGTGAATGAGTTTTACCGAGTAATTTTTTTCAAAATTTCAGAGACATCGTAATTTTTGATTATAATAGAATATTTCATCAATTGATAAATGAACTGATGGGCTACTTTCTATCTCAATTCACCATTGAATTCTACCATACCGTCTCCTTAGGAAAATACTTCTGATATATTAGAAAAAATGTTTTGCAATATATATCTAAGTCAGAGTAGATATTTTCTATTATTTGATTTGGTTAATTACCCAACATCAAATGAGAATTTCATAGATAAATATAGCCATATAATCGAATTATGACCCATTACTACCAAGTCAATTTTAAGTTATTGTCACATCTATAAAAAATAAATATTTATTAATTCCAGGAATTAAGAAAAAATGCCAGGGTGCACATAAGTATGCACAAGGACACAACGTACACGGACGAACCGGCTGTTTAAAAGGTATTTTAGTTAATAATTTAATTTTTCAAATATATTTATTTGTAGAGTATTTATTATTTAGCCTATATAAATTTAATAGTTTCTAATTATTTTTATTTTATAATACAAATACAAATAAAGCAAGAAACAGAAAACTAAATGAAAAAATTAGAAATATAATTTATTCTGGGAGGCCCCACAAATGCTAAATAATGCTGATAAATATAATTTAGAGACTATTTCCTATTGGCTAAAATCAAAGCCGCTAGTTAACGGTGTATTAAATGTGTTGTTCTTATGGGAGAATAGAAATTGTTTCCATGATAACTTTCTGCCAGTAGATGTCATGAGTGGTAAATTCCCTATTCCGTTAAAAGTAATTATTAATTCTATGTATCTCTGGGAGATGTCACCCCTATCGTGATTTTCGGCAAAATCTAATCAACTTTGAAATCTTTTGCAAATAACCAAAAAATTTTTTTTTTTTAAGTCAAAATTTTCTATATTATCAAATGACTCAAAAAAAAGTATGGGCACTTTGAACTTAAAATGACATTAAGATAATCGCGCAAGCCTTTAATTTTAATCATGTAAATAATATGAGCTTTTTTAAATTGAAATTAAATTTTATTTTCTGTTTTTAGTTCATTTTGAAATTAAATATTACACACACAGGGTATGGTCAAGTATTGAAATTTTAAACAGTTTCTTTAATATACGTTTTTTTGCTCTAATCGAGATGATAGCAGTCTTAAATGGAAATACGTTAATATGGTAAATCTTTTATATACTTTTATTACAATTATTTTTTTTCAAATTTATTTTATTGTCGCTGGACATGAACAATATTCCTATACCTATCTATTTAAAACAAAAACAAAAAGCAAGACCTTGATCCCTAAAACCTTGGTCTGTATGAAAACTGCATAAGATAAATGTGTTATTGTTTCTTTGTTTGTAACCTCGATTGGCAATCTCTTTTTAGAAGCAACAAATCATATCGAGAAACAGCAAGACATTCCATTTGTTTTTATTTATTCAACTTTTATATACCTCTTATAGACAAAATATATATTATACGTAGATATATTTTTTTAATAAAATATATTTAATTAGAAAATTAAATATTTTTCAATAATAGTATGTTAAAATTCATTATTATTCCATACTTAAGTTTTTAAATAGAAAAAATAATTTTTAGAAAAAAATAAAACCGACTTCAAAAAAATTAAATGGAACAAATAAAATAATAGGAACTCAAAAATAAAATAAAATGCACTAAAAGGTATAAAATAATTATCTAATTTAGTTACAACTAAACGTCGAAATTGTTACATGAAATCACTTTTTGAAGTCGGTGCCAAACAAACTATATAAGCGAGCTTACTCGATGTTGTCTTCATTACCCGCCAAACGTACTAAGGGCCGGTTGTATGTCGCAAAGTAAATGCTTTTTACCACTAACACAGGGTAGATGGTAAATGCAGACACTGGGATGGCCAATCATATGACAGGCACTGTGCTCATATGAATTGGAGATTTTCGAAATCAAGCAAGAAAAAATCAACAAAGAAAGCAAATGATACATAATAATTATATGAAACAAAAATAAAAAAAATAATATATATATATATATATAGAAAGAAAGTTAAAAAAAATAATAATAACAACATATAAGATACAAAAATAAAAAATAAAAAATAAAATATTAGGCTAGGTGCTTGAGTAGTTCTGTCTCGAATAATTCAGGGCGCCCAATTTTTCTCACGTTGAGTGGCAGTGGGTTCCAAACCTTGGTCTCCTTAACCTCGACTTAAAGAAGATTATCCTTAAATTGTCTTTCCATCAATTCACTGTTTATTAATTAAAATTTCTAAAATAATCCTTTCTGTATAATAAAAATTCATTTAACATTTGGAGGAAATAAAGAACAATTTTGAAAACATTGATGAACGGATGGCATTTCCAAATAATTCCAAGCTAAAATTGAAATTCCCCTTTGAATGGGAATTTATTTTCTAGAATTCAATTGGTGAAAATGTTAATTTCGAAATCAAGAGTAAGAGCCGAGTTTAGATTTTTCCGCTGTTTGTGCAAACGAGGTTTTTTTTCTTCCTTGTTCGTTGTCTCGAGAGAGGACCCAATAAAAGAAGTGGATCCATTAATCTTGAGTAATAAAGGATTGTTAACCCCAGGTTGCTTGCTTTACGCTCTGAATGAGGTGCGTGAGAATGTGGAGGCGGAGCCTGTTAAGGGTTGGAATCGGGGGAGGTCCCCGAGCGGCTCCGAGCGATTTCGAACGGCTCCGAACGTTCGAAACCGGCGCTTTCGGCGCCAACAGTAAAACACTCGTCGGCTTCTTCAGCCGCCGTCGACATCTCCTCAGGAGCAGTAAAACGCGATGCCAGTTTGGCTGCCGCTGTCGGCCGACCGCCGAAAATTAAGGTATGCGCAACCAAGCCATGGACACGCACCTTTCAGCATACCATATCTGCTCTTGTTAATTTTTCGAAATTTTAATCAATTTTTTTTTTTTCAAGATTCTAAGACTAAAATTTTTCAAAAAAAATTCGAAAATTCCAATATCTCAAAATGCCTATTATTTAAGATGTTAATAATATTATGAAAAATTTATCCAGAGCGAGGTGAACTTTTCGAATAACAACATCATTTTTTTTAATTGTAAAAAAATCCCATCCTTAAAATTTTTAAATTTCTACTTTTTTCAAGATTCTAAGACTAAAATTTTTCAAAAAAATTTCGAAAATTCCAACATCTCAAAAGGCCGATTATTTAAGATGTTAACAATATTATGGAAAATTTATCCAGAGCGAGGTGAACTTTTCGAAAACAACATCATTTTTAAATTTTTAAATTTCTACTTTAACTCTTAAAAATAAATAAATAAATAAAATAATTAATTTTTCCGCTGTTTTGTGAATAAAATCACTACAAAAGATACTAATTTCTTTGATCAGTTGTTGAGCTTCTACTATTTTTCATTTTTTAAAATATTATATATATATATATATATATATATATATATAAAAAACAATCCAAAACACGTTTATTCAAAATCAAACGTTTCGGGAGAATTGCTCCCTCTTTCAATGACAAAATTTTTTCAAAAAAAGTTGCTTTCTCTAGAATTTAGAAAGCAACACTAAGATATTAAATATTTTTATAAATTCACAATTGTACATTAATATCTTAGTGTTGCTTTCTAAATTCTAGAGAAAGCAACTTTTTGTTTTCTTTTTTGAAAATATTTTGTCATTGAAAACGGGTGAATTCTCCCGAAAGGTATGAATTTGAATAAACGTGTTTTGAGTTGTTTTTTTATAAAAGATTTGTATTTTTTTAATTTATAAAAACAATCAATAAAAAATTTTCTTTTCTATATATGTAGGTATATATATTTATTTTTCAGCTTTTTTGGGAATTAAATCACAACAAAAGATTCTCTGATCTGATTTTAAGGCTTTATAATTTTAATTCACTTAAATTTTTTTTTTCCTTCATTTAGTATACAGGCAGTTTGTCCCAAAGGCAAATAAGCACATTATTTTGGTGATTTGAAATGATGGCATGAAATAATATTTACAACTTAAACGAAGAAATAATTCCATTGAACTCTTCATTTTTTGGGAACTAATTATTCATAATTACAACAAATATAGCATTTGAAAGTATTTAGAATAATAATATTTACAAGGTTATAAGGTGTGACACATGGTTTTTTTTTATCAGTTTTTAAGGTTCTACTTTTTTTATTCTAGAAAAAAAATCTATTTTTTTGGGAATTAAATCACAAAAGATTTGTGGGTGAATATGTTCCCCACGTTTGTCTTGGAAATAAATTCACGACGAATATATATCCCAATCAACTCCTTCCCTTCAGATTATTTAATCTGATTTTATTTTTTCCACTCACTTAAAATAAAAAAAAAAAAAAAAAAAAAAAAATATAATAAAATTTTAATTTAATATAAATTAAAAAATATATATATATATATATATATTGAGTGGATATTGATGAGGGAGTCCAAAAAAAGAAGATAATTTATACTATCTTTTTATTCATATACCGACGTTTCGGAGGATAATCCCTCCTTCTTCAGTGTTTTGAAAAGTCAGTGAAGGAAATCCAATGCGACATTCCCCTCTGTCTCCTCTTTTAGTGGCAGTAACAATAATATATTGTATTTCATTTTCAGCAGAATTATAATGTTATAATTATAATTCTGTTGAGAATGAAAACAATATATTATTGTTACTGCCACTAAAAGAGGAGACAAAGGGGGATATCGCTTTGGATTTCCTTCACTGACTTTTCAAAACCCTGAAGAAGGGGGGAATAGCCTCCGAAACGTCGGTTTATCAATAAAAAGATAGTATAAATTATCTTCTTTCTTTTGGACTGCCTCATCAATACCCACTCAATTTCACTTATCAGACCGTCTCCAAAAAATATATATATATTGTGTATACAATCACAAGAAATAATTTCTTAATCTTTTTAGGTTAAAAATAAAATAAACAATTCTGTTACCATCGACAGTGAAATCTTTTATTCAACTAATTTCTTAATCAGTTTTTAAGTTTCTACTTGTACTTATACTCTTAAAAAATAATTAATTTCTTTTAATAAAAACACAACAAAAGTTTCTAATTTCTCTAATCTGTTTTTAAGCCTCTAACTTTTTTCACTTTCTTAAAATAAATAAATAAATAAATAAAATATTAATTTTTCAGATTTTGTGTGAATAAAATCACAGCAAAAGATTCTAATTTCTCTCATCAGTTTTTAAGGCTCTAACTTTTCAATATCTTAAAATAAATAAATTAATATAATATTAATTTTTCAGCTTTTGTGTGAATAAAATCACAGCAAAAGATTCTAATTTCTCTCATCAGTTTTTAAGGCTCTAACTTTTTTCAATCTCTTTAAATAAATAAATAAATAAAATATTAATTTTTCAGCTATTTTGTAAATAAAATCACAACAAATAATCGTGGTCTTAGAGTGTAAACCTGCTAACTCACAACAAGAAAATTTTACAGGGCAGAGAAAAAACAAACAAAATTTAATTTTGTTGTTATGGAAAGAAACAATTTTTCACATTTTTTTTCTACAATATACGATCGTAATTTTAAGTAGCAGTTTTACTTTGACGATGCTGCATCTCTTTTCTTTCGAATGGTATTAATATGTCATATATGTTAAAAAATGGATTTAGCAGGTTTACACTCTAAGGCGAGATAATTCTGATTTCTCTGATCAGATTTTAAGTTTCTACTTTCCCTTCAAAAAAATAAAAAAATATGAATTTGTCAGTTTTTCTGTAAGTTTTTATATGAAATACTCACTTGATTACAAGTTTATTGTGAAAAAAAACGCATGAGTTTGGAGAAGAGGGCGTTCCCAAGGTTTTTGTGGAGTCGTCACTAAAATTTAACTTTCAAATTAACTATAAATGGAGTAGAATTTAGCTTAGCATATCCGTCAAAAGTTTTCATCCCTAGGATATCACCAGCTGCTCCGAATGCAAGTTCGGCACTCCCGAGGTGTTGTTCCTTTTTGACATGAAATTTAACATAAGTTCTTTGATTCGGCGTATAAAGTCCTCGAAATGTAAAGTTATTAAACAATTATATAAATAATTAAAAGGATATTTGTTGTTTGAGTTCGTGGCTGTGATGAAACTGTATTAGATGAAGGAGGAAGTATCAAAGTTGAATGCGCTGGGTTCAATAAAACACCTGAATAAAACGTTTCCGCCATCTTCAGTTAATTGGGCTGCAAAATTTGCAAATGGATGTTAACATTGATAATAAGCATGAAATTTATCAAGGTTAACATCTATTTGTGAATTTTGCAGACCAATTAAGTGAGTTCGAGACTGCTTATCTATCTTGTTGATCTTCGAAAAAATCTTTTGTATTTCTCCAGAGTGACAACGTCTGCATACCAAATTTTTTAATAAAAAATTTGTTAATAATGAGGTTATTTAGAATAAAAATCCTTGTTTTGATAATATCAATAAAAAGAATATAGAGATAAATTTTTTCTCATTATAAAAACATTTATTTAACACAAAAACGATTACAAGAAATAGAGTTACTAGTGCTTTTGTCATATCCAGTTGACTGCAAACTACTTTTTATTTTTACATATATAAATAACTAATTAACTAGACTGTCAAATCTATTTAAAAATATATCATTCGATTCATAAAAGTTGAATTATTGATCTGTATAAATTTGTCGAAAAAGGTATAATTTGTATAGAAGTTATAGCCCTTTTAAAAGCTCGGTCCATTTACTTCCAATTACAATTTTCAATAATTTATTTTTCGGTAATGGGAGAGACGATCAACTTCAAATTTCGGTAATAAATATTTATTGCATCATGGATTCGATGGAAAAAATTTGAGAATTTTCTTATGAAAATGATAAATAGTCCCGAACCTCCATAACTGAAGATGGCCAAATAAATTCAGGCCAAAACGTTTCATTCAGGGTGTTTTATTGAACCCAGCGCATCCAACTTTGGCTGATACCTTCTCCTTCATCTAATACAATTAAAAAAAATATTTAACATAATATAACCAAACCAAATTGTTTTTGTCCGTACAACAAATTTTGAATTTAAATAAGCTGACGTGTTCTGATGTGGCCATCCACTTGACTTTACCATACAACCTGGCCCCTCACTTATATTTAATATTTAATAAAATTATTTATAATCAGGCAGGGGGGGGGGTAGTTTTTGCATTTTTAGACTTCTGGGGTCCCACTGATTATGTATACAAAATTTGGTTGAGTTTGGTAAAAGGGCCTAGATTTTCATTTTTTGACCACCGCCCCCCCCCCCCATTTTGAGCGGTTAGTTTTTGCATTTTTAGACTTCTCGGGTCCCACTGATTATGTATACAAAATTTGGTTGAGTTTTCTCAAATGGCCTAGATTTTTAATTTTTAACCCCCCTCCACCACCCTTAATTTTAAGTAGATATGCACCGAAATCTAATCAGCTCCTAATCTCAATGGACCAAAACTACGTCTGAAATTTGGTTTTGATATTCAAAGTAGTTTTTGAGCTAGCTCGTCAACAAAAATTTGGTAACGCACAGACAGCCAGACAGACTAACAGACATTTTGACAACACAATTATTATCTCAAAAAATATTATATTTTCGATATTCAATTATTAGGGATTTTTTGTAGACCGAAATGCCATGGTTTTGCTCAATTTTTTTAATCAAAATAGTTTGAGCCGTTTTTGAGATATTTCTAAAAAAAGAAGGAAAAAAACACTTTTTTCATGCACGATTACAATACTTGACCATAACCTGTATGGTAAAGTAAAAAGTACTTCAGACATGTTCGTTCTCGCGAGCATATTTTTACTCATATGATGAGAACACCAGATGACATGGCACGATCTCTATGGTGTTCGCGAGCCCCATGTTGGGAAAAAAAATAATAAAAATGATTTGTCATGAATTGAAAATCGATTTTGGATCGTTTGTCTTTTTTGAAGCAAAGTGATGAGACAAGAGAATGAAAACAGAAAGAGAGACGGGAGAGGGGAAAGGAATGCAAAGGAATATCCGTTCATTATGCAGGTCTTGGTTTTGCGGAAATTAATTGTCAAATCACAAGATGTATTCGAGTCTTATTTAATATTAAGTTATCCCCTATAAACTAGTCTAAGGATTGGTTTGTCTATCTCCTCTCTATTAGCAACAAAATCATTTCACACACCAATAATGAATCCAACGTGAATTAGGAAATTATCATATTAATTAATTATCAGTAGCAATATATTTTACCTTTCGAGGGCAGGCAGTAGGTCTTGAAACACGCATGTGAAGACCCTACGAAAAAAAACGGGGTTAGTCACTTTTCGTAAATTTTTCAAGAGAACAAATTTAAGCTTTCGGTATTAAAAAAAAAAAAAAAAACTAATTTAAACACCCCAATCAATATAATTAAGATGCTAAATTTATTTCTTATAAAGGGAGTGGATTTTAAAAAACAGGCGTGTAGTTAGAGAGTGGTGGCAAGGGGGACACTGTACCCTACAAAACTCATTGCCCCCCCCCCCCCCCCCCCTAAAAAAATTGAAACTCCATTATTACGAGACATCATTTATATATTTCTCATTATTTCGTTACTTCCAAAATTTGTCAATTTACTAAAAAGTTGAACTCCAATCGGATTACCGAAATTGAAAGCTTGTGGTGGCTAATCAGCAGGCTGCCCCCCCCCCCCCCCCAAAATTCTTTAACTATGCCTGGGTGGTACAGAGAGGTGGAGGGTTAAATTTTCGGGGGGGGGGGTTGAAAATTGTTGCAAAATTAGCATTCTATGGTAAAAATAAAAACGGTCAAGTATAACTTGAACAAAAGATAATAAAAACCTCTTCTAATTCTTTAGAAGTGAATAAAATAAATGTACGAAGAGGGGTACTTTTCATGAAAATAGGAGGGCGGAGGGAGGAAATGGGGGAAATGGGCACCCCCTAAAAAAATAACAACTAAAGTTAAATTATGAAAAAATTCAGGAACTTGAAACTTAGAACGTTCTCTAGACGTTTCCACTAAAAATACAAAGACTCTGTATCTCGTGACTTGCCACGATATTTGAAAATAATTTCTGGGCCTGGTCCTCAGAATGAGTAATAAAATCATTTCCAAAAAATGAACTTATCTCGTTCTTTCCGTGGGGTCTTCATGTATGATGACGATAGTAATAACTTTTAGAGAATTTAAATTCTTATTATTATTTTTCCTCAATAGAAATTGTCACTCTAAGTTGAAACCAAATTTTAAATTTAGTTGTTTTGCATTCTTAAATCAATTTTATATTCCTATAAGTTCGTGAAGAATCCCCAGTAGATGAGATAACCATTGTGCAATTAGATACTGCACGGACAAATTCTAGAATGAGCGGTCGGCTAAGATCGAATAAATTATGGTTATCATTGTATTTTTCCTGAAGATGAATTCGTAACCCGAAATTTGGGCTTTCTAGTTTCAGAATCAGGTTGAAAAATTCAGTAAATCACAATAGATTTTAAGGGTAGCTGAAGTTAAGTTCATAATTTTGTATTAACCCTTCTCTTTGTAAAAAAGACTTGGCGTTTTAGCTCAAACCGTTCGCTGATTCACTTTTTCTCCAATTTAATTATTGAACTTTATATAGGTACATATATTAATTGAACAAAATAATCTAAAATTTATTATTCATATCTTACAATTTGTCAAGTCATGCCAACCGTTTAATAATAATCTACGTATTTAGATACTTGAACTATTCTTTCGTTAGAAAGAAATGGTTACGATTTTCGATATAATATATTTTAAGAAATGAAAGTCATTGGATTAGAAACGTTCACGCCTTTACGGTGGCACACTGCCTTGTAGAGAAATAATAAGTACCTACTCATTCACTAGCTGATAATTGATGGTATTTTTGATATGTAGATGTTAATGAAATAAATTTTCCATGTATTTTTATGGCGGGCTACAAACCGAGAGGATGTTTTTGTATTTATTTAACTCATTGGCATGAAATTCATGACTTTCCATTAGATCCCTTTGAATTTATTTAAATAAAATTCGTACGAATAAATCCATTAATTTATTATTCTACGCCATATGTTACAAGCATCTAAAATGAACCTTTCAAATTTTCATCCCCGGAATTCAGAAATTTTATTTATTTAGTTGCATTTTTCACCATTTTACACCTTCTTTTCATCAATTTTAACATGATTATGTTCAAATTTTTCTTAACATGTTTATATCTACAATATGAGTGATTGAAATTGCTCATCTTAATTATATTATATATATATATATATAGCTTTTATTTTATTTTTGTATCATATCATCATTAGCCTCGATGATAGCGACAATCCACTGCTGAATATAGGCCTCTTCCCCATCAAATGGAAGGTTGGCGACGAGTCACCGCGCTTGCCAGACGGATTGGTGACTAAGGAATCAGATTATAACCGAGTTCAAACATCAATGCGGGGACTCGCCGACTCGAAACCCGAGACTCCTGCTTGAGTTAGGCTGGTATCTTACGCTCTCTCGGCTTAATCCGATTCCCTTTGAAATCAGCGGCAATTATTTGAAATGATTTTTTTTTCTAATTTCGAATTACCTACCATCTTTTTTAGGGTTCCGTCTAAAAATAAAACGGGACTCTTTTAGTGTCGCTACAATTTAAATTTATAAATTATCATTGTATTAATTTTCCAAAAAATTCAAAATCGTATTAAAATTTTAATTGATTGGTTTATTTAGTTAGGGTCGAATTTTTGTGGGGATGAAAATGAATCATGTTTTTCTCTTTTATTATTGGGTTTGAGGTATCACTAGGGCTTCGCACGAGACCAGACGAGACGAGATTTTAGAAAATTTATTCTCGGTCTCGTCTCGTCAGGGCTAGTCTCGTTTGATCTAGTTTGGTCTCGTTTGGTCTCGTTTCGTCTTGTTTGGTCTCGTTTCGTCTTGTTTGGTCTCGTTTGGACTCTTTTGGTCTCGTTTGATCTCGTTTGGTCTCTTTTCGTCTCGCCAAGTATCATTACATTCTTATTTTTTTAAAGTAAAGTAAAAATATAAAAAATTAAATAAATGAAATTAAATTTTTCCCTTACGAAGAAATATTTCACACAATATTTATTATTGAAAAAGAAACACGTGTTTTTTCATTAAATTTCCCTTGTATTGATATCTTAATTGTTAAAAAAATATATAAGAGTTAAAAATAGATTATCATTGTAAAATTGTAAAAATTGTGCATCGCGGAGAGTCTTTGACCAAGTATTTTACAATATTTATTTTCAATAAATTTAAAAATATATTTTAATTTATGCAATACAATATTCTTTTTAACCACTCAAAAATGGTTAAGAGACCACGAGACCACGAGACTAGACACGAGACTCGTCTCGTGCGAAGCCCTAGGTAGTATCACTGTAAAAATATCTCCTTAAGAAGAAAGTTTTTTTTTTTTATTATTTAATTTATTTTAAAATGACGGCGTGAGAAAGTTTCAAAGGAGCCATTTTTAGGTTTATTTTTTGTACCAGTGGGCTTTCAAAAGTGGCTTAACTTAAGAATATCAAAAAATGCACGAATTTGCTCATTCTTTCTTTATCAACGCTAAATAAGAAAGAATATAATGTCTCAGGGCCAGCTTATTTTATATATCCAAAATGTCAACTGTTAAATTATAATGAAAATTTATAAAAAAACTTAAAAGTACCACCATTTCTTGTCTTCACATTAGAGTTCAAACCCTCAAAACAAAAAATAAACAGAATCCTAAAAATCAAATTGCATTATTAATACCGACACTTGCAGCCCTTTATTCCTACTATAATACAATTTCAATTAGCTTATGCAACACATTACAAAACCAATAAACATTCAAGAACATACATTACATTTTAAAAATATTGCTTGATGTTTAGGAATTTCGTAGAGTTGTTTAATAAATATATACTCGTACATATTTTTTAATTTAAAATTTCTTAACTTTAAAAAAACACATTATATGTGTACAAAGATAATTGTTATTATTTTTTTAATCTACCTATAAATAAAAATTAATTTAACTTGAGACCCATTTCGTCCATTGTTTTGAGTTTTTAACCGACTTCAAAAAAGGAGGAGGTTCTCATCTTAATTAGGCTGATTTTTTTTTTTGTCTATGTTACCTCATATCTTCGTCAATTGTGAACCGATTTTGATGATTTTTTTTTCATTGGGTTCAGTCTAGTTCCCATCTTTTTTTCAATGGTATTGGACCATTTTTGATATGTTTGTTCAGGCATAACTTCTTTGTTTATTAACCGATTTTAATGATTCTTTTTTTATTGGAAAGAGGGTACCTTAGGGGTGGTACCATATTAATTTGGTCAAGTTTTGAAGATATGACCAATGACAAAATAACGTAAATCTCCAATTCTTATGACCAAATAATCGAAATTATAATAAATAAAATCTTTTATAAAAAAATGTTAAAACATTCAACCGCAAAAGTTTCGAGAGAATTTCTATATTTATGAATTGAATTTTATTATCATTTTCTGATTCATCCGACACTTTCTCTTACGAGATGCATGTATTATATTAAGTCACTATTAATAACATCACTAAAAAGAGAAAAAATAAAAATAATTTTTATAAAAAAAAAACCGACTTCAAAAAAATTAAATGCAACAAATAAAATAATAATAACTTAAAAATAAAAATAAAATACACTAAAGGGTATAAAATAATTATCTTATTTAGTTACAATTAGACGACGAAATATTAACATGAAATTACTTTTTGAAGTCGGTGCCAAACATATACATTTTATGAATTTAACTCGACGGATCTTACTTAGTACGTTTGGCGAGTACGCTCGCTTATACTAGTAGGTATAGTTTGTTTGGCACCGACTTCAAAAAGTAATTTCATGTTAATATTTCGTCGTTTAGTTGTAACTAAATTATATAATTATTTTATACCTTTTAGTGTATTTTATTTGATTTTTAAGTTATTATTATTTTATTTGTTGCATTTAATTTTTTTGAAGTCGGTTTTATTTTTTTTTATAAAAATTATTTTGATATTAAGAGTTATTCTGCTTTGTGAAAAATTTCATATTCGAAAATGACGTCGTTGTGAAATATACCCAGCAGTTTGCTTTGATAACGTTGGAATTTTCCTTTAGCATAGTTTTATCAAATTACCTGCAAAGTAAGTTGGTTCAAGAAAAGAGGTACGTGAATATTCCATGTTTGGAACCAGAGAGCTTAAAGAGATAGAGGCAAGAGAAACAGGAAAGAAACATAATAAAGTGACAAACTAGAGAAACAATTGCGATAAAATCAAAATTGAAAAATAAAAATAAAAAAATAAAAGAAATATTTGAAATTCTGAATCTATTTCATTTGATAAATGGAATAAAGAGAAAAAAATCAACTGGTGTGTTCACCACACGACTTTCACATTTTCGTTTATTTGAAGTCAAGCTACACTACTAATTTACACCCCCTTCCTTTATTTCGTTTTTACTTTATCCAATGCGAAGCATGGGAGAAAGTATTGGAATCGCTCTCGCGGCAAGCGCGACTTCAAAGGGTCCTCAGGTAAAGACTACGGAACCCATGGACTCAATTAAGGTCACAAATTGAAGTATTCAATGAGATTGAATTTTAGCACGTGAAGGTTTTGCCAAAAATTACCTGGGATCTCGCCGAGAGGCCAAAAAGTGCCATTTTTTTTGGAAGTGCGTGCGGATGGATGGATGTATGTGTGTGTGTTATCGTTTTTTTCGTCCACGAATTTTTCCACACCGTTGCACAGAATGAATTGAAATTGAAAACCTAGCAGTATTTTAACAAAATGAAGCGCTGATTAGTTTTTGGTACATATCGGTCCACAAACATTAGTACTTTATTTAAGTACTTTTTTAGTTTTTTCTAAATATCTTGAAAATGACTAAACCAATTTTGATGAAATTTAATATCCTTATTAAGTACCTTTGAACCCACAAAAAAGGTTAAATAAAGTTTTTAGTAAAATTATATTTTAAAGTACTTTACTCTAGAACATATTAATATTTCAAATGAATTTGGATAAAGTTTAGCGACGATCCGTTGCAGTTTATTTTTTTATTTTCTCAAATGGCTCTAACGATTTTTTTAAAAATTAGTGTATTTATCAAGTGTCATGAGTTGATGGTTGTGTCAAATTTTTAATCAGATTGAATTGAAGGAAGGTGTTGTAAATTGGGAGTGTCGTAAAACAAATATTTAAATCGTTCATATCTCGTCTTCGGAAAGTCGCAGAGCCTTGAAATTTGAAACTTAAGCTGTCTAGAGGCTACAAGAAGTATAACAAGATTTTGGCTAAAATAGAAAAACCGGAAGTTGATGTTTACGTACGTAATAATTTACCCCCTCTGCGTTACACAACCATAAGTCTCAGAGATACGAAATTCGAAACTTAAGTTTGATATAGGGTAGAAAGAATACATCAAGCTTTTGGTTGAAATCGGAAGAACGGAAGTGAACATTTATCAAGTTGTTTTGACACTTGATAAATACACCTAATTTTTACAAAAATCGTTGGAGCCGTTTTTGAGAAAAAAAAAACGAAAAAATTTTCATGTAAATGTCCACTTCCGGTCTTCCGATTTCAATCGAAATCTTGTTATACTTCTTGAAGCCTCTGGATAGCTTATGTTTCAAATTTCAAGGCTCTGCGACTTTACCGAAGACGAGATATGAACGATTAAAATATTTATTTTACGACACTCCTAATTTACAAACCCTTCCTTTAATTCAATCGGATTAAAAATTTGACACAACTATTAACTCATGACACTTGATAAATTTACTAATTTTTAAAAAAAAAAAATCGTTAGAGCCGTTTTTGAGAAAATAAAAAAAAAACGAAATAAAGGAAGGGGGTGTAAATTAGTAGTGTCGCGATGACTTCAAATAAATGAAAATGTGAAAGTCGGGTGGTGAACACACCAATTGATATTTTTTTTTTTTATAATTCTAAACCTTATTTTTTAATAGTGGTCATGGGATCATTTAATAAACAATAAAACACAAAAATGTCTTTTTGTCTATTTTATTTTTATATTTTTTTAGGCTGCAAGTGTCCCGCCTTCGGCGGCCCTTGCTTAGCCGGGAGCACGCCCGGATCCCAAACCCACGAACTCCACCCTCACACTACACTCCCCGGATTCCACCCAGCACTCCTACCTCTGCATGTACTGCCATGAACAAGAATTGGTTGAGTTTGTTCCAAAAGCAAGAATTTTCATTTTTTGACCCCCTTTTTAAGTGGTTAGTTTTTGCATTTCTAGCTCTCTAGAGACCCACAGATTATGTATACTAAATTTGGTTGAGTTTGGTCCAAGAGCAAGAATTTTCATTTTTTGACCCCCCCCCATTTTGGGTAGTTAGTTTTTGCATTTCTAGCTTTCTAGAGTCCCTCAGATTATGTATACAAAATTTGGTTGAGTTTGCTCCAAGGGCAAGAATTTTCATTTTTTGACCCCCCCCATTTTGGGTGGTTAGTTTTTGCATTTCTAGCTCTCTAGAGGCCCACAGATTATGTATACAAAATTTGGTTGAGTTTGGTCAAAGAGCAAGAATTTTCATTTTTTGACCCCCCCCCATTTTGGGGACGCCCCCATTTTGGGTGGTTAGTTTTTGCATTTCTAGCTCTCTAGAGGCCCACAGATTATGTATATAAAATTTGGTTGAGTTTGGTCCAAGAGCAAGAATTTTCATTTTTTGACCCCCCCCATTTTGGGTGGTTAGTTTTTGCATTTCTAGCTCTCTAGAGGCCTACAGATTATGTATACAAAATTTGGTTGAGTTTGCTCCAAGGGCAAGAATTTATATATTTTTCTCCTTCTCCCCCTTTTTGGGTGGTTTTTGGGGGGAATTTTTTTAAACAAAAGTTGTCAGAAATCACATCCCCTACAACTTTGCTCATTATAAAATTTCCCGTAGAGTTAATAGTTTAAGAGTTATTTGATAATTTTCATTCGTGCACCCCCCCAACCTTTTGGGGTCAAAATATCAAAACGTTATATAGCTAAAAACGTAAGTTAGAAGACCTCTGATACAAATATGAAATTTCATAATAATCCCTTCAGCCGTTTTGACGTGAATCGTGAGCAACTTTTCGCGGAAACCACTGAAACAGACAGACAGACAGACATACAGACAGGAATTTTGTTGAGGGTGTTTTCGTTCATAACTTTGCTTGAAACGTGTGCAACCAAAATTTGGCGTGATTTGGACCAATGTACAGACAAAACCTTAATTTTGTATATATATATAGATAGATAGATTGTCATTTTTAAAAATATTGATTTTTTGGAAACTTAATTTATATTTTTCCATCCCGATTTTTTAGCTATTCAATCCATTCATTCCTTCTTTGTTGAAAATCGCTTAATATTCATTCACATAAACATTTCAATTTATTTCGATTAAATATCGAGAGCTACTAAAAGAGGAAATTTGCCTTCGCAAACAGGAGAGCGTTGAAAAATCCTCTAACTGATACAATTCCAGAATCTTTTCGTAATGTAGACTTAGCATTTAAATACAAAGTGAAGCAAATGGAGATCCGCGAAAATGATACCAGTCTTTAGGAATATTATTTTTTTCCTTTTTCTTTGAAGATGATTGGAACAGCTACCATAGAAATGCGGATTTCCAAAATTCAATCAAGTTCTTCTTAACATAAAGATCATAAAAATCATAAAAATCAGGTAAATTAGACAACAATTATATTCAACGTAATAACTAAGTAAAGAAATCTTGAATATTTAATTTGATTCAATTTGGTTTCATTTTTATCTTAATTTTTTTATAAATGATTTCAAATTGTCTCTTTATATTTATTTTTTATTTATGAAATTCTTGCAATTTTTCGGGTAAATTACTAAAGTGAATTTTATTTATGGGAAAGTGGTGTAGGTTTTAGGGGAAACATGATATTAATTAATAAAGTAAAGGGAGTGTGGTTTCACGGTGAATGAAATAAAACATAAAGAGCTTTATACAAATTTTTTAATCTGTAAACTCCTGATGATAGACTAACAATCCGAAATATATTGAGTTTGTATAAACCTCTTTGAGTTTTATTTCATTCACTGTGAAACTGGACTCCCTTTACTCTATTAATTATTAAAGAGAAGTGAAAAAGTTGGCGTAGGATAGAGTCAAATAGAGGCTGTTGTTGAGCCAATCACCTGTCTTAGGATTGTTTATATTACAAAGAGAAACAAAGAGGTTGTCCTCTGCTTGATTCAAATAAACTTACACACATATATATATCGAAATGATATATCTGTATATATACATATATTATTTAATTCAAATTCATTATTCATTTTATTTAAGTCAAACAAATAAATAATATATATATATATATATATATATATATATATATATATATATACAGATATATCTATTTCGATATATATGTGTGTATGTTTATTTGCATCAATCAGAGGACAACCTCTTTTTTTCACTTTGTGAATCAACAACTCTGCTACTCTCGGCAAAACAAAAACTTTTTAATTGTATATATTACTCTATGGTAAGATGATTGCTATATACAAGAGATGTTTTAATAATCAGAGTAAGTGAAAATTTATAAGGAATATAAATTAAAAATTGTACATTATGTTTAATATAATAGAAGTGTGAATTAAGTTTTGAGGGCTTCTAAAAGAATAACCAAGATATAAATAAGTTCCAGGGACGAATCCTAATTACATCTTATCACATTTTAAACTTAAGTTATTTATCGTCGCTGGTCTTACAAAACCTCGTAAGTCCGATTTTTTGGTCAAATACATATTATACGTTTATACCTATGGGTGAACCGCAACCTAAACTCGTGTACACTTACTCCCACCTCCACTTTTATTTCCAACTAGATGACAATAGATTATCTAATGAATTCCAAAGTAATTCCAAATAATTCCAAAGATGGTGTACACCTAATTCCAATCGCGGTCCACCCCTCGGTTTATACCGACCAACTTTTCACGGAGCATCTGTCTATTGAAACTTTATTATTCTATTTCAATTTAATTTCGTGCTACGAACAAATAATAAATATTGCATTGTATTTGTATGTATTCGTGTTTAAAATGGTTTTTCTTGTTTTCTGGCAAACTTTGAATTTAGAACTTAGGAGGTTTTGTAAGATCATAGACGTCATATTTGATATAGTGCAGAGGTCCCCAAACTCTTTTGTCTTGTAGAGCACTTGCCATGTTTTTCGATTTTGGGTAGACCTCCTGATTAGCTAATTATGAATTTCATATGAACTTCATATGTGTTTTTAATAGCTGGTATAGTGCTACTCACTTTGAAAGATTTAAATTTCTAACTGTAATAAAGTTTAGTTTGATAAACAAAAAAACACCTGTTAATTTTATGTCTGATTTCCAAATGATTAAATTTTATCCAATATTTTTAAAAAATATTTCACCAAGTACCAACACCAAATTCCTTAAAAACTATTGATTAAATTTTGTTTTAAAATTGGATCTTTTGCATCCAAAACCACTGAAACAGTCTCAAAAAGAGCAAGAAAATCTTGTCAAACACCTGTATTTCGACAGCGATAAACGTACTTCAATACATGTAATTAATTTTAAATTTAAATAATATGTAATTGACTATAGTAAATAGAATAAAATAGTGCACCATAAAATGCCCACTTCGCTACTAATATCAAAGCACAGGCTAAGTTCGAGCATTAGCTTGGCCCTGCACGCTGTACGCTATTTACACGGACCATTTCGAGCCAATTTCGACCTCTTGCAGCTCCGAATCCATTTGAGATACAGAGCTGAAATCAAACACATGTAATTATGTAAGGCATCTTGAGGAGAGTACCAAATTTCAATAATATAGCTTAAATAGATTCTGAGATATGGACTTGAGAAAATAGCTAATTTTGGAACTCAGTGACTCACTCACGGACAGGTCATCAAAACCTCTAGGGTACTTCCAATCATTCCAGTATCATGAAATTTCGCCTTCTAGTAGAGTTTTGGACACAAACAAAGGAAAAGTTCCAAAAATAGAAACTTTCTATCTTTCAACCCCTTCAAAATGGGGGGGGGGGGGTCAACAACGAAAATTCTAGCCCGTTGGACCAAACTCAACCAAATTTTGTATACATATTCTGCGGGGGCCCTGAAGGCTAGAAATGCAAAAACTAACCACTCAAAATGGGGGGGAGTCAAAAATGAAAATTCTAGCTCGTTGGACCAAACTCAACCAAATTTTGTATACATATTGTGTGGGCCTCCAGAAGGCTAAAAATCCAAAAACTAATCACACAAAATGGGGGGGGGGTCAAAAATGAAAATTCTTGCTCTTTGGATCCAACGGGCTTCCTCATAGATTACAAAAGAGAGAGAAATTCCAACCAAACATTATTTCTGAAAAAAGAGACCAGGCTCGAAACAGTAGAGAAATCGAGTGCGTAGCCAAGATAAATTCGTCAAAGAATAATTAATTCCAGAAAATAATAGATCTCTCAACTTAATTATTCTCGCGAGAAACTAATCAACTACACACTGGGCCTCACTTCCTTTATCGAAGGCTTGGGCTTGTCTTTTTCAAAGATTAGTTTTGGTTGAGATTACAATTGCGAAAATAATTTGTATACATAACCTTAGTCTACTGTAAATCTGTTTGTGCAGTTTTCACTTAAATATATACTATGCAACAATGTGAATTATTCCATTCATGGAAAGCCAAAAATTAAAGTCACGTCCTGCTTAAATGTTGTGATGCTGCACATATCGACCCCCATTTACATCTCATAGACCCCTATTTTTTTTTGTATACATGGACCCCTATGTGAGACAGTAATCATTTTCGTTCAGACCCTGATCTCAGAGTATTATCATTAAAAGAATGAGCAGATGCAATTTATTTTTAAAAGTATAGAAAGAAAATTTTAAAAGAGTAAGTATTTTCGATATTCGTTACTTGAAATGTTGTTAAAAAAAACTTGGGGAGAATTTTTTTCAGGTTATAAATTTTAAATACTGATTTCACACTTGAGGCCAGGTCAATTAAAAGCAAAATTTGGGTTTGCAAAATTGAAAAAAACCAAGGTCAATCCATTTCAGACATGCCAGAGCATTTTTATGTTGAGAAGAAGCTCCTAAATGACGCCTAGATCTGATTAAGGTAGTTCTTTTACAAATACAAAAATTCAAGAAGTTTTTGAAACTTGGAATATAAGTCATTAAAAGCATAATACACATACTGTTAAAATTTGAAGACGATTTACCACACCAAACATGAAATAATTGCAATGAAAAATGACATTTTTAACATAGGGTAGATAGGGAAAGGGTGGGGATATGATCATTATTTTATTTTTTTTCATTGAAGGACTTTCACCATCTTGATGAAAAACTAATATTTGTTAGAATAATATATTCGGAGTAACTTAAAAAAAAAAATAGAAATTATTTACTTCTTAGTTTTGATAAAAAACAAAAAAAACAAATCTATTTGGAGCTGACTATTTTTAGTGGAGGGGATATAAGCACAATAGCTTGGAAAAGACCGGCAAGTATGTGTGTATCTATATAGAGATTTCGTAGTGTGAGTGGACAGTCACGTTAAAAAAAATACCCTAAAATTTTAGTTCCGTTCATATTTATAGTGTGGTTACGAGGCTACAAATTTTGGCGTGGATTGTCGCGAAAGAACCTCCTTAAAAAAAAAACAATTTTTTGGGGGGCAGTTTTACTACAACTAGTTTGATTTTTTTTTTTAATGTCCTCGGGGACTATAACCCATTTTGACCATTGAGTTTTCGTGTGTGTGGGGGGGGGGGGGGGAGTGTGTGTAAATTAGTGTAGGGATCAGATTATAACCGGTCAAATATTTGAAGCTAGTCGGGCTTGAATAGGTTGATTTCATCGCAATAGTGACACACACTAATGACAATGTATCATACACTTTTGATCAAAATATCTAGAAGATTTCTATCTGCATTGTATTTGTTTTTTTTTTTAATGAAAATGATGATAGAAGGAGTTACACCAAAAAGGCCCATCCCCTAAAGGCCTGGGTTGGCCCCTCCGTCGTGAAAAGAAGAAGCGGGAATTTTATGGGCTGGGCTGCATCCATAGATGCATCCGAAGATGTTTTACCAAGGTATAAGAAATATGTGATAATACAAATTATTTATAGGTAAAATTAATAAGTTTCAATCCAAAATAATAAATATAAGAAAATTAGAAAAAATAAACTTTTTATAGGCCCTTCTGGATTGTAAAAATTAACTTGATCTTTTGCTAACAAAACCCTTCACGAGTTTAATTCAAAAACAGACAAAACTTGTTGATCATTGTGTTGGTGTTGCTAGAATGAGATACACTTAGGACTATCGTAATAATTCTTCCTTTCGAAAAAAGACAAAAGCAATATGAACCAAATAATTAAGAGAGGGTCAAAAGACGTATGTCTACGATGTTAATTAATCATTTTTTGCACTGTAAATTCTATTTCATTGATTCATATTATAAATTTAAAAAATTAAAATCTCGTACATTGAACATTTAAACAAAATTATTTTTTAATTAAATATTTTTTACTTAATCTAAAATGGGGAAGATTATTTTTATTCAATGATGATGAACAATTATTAAATTATAATATAAAATCAATTTAATTCTCAATTTTTTATTTTTAAAGTTTGGTTTCCAGTATATATTTTATTTTCAAGTAAAACAAGTAAAAAAAAGTCGTGAAACAAAGAAATTAAATTTGAAATACAATTTCTCGTAAAATTAACCTATAAACCCGAGATCATGGCATATAACATTATTAGAAGAAAAAGGTAAAACTGAAATTAGGTTCTTTATATTATGACCTCTTTAAGAATTGGATTTTCTCTATTTCTCTAGAATCTTATGATTTTCAATCTTTTAAAGATGATTTTTTCCATATAATATAGATATATAGCAATAGGCTCAAAATGTATTTCCGAATTAGTCTTGAGAATCTCGATATATATACCTATATAACGAAAACTATGCCAAAATAATGTAGGTAAACAAAAGGAACGTACAAGAAATTATAAGTTGGTGTCATCTATTAAATTCGATGGAATGGAATATTTTTAATTATATGTCAAGAGAGGGTTGTTTTTCGCCTCTTCGGGATCGAGCCCGAAGGGCCCAGTAACAGCACTCGGGGCCATCTGGCTGTTATCTTCGGGTTCCTCGGTTCGCTGCTCCGAGGGGGTGAAAAACATATAATTTCTTGTAAATTTGTAAATTTTCTTCCAACTTATGATTTCTTGTAAACTTGAATCTATTACCATCGTCAAATTAATATCTTTCATATTAAAAGGAACGTAAATTGACAATACTTCCCCAAAGTCCATTCATTGCAAAACAATCACGTAAACATTGCTTCCTCGCTTAATTTAGATTTATCCAGGCTTGAAAATTGGGCATCTCTGTAACTTGGTTAATTTTAATGCGGTCAACCATCAATGCTCCCTTAAATTTATGTAGTCGTCCAGATATAAGCATTAATTTTGACTCACTGGAATTATGTGATAATATTTCATTGATGGGTGTGACTCTACAATCTGACTACTCTTGGAATAGGCAAATCACATATAGGTACCGCTAAACCTTGGCTTTCTCTTCGGGTTCAGGTGCTAGTACTAATGCCTATTCAACTTTTTACCTTAAAAGAACTTAAATTCGCTCCTCTTTCGAATATGACTGGTATCTTTGCAAACTCCTCAAGAATTTTCTTACCACTCTGCACGCGATTCACAAGAGATAAATACAGTAAACTCTAGTTTATCTGTGGGCGGATTATCCGCTTTGCGGTTAATCCGTGGTCAATCTCAAGTGAAGTAGAGCTGTTTTATCTCGAAACAACAAAAACTGCTGACGGATTATTTTGTGCAAAGTAAACTTTAAAAACTATGTAACTATGTGCAGACATATATATCTGTTATAAATTTTTCAACCTGCTTCTACTGTGAATAAACATTTATCAAAAGCATTCTTGTGTTTATTTGTGTTCTTTTTTGATTATCACGGATTTGTCTTGTTCGCGGTTGCCGCGCCACCCAATTCCACTGATAACCGAGAGTTCACTGTATAACTATTACCAGATCTGACTTATCTAGCTCACTCAATTCCCGTAGAAAAGTCTCCTCCATTACTCTGTACTATAGATACCATAGAGTTGTTCGCCTCAAATTAAAGTTAATAATGTCCCCTTAAAACATTATTTGTAAGAAACACGCGATTTTCTAAAGATCAACACCCTCGTTTACAAACTTCAGTTGTTCATGTTTTCTTCGACATACAGCTCTTAAAATTTATTCTTCTTCTGCTTCTTTTCACGATTCAAAAGTAAACCGAGGCCTATAGTAGTTACATTTTTTGGCATAACTCCTTCTCGAATCAATAAAATCACTAATATCTATATATATTTACAAGTTGGGTCGAATAGAGAACTATTCAAATCTAAATTAATTAAAGAGATAATTTAAGCCACAGATGAATTCTGTTAAATTTTACAAGTTGACAAATGGCATCAGATATTTTAGACAATTTTTACATTCTTAAAAGAAAAATTTCTCAATTGAATTTTTTATTTAAAAAATAAAGAGAGGCTTTGTTAAATATGAATATGAAATAATTTGAACCAATTTTTACACTCAATGTGTCTTGCTTTTTATTTTGATTGTACGTTTTAATTATCATTTATCTTTTTTTTCATTTTAAAATGAGTTTGGTGAGTTCATTCCAGTTGTATGGAGGACATGTTTTTTTGGAAGGAGAGGGGCTCTAGATTAATAAAACAAAAATTGCCCCCATTTACTTTTCGAGGTCGACATATTGCACAACACAATTTTAACCAAAACGCTGTCAGCTCGTGAGGTAACGTAGCAAAAGAGTATTCTAAATAAATTTATAATTTTCTCATTAATATATTAAAGAATGATTAACACATTAATGACAATTGTATTGATAGCGCTTTTTGGACAAGATATATATCGCGAGACTGCTGTTGGTTGAAGCTATTGGAGTCTGCTGAGTCGGTTGATCCATCTAAGTATCATGCGGGCTAAACGCAATAATGAAGTTGGATTATAGCTAAATGGATCATATCTTTTTTCATTCTCTCTTAGTCCAGTCTTAAGACTCAGCAGACTCCAATAGCTTCAACCAGCAGTGGTCTCTCGATATATATCTTGTTCAAAAAGCGCGATCAATACAATTCTCATTAATGTGTTAATTGTTCTTTAATATATTAATGAGAAAATTATAAATTTATTTAACTTCATTATTTCAAGTTAGAAATATATAAGTTCAGATATTATTTTCACTTAATATTTGACAAAAATCACCTGCATTCGATTCGCGATTGAATCAAATATAGGAAACATACGATTAAAAGAGTATTCCCCTATCCAGAATGATTTAACGTAGGCCACCAATGATACTTGCCTATTTCCTAAGAACATTATTTTATTTAGTGTACTTCAAATTAAAAAAATGTATATTTACTATATAAAATAAGTAATATAAAGTAAGGATTACTTTAATTGTACAAGTGTGACATTTGAAGGATATTCCAGCTGAAGCGACATGCATCTCTAGTCTAAACTGGGGAGTATGGGGATAAATATGTCAGCTTTTTGAGGAACATATTTTTCTTTCAAATAGAATATAAAATGTCTAACACTTAATCTAATAAGTTTTATTTTATTTTAAATTATTTAATTTATCAAATTACTCTTAATGAAAAATAGAAATTTGATATTTCATAAGATTAATTAGAGCTATAGATACTTAATATAAAACTGTTATTTACAAAAAATTTAATGGTCACGTATTAACATGTCCCCTTTGTACCACCGTACTATATTAGTAAATTGGAAGGTTTCTTAAATACTTCGAATTGATTTTTATATTGTAATTCAGGATTAAATTATGAAGTTAATTTAATACCTCAGAGCTATTAAATGTATAATTAAATAGAATTAATGAAGTTTAAAATGGTAAAAATATTTTTTCAGAGAGAGGGAGAATAAATAAATAAATAATTTGTTTAATATCCATCTCCCTATTACAATATATTATATTGTTTTTGAAATTTTAAAATCAAATTTATTCAATCGTAAGTGAATTAAATATACCTATATAAAGTATAATTTATTTAGAATTATAAACGCCTCATTTCCAAAAAAATAAAAAATAATAATGATGAAATCAATGAAATATCTCTGTATATTATATATTCACGCTTGATTTTTATTCTATGCCAATCTCATCTTTTTATTAGCTAGTCTTTTATTAGCATGTTTTTAATAGTGTGGCGTCACATATCCTATTATAAGGTCTAAAAATATATAAATGAGGCCCTCAAAATGTCTGTCATCCGATCAACGCGATTTAAAATTCAAGTCAAGTAAAACGAGAGTTAATTTAAAAACGAGATCTAAATTTAATAATATAGATATAATTTTTTTATTGTCTTAGAAAAATGAAAAAATTGATTAAATTTTTATTTAAGAAAATTATTGTAAATTCAACTTTATTCGTTTTCGCTTTATTACTTTGGCGTTAAGATCCTAAAAGAAATCCCCGGACACTTGTATAGTAAAAGCTATATCAATTACCTAATAGAGGGAGAAGGAAATTAGGGAGAGGGTGCAAAAAATTAAAACTCTAGGCCCTTTGACTGATATGGATCAAATTTTACATTATTACCTTGAGAACCTTTTGAAACTAATGGTACAATATATTAACTACTCAAAATTATGTAGGGGGAGGGTACAAAAAGCCCTGAAGGAATAAAGCGTTTCTTGGTTGAAGGCCCTGTTAGAAGCTTGTTGATGACTATTACTGATGACCCAACTTACATTTACAAAAGAATCTTCATTTCAAGTAAAACATAAATAAAATAGGTATAAAAATTTTCTAGGGGTGTACAGGGCGCGCACTTTCCCGGCAAAGTGGGTTAAGTGCGAGTTTGCCTCAGTTCCCCATTATATTATTATTTTTTTTTTTACTAGTGGGGAATGTGCTTAAGAATCAGCATACCATCCTGGAAAATAATCTAAAAAAATTTTTAAATTTGAAGCACGGATAGGCTTAAAATTAACTTGGCAAAGGGCAGTAACTGGGGATATGCTTTGCACTATAATAATAATAATTTCTTTATTAGCTATTTTTCAGCTATACATACACAATAATAATATTCAATCATGAAAATTAACAATTTAATACAATATAAAACATTACAATAATAATGTACAACAATAATACAATAGAATACAAATATTATAACAATAATATTATAATAATATACAATATAATAATAATAAACAACACAAAGTATACCACAACTTAGCATTATCATTTTGGTGAGGATATCACAAGAAGATCATCTCTTCGAAATTACGAATTTTAACAATCGATTCTTGAATTCATGAATTCCCGTGGCATTCTTGATCTCAATTGGCACTTTATTGTATTCTGTGCTAGTGCTCACCTCTTAAATTCCAGCAGAAAGAGTTTGGTGGACTCACTAATTTTAAATAGGATATAGTAAATAAAGGGATAGTAAATAAAAATTTTCATAATAAACACAACTAAATGAGAAAATAATTAAGGATAAAAAAATACCTACCAATTTACTCTGATGGGCGTCAATTATATTAGGCCATGTTGACGTCTTCTGTTTTTGTTTTTTTGCTCAAGGGCACAAACCAATTACATAGCACTCAAAAAAAGAAAATTTCCCAAAAATCCAAAAGTTTTGCACAAATTTTATATTAATATTAAGAGTCCTGGAGCTCAAACTCTCACTTGCTCGGGGCGCGCACTTGCCCCAGAGTAACAGAATTATTTATAAATATAAGGTAAGTTGGGAACTTTCCTTATATATAATTCTGTTAGTCTCGGCAATAATTTTTTTTTCAAATTTAATCCAAAAATAGGCCTTTTCAAAATTAAAGCAATAAAAAACACGTGTTTTTGTGTTTGTGGAACAATGGTTAAGAACCAGTGATTTAAGCGGTCCCTTGTGAATAATGAGATATATATTAGCGAAACCAAAAAACAATACCCCGTTCAACAGAAGGCCCAATACCTAATATTTACTGATGAAGTCAACTTTTTGCTTGTTGATAAAGCAAGCCCTTGACCCTATTTTTCAGACACAAAGAGGACCAGAAGGAAAAGCTCTAAGCTTTCGTGACCAAGTGCACTATTTATTGAGAGGGTGGTTTGCCAGGTCTTTATTTTTTGACAATGAAAAGGATTTTATTTTAATTAGCTATAGAGCAAAAATCGAATTCGTGTTCAACACTCTCGCCCACTATCGCCACTTCTTGTTTACGTAAGATTTTTATATTGTAAATAAATTCCTATAAAAAATGTATCATTTAGAAATTATTAAATAAATAAATCTTACTTGCCCTACTATAATATCATGACTAATTTTTGAAATTTTATAATTGTTCTATCTCTTCGGTTTTTTAAGTTTAAGCATTCAATTTTTGTACTTATATTTATTGATGAAATATCTCGAAAGTGTTTTTTCATTTTTTCAAAATAAACCGAAAAATTAGGAATTTTTGATCTTGGGGACTTAAACACAAAAAGCTCCGATGCTTTTTAAGTTATTGAGTTCATATTTATATAGGTGACTTTTTCAAATTACTAAAAAATAGTTTAGAATTGGTGGGGTGGAGAGGGATCGGAGGTGGAGAAGGGGAGTGGGTTCAGAGGGCGGGTATAGGTTTGATGGGGTAAAGGGTGATCGGAGACGGGAGATCCAGGAGGGCTTTCTGAAATTTAATTGAGAATTCAAAAATACAATTGGGGTTTTCTGAAATTAACTTGATATTCCATACAGGGTATGGTCAAGTATTGTAATCGTGCATGAAAAAAATGTTTTTTTCCTTCTTTTTTTCGAAATATCTCAAAAACGGCTTAAACTATTTAGGTTAAAAAAATTGGGCGAAACCATGGCATTTCGGCCTACAAAAAAGCCCTGATAAGTGAACATCGAAAAAATTACATTTTTAGAGATAAAAATTGTTTTGCTCAAAATGTCTCTTAGTCTATCTGTTTGTCTGTTAGTCTGTCTGTTAGTTAGTCTGTGCGTTACCAAATTTGGTGGACGAGCTAGATCAAAAACTTGTGGAAATATCGAAACCAGATTTCACACATAGTTTTGGTCTATTGAGATTAAGAGCTGAGTAGATTTTGGTGCATATCGACCTAATATTAAGGGGGTGGAGGCGGAGAGGAGGGTTAAAAATTTAAAATCTAGGCCATTTGAGCAAACTCAACCAAATTTTGTATACATAAACACTGGGCCTCCAGGAGTATAAAAATGCAAAAACTAACCGCCTAAAGCGGGGGGAAGTGGTGTAGGGTCAAAAAATGAAAATCTTGGCCATTTACCAAACTCAACCAAATTTTGTATACATAATCAGTGGGCTCACAGTAATCTAAAAATGCAAAAACTAACCGGCCAAAATAGGGGGAGGGGGGTGTAGGGTCAAAAAAATGAAAATATAGGCTCTTGTACCAAACTCAACCAAATTTTCTATACATAATCAGTGGGCCCCCAGGAGTCTAAAAATGGAAAAACTAACCCCCCTCCCATACATGATTATAAATAATTTTATTAAATATTAAATAAAAGCGAGGGCCCAGGTTGTATGGTAAAGTCAAGTGGATGGCCACCTCAGAACACGTCAGCTTATTTTATTTTGAATTTCAGTTAGAGAAATTTAAAGTTACGGAAACTTTTTATAATATTTTGAATCTCATTAATAGATTGTGATTTAAATAGTATTATGAACCCCGTTACGCAAAAAATTTGTCCCTCTCTCTATGTAATATGATGATATTTTGAAAAAAATATAGAAACGATAAAAAAATGTTAAATTTAAGTGGGATTAAAGAGAGGTTTTGATAAAATAAGGAATAGAATCAGCGTTTTTACATCTGCCTCACCTACAACTCTCAATTGAGTTCATTTGTTTCTAACAGTGATATCTTGCATTTTACATCGTCTTGATTTATTCCTACAGCTATTTCTTTCGTTCTTTCGATTTCAATTCATGCTCTTTTTTATGAGAAATGTGCAAAAAGGTAATGAAGACCAAGAAGAGGGATAATTTCAGGAATTGGGTAGGGACGGGTATTGAGCGTATCATGATATAGATTTGGGGTAAAATAGGGAGTTTTCTTAGAGGGAAGAGAAAAGCCAAAACTTAAGTTGTTAGGTTGAAAAGTAAGTTAGTTGTTTTATTTTATTTATGTAAGTCGAAGTTCTAGTCAATAGTCTTATACCTGGCGATTAAATCTAATTCATAAACACTGTGCTGTATAGAAAATTCAGCAATGATCAATTTGCTCTTGATGGTAAAAATAAATACAATAAAATGTTTGTTAATTAAAATAGTATAATTATTTAATCCGGGTCTTGTATATAATAATGTGGTCAAATAAGCTTGAATTTAATTAATTAAATGAAGTTATATAATTACAGGTGAAAGAACAAATCATTATTGATATTATCGAAACAATATTTTGTACTTAGAAAATTCGGCAAAGAGCCATTGCTCTGAATAAATAAAATTAAATATTTAAAATATAAGATATAGAAAGAATTATTCTTGATTCTGTTATTGACTACTTCGCAACAACAACGGCACTTAATCACACGAAACGATAAATAAATAATAACCCAACGATAAACGATAAACGATAAAAAACAGAGCACTTTTTCTTCACTTGACCATCTTGCCTCCTTCTTTTGACTCTAATTCTCTCTTAAGACACTAGGCTCCCTGAGCATAACCGCGCCAAATTTATTTTGGTTACAACACTTATCTTAAATGTATAATTATATTTTTTAAATTTTTGATATTTTATTTTCCCAATTGATTTTTTTATTGTCCTTTCTTAGCAAGCATAGTATTTATTTTTTTATTTTCATAAAATAAATGAAGCTATATATAACTGTTCAATGATTAACATCAATTCGAATTTCATCTATATTAATTTTCAAGAAAAGAAATAAAATCGGGAAGATCTACTTATACTTAAAGTTATAGTTAAAATTGGATGTTTTGGAATCGTCAAAAGAAGAAAAATTAGAAGCTTGAGCCCCAAACAAAATATGCTGTGCACCCCATCGTATAATGGGTTTTTGAAATCCCTATTAAAAATATAATTTTTATTTTGAGGTCTAATCTTAGTCTGAGAATATTCGACAAAAATTATGTTAGATGACAGATGAAAAATTACTGAACTATGGATATGGGAGTCCCATTCACACTTGGCCGATTTTTAAGGTTTTGTATTTTCTATAATTTCATTACTTTTTCAGGAAACCTCGAACTTGCGTAATTTCTTTTTAAAGTTTCCCCAATATTCTGCTCTTACTAGAATTTCAAGATTTTTAGACCTCTCCTCCCCCTGTGTCACTTTCTGTCACATTTTCATTGAGTCCACCTGTATTGTGACGTCACACTATTACTTTTATACCCTATAATTTTCAGGTTGGAATAATAATAATCTGAAATCTAAAAAATATATTTGAAAATTTAAAAAAAAATTTAATTTTACTTTTATAACATCACAATTTTTAAGATTCCCTGGCCTGCCACATTTTGTCACAAATCTGAGATGACCCCTCGCCCCTTACTCTCTGACGTATTTTGTAGACGGCTCGTTATGTATAAATATTTTTTTTATTTAATTAACTACTAGACTTGAATTTCTAAGGTTTTAAGTTTATATGCAAGCTGGAATCCTTTCACGAATTAATACAAATCAAAAGACATACGAGAAGGATGAGGTTAAAGATCGAATTAATTTGCGAGTATGAGTATATTGGCTGAATTTTTTTAAATATCAGATATTTTGTGGAGGGATTTCATCTTTTTTATGTTAAGAACTACTTCAAACGCTCTAATTAAATTCTTCAAGAACCCCAACAGCCCGGGTACATCACCTAATTCTATAATTATTTTTTATACAAAGTTGTTGAATATTTTTTTTAAAACATTCATCAGAAATGATACTAAAAAAACTTTACAGAGTTTTTAATTCTTTTAATAATAAAGCTTTTAAAGTTCACTTTAATAAAATATAATTATATTTATAGTAAATCCAATTTACGGAAAAAATATTTTTGAAATTAATTAAACTTTTACATACATTGACAATTGTTTAGTCTCGCAATATTATTTTCGTAAAGTATTTAAAAAAGAACTAAGTAGAAATGAAATTAATTATAAAAGTGAAAATATTTTAATTTTTTTAACTAATAACAAGACTATTTTTTCTGTAAATAACTGTATTTAATTTTAAATCGGAAGGAATTAAATACATTTATAATTAAATTATTCGATATTGAATTTAGTATAATTTAAACATGTTTGTTTTGTTAAGGAGAAAGAATCAATGACGTTACGTTATTCCTTCTCTGACCCTAGATTGCAATAATTTTTATAAAAAAATAAAAATTACTTCAAAAAAATTAAATACAACAAATAAAATAATAAGAGCTCAAAAATCAAATAAAATGAACTAAAAAGTATAAAATAATTATCTAATTTAGTTACAACTAAACGACGAAATATTAACATGAAATCACTTTTTGAAGTCGGAGCCAAACATAAACATTTTATGAATCGAACTCGACGGATCTTACTTAGTACGTTTGTAGGGTAAGCTCCCTTATATAGTGTGTTTGGCACCGACTTCAAAAAGTGATTTCATGTTAATATTTGGTCGTTCGGTTGTAACTAAATTAGATAATTATTTTATACCTTTTGGCTCATTTTATTTGATTTTTGAGTTCTTATTATTTTGTTTGTTGTATTTAATTTTTTTGATCGGTTTTATTTTTTTTTATAAAAATTATTTTTATTTTTCTCTTTCGAGTGATGTTAATAATAGTGACTTAATATAATACTTTGCATGCATCTTGTAAGAGAAAGCGTCGGGCGAATGAATCAGAAAATGATAATAAAATTCAATTCATAAATATAGAAATTCTCTCGAAACGTTTGCCGGTTTTAAATGAATGTTTTAAGATTTTTTTATAAAAGATTTTATTTATTATAATTTCAATTATTTGCCCATAAGAATTGGAGATTTACGTTATTTCGTCATTGATCATATCATCAAAACTTGACCAAGTTAATATGGGACCACCCCTAAGGTACCACCCTTCCAATAAAAAAGAATCATCAAAAATGGTCCACGTGGCGAAAAGTTCTTGCTGAACATACATAAAATAAATAAATAAATAGGTATCTTGACTATCTTGGAGTTATACTGATCCAAACGCATCAAAATCCGTTCACAATTGGCGAAGATATCAGGTAACATAGACAGAAAAAAAATTCAGTCGAATTGAGAACCTCCTCCTTGTCGGTTAAAAATAGCGATACATATATCATAAAGGCGTTCACCTCACAGAGTAGCCAATTAGTCCGATAATGGGTGATCATTAGAAAGAATGTAGCAAATGATCATTAGGAAAAAGACAAATTGTACCTATAGAACAAGATTAAAGAAAAAGATGATTCTTCGTTTTTATTTAAAATTTAAACGAATAAAATATTCATATGATATACCAGATATTTATTTAATAGATATATTCATGTCTGTCATTGCGGAAATAGGATTCCGACTTTATACAATCAATCTTATTAGGAATTTTAAATCTAAAATGATTTTTATTAATTTCCGGTTTAAATGCCTTTTGATATAATAATAAACAAATGTAATTTTTTTATCATTAATATTTATCCCGAATAGGATTAAATACCTCAGGGGAAATGTTAATCGGTATTTATTTTTGAATGCTATTAAAAGCCTAATCATCAGTGATTTTTCATTGATAGATTAGTTATTTTAATTATTTATATAAAATACATATTTGTTTAGTCATTTGTTAATGGCAAAAATCCACTTGTATTCAGTGCTAGAAATTTAATGTCGATCCGTGTCCTAGCTACAAAATTAGGTGCTCATGTACGAATATTTGTATATAAACTAAAAACAAAAAAAAAAAAAAACAATAAATTTGGACAGTAATAAGAGCCAACAAACAACAACAACAAAGTGAAATGTCGACAATATAAGACCTAAAATAATATAATATACTAGCTGCAAGGCCCGCCTTCGGCGGCCCTCTTGATAGCCAGGGAGCACGCCCCCTGGACCCCCAATGTTATGATTTAGACACCTGTTAATTCAAAACAAATTTTTTTTATTTTTTTTTATTTTATTGAACCCATTATTTTACATGGATTAATGTATACATTGTATTGGAGCTTCGACTTCGGAGATGACTTCTCCACCATCGACTATCCTTGATCATCTTTTTAGTCCTTGTTTTTAATAAGAGGAAAAACCTAATTAAATAAAAAACCTCTTTTCCGATAATTATTCCAATTCCATTATTTTCCTTTTCCATCAACAAAAAAAAAAATTCCTAATTTTAATATAATATAATAATATTTGTTATAACTTATTAGTGGGTTTTAAAATTAAAAAACAAAAGATAATTGAAAAAAATGTAAACAAGCTTTTTTATTGAGATTTTCATCTATAAATAATTACTTTAATTAAGAAAAGATCAATTAAGATGAACTTTGTAGAGGTCCAGACTTAGCCAGATCGTTTTCCCATCCTCAAAACTTGTTAATAGAGTTGGTTTCATCAAAATCGGAGAGCCGTTTTCAAAATAGAACTAAGATACAAATATATAAATATATATACAATTTTTGCTCGTTTAATAAGAGTAGATAGATACATATCTTTTTATAGAAAATTCGTGTAGATTCATATTATAACCGGTTAAATATTTAGCAGTTCGAGAGGCAGGAATTTCCAGCCAACCTGACTGACAGAATATTTTATAAATTTCTTCAAAGAAGATCATGAAATTTGTGACGAAGACTGAAAATTGAAAAAATCATTGGATCCGTTTAAAAAAAATAACAAAAATAACATATTCATCTCTCTGAGATCTGTAATTTGTAAGCTATTTTGATAAAAAGCAGACTGGCAGGCCAATGGATTTTAAATCATATTTTCGGTTTCGTGGATATCAAGCCACAAACTGAAATTGAAACTAACACTCAACCCATAAAAGCTATCAATTTCTGCTTATTAATATTCGGAAATTGAATGAAAGTTGAACAGGGTATTTTATTATAATTAGAAGACTTCAAAAATGAGGTGACATTCAAATAAACCAGTTATACTATATGAAGAAAAAAAGAAAATAAATACCTAAATAAAATCAAGTGAAATCTCACACCATCCTAGATCTACAATAAAAATAATAATAATAATGTTGCATCATTTGTATCTATATTAAATTTCATAAAAGGAATCGCAGAGAATTGGATAAATCAGAACAGTTTTTATTAAATAGGCCAGGCGATTCGTCAATTTATTTTATTTTTGTGGAAGTCAAAATAAATTGACAAAACGTCTGGCCCACTTAATAAATCTGTATTTTGATTTATTCAATTCCATACGATTCCTTTTATGAATAATAATAATAATAAAACTTTTTTTTTTTTTTGGCTTTTCGGCCTTCAAGCCATAAGCCATTTACGATACTATTTATTATTTTTAAATTTGTCCCTACCCCGGGGGTCAGATTTTGGCCGGATGCCTCGAGTTGGATTCGAACCCGGGTCCACTTGGTTAGCAGGAAGACACGCTACTGCCTAGCCTATCTGACCCCCCCCCCCCAATAATAAAACTTAATGAAATATTTTTATTTTAGAGTTAACATAATTCAAATTAAATACTGCTTGATACTTTGATACCATGTGATTTTTTTAATTCTTGTAATAATGCCTATCTTATTATGTTAATATTTGAAGATTAGTTTGGTGATAGGTCAACGTTAATTATTATCGATGTGAAATAGAATTTAAAAAATATATTTGCTTAAATAATCTTTTAAATTATCCTCAAAATGAAAAGGATTAGATAGAGGTGGAAGCGATCCGAGTCCCTGTAACTTGAATAAACCCTGTCCTCTTGGATTACACTGGTTGCGTAACTTCCCGGGGCTTTCATAATGATTTTATTTAATCATAGTTAATTAAGTGAAAATCATAATCAAAAACAGAAATTGGCAACTCTACAGATCAGAAATTTGTAAAAATTTAAATCTATTCGAAATTAAAACAGTCCAAGATTTAGATAAGGACTGTACAACCCGTGGTCCGCGAGCCAGCACTACAATGGACCAACATAAAATCATAAACTTCTTTAAAACATTGAGATATATTTATTCCCTTTTTCAAAATATGAATGTCCTCTTCCCTTTTTCGAAATATGAATGTACATTTGCGGTTTTGCCAAGAATAAAATTCACTAAAAGCAAAATTATAAGTATATAAGATAAAAAAATAATGAAGTTTCGAATATTTCTTCTTCTCATATTTTCATTCTATAAAATATTTATTATTTTAGTAATTTATATTCTACGACACTAACTAAGTCTATAAATTAACATTCTAAGATTGGGGGTTCTAGAATTGGGGTTTTCTAGAACAATCACAATTTATTGATCATTTCTCTCCTGAACTAAAACTTGTCAGGACTTGTCTTTTAGATCTTTGCACGTTATTACATGTCAAAAGATAATGGATAGTCAGGGATTATTATATTCGTGACCCTTTTAAAAAATAAATTATCATTCCTCGTATCCTTCTTTAATCCCATTCGATTTAAACCCGTGGCACAATATAAAGTCATAAAATGGTACCGCGACATTTCAGCCCCCGACAAAATATCCCGGACAAAACATTCCCCGACAAAACATTCCCCGACAAAACATTCCCCGACAAAACATCCCCCGACAAAATATCCCCAGACAAAATATCCCCAGACAAAATTTCCCCAGACAAAATATCCCCAGACGAAATATCCCCAGACAAAATATCCCCCACAAAATATCCCAAGGACAAAATATCCCCCGGCATAATATCTTCTGGCAAAATATTCCCCAGTATAAGGGAGAATACAACAGAGATTAAGTGAGAAGCTTATAATCATAGTTTTGAATAATATAAACAGACTTTCATATTTTGGCAGCTAATTAGCCGTTTGAAAGTGCAGCTGTCTGTCGTGTTTGATTAGGAAACAATGGGAGCCCCAAACACAACCCGCCCGACGATTGGCTGGTTCGGTTTTCAATGTGTTTTTGATTAGAAAAAAAATGGGAGCCCGAAACACACCCCGCCCGGACTAAACTTTCGGAGGTTCGGTTAATATATATTCAGTTCGGCTCGGTTGGGCTCGTATAGTCCTGGCTGGTTTTAGACGGACGTCAACCAAACCGTCTAAATGCCACCAGCCCGAAAAGGAGCTATACGAACCCAACCGAGCCGAACTGAATATAAATTAACCGAACCGGAGTCGATTTGCATTACTCATAAGATTCACGAAGGGAAGGGTTATTTTGTCATGAGATATTTTGAAGGAGACAATAAAAGAGTGTGTCTTCTGCTGGAATTATAAATTTTATTTATAATTCCAGCAGAAGACAGAAGGATATTTTGTCGGGCGATGTTTTGTCGGGGGTATTTTCTCGGGGGGCTGAAATGTCGCGGAATCCATAAAATTCCTTAAAATATTGAGATTTATATGTAGATACTGGAAAACACAAAACAATTTGGCCTGATAATTTTTTTTCTCTAAAATAAGAAATCTGAAAATCTACTGTAAAGTTTTCGAAAAATAAAAGTGCTAATTTTAAATTTTAAATCTGGAACTAGATTTAAAGATTTCGAAAAAATGATCTTAATTTTGGTCTATTTTTGATTCCATTTTCATTAGAAATAAATTTTCTATACTTTCAAACTTTCTGATTGAATGTTCTAGAACAACAATTAGTTACCGATCTGAAGGAAAAATTGAATATTGTTTCTTTATTAGAATTTTATATTAATTATCTAGCAAGGAAAAATAGGTGGCTGCTTCCGAGGTCTATGATGGAATGAATGCCCTCTTACTCGGCAGCGATCGATTTATTTTATTATTATTATTATTATTATTATTATTTTTAATAAAATATTTATTTAAAATAAATATTCTATCTATTTTGAGCTCCGATTATCGAATAAATCGGTCTATTTTAACTCATAATAAGCCGAACAAATCTAATGCATTTATTAATTATAAATTAATTTATTTATTCATTTTTTTTTAATTTGAAATCAAGTATTTGTGACCATTGCAATTTATTGGTATCATAATAAGAATTTTTCTGAAAACCAATATGAAAAGGGGGTATTTCACTAATTCAATTGCATATTTCATTCATTCAAGTAGAGATATTATTGGAAAGCCCTCTCCGAACATGAATGTTTTGAAGTATTCTAATAAAATTGATTTCACTTTCAATGTACCAATACTATAAAATAACCACCAAAGTTAGGACACAGATTTTCACTGTAAATGAGGGTTTAAGCTGGCTTATAGCTGAGAAAAATATTGTCTGCTGGTATATGCAAGCGATAACGGTAATTTCCAGGGAAATAAAATTGAAAACCTAAGTTTCACTCATACATGATAGTGTTCTTTTAAATCAATTATTAAATATTTTCAATAATTATTTTTTGTAAAATGTGGAACTAAAAAAGGAGATTCGCTCATTTTTTAAAATATTTTGTTAAACACCCTCTGGCAGCTATTAATGCTTTTATACTGTTAATACAGGCTTTTGTACTCTCACCTGGATCTGTGGATGATAATTCAATAAATAATTTTATCATTCGGAATTTCAACGTTTTTTCGATAACTAATTTTCAAATTTACTATATTTTCATAAAATAGATAAATAAGCTGACGTGTTCTGATGTGGCCATCCACTTGACTTTACCATACAACCTGGCCTCTAGAATTATTTATAATCATGTAGGGGGGTTAGTTTTTGCATTTTTATACTTCTGGGGTCACACTGATTATGTATACAAAATTTGGTTGAGTTTGGTAAATGGCCAAGATTTTCATTTTTTGACCCAAACTCCCCCTCCCCATTTTGGGAGGTTAGTTTTTGCATTTTTAGTCATCTGGGGTCCTACTGATTATGTATACAAAATTTGGCTGAGTTTGCTCAAATGCCTAAATTTTTAATTTTTAACCCCCCCCCCCCCCATTAAATTTGGGTCGATATGCACCAAAATTTAATCAGCTCTTAATCTCAATGGACAAAACTTCGTGTCAAATTTGGTTTCGATATTATCACTAGTTTTTAAGCTAGCTCGTGCACAAAAATTTGATAACACAGAGACTAACAGAATAACAGACTTACTAACAGACATTTCGACAAAACAATTATTATCTCGAAAAACATAATTTTTTCAATGCTTACGTATTAGGGCTTTTTTGTAAACCGTAATGCCATGGTTTCGCTCAATTTTTTTAATCAAAATAGTTTCAGCCGTTTATGAGATATTTCGAAAAAAAGAAGGAAAAAACACTTTTTTCATACACGATCACAATTCTTGACCATACATTGTATGGTAAAGTAAAATGGAATTAAATAAAATATGTTGTCTTCAATTTTTACAACATGGATTTTTTATTTGTTTATCTGTCCATCTGTCTGATTTGGTAAAACCTTGGAATCGAATCAAAACTTACTTCTACAGAGGTTTTGTTTGGTGAAGTGCATACACATTTCGTAGACGAATGATTCTAGATACATTCATGGGATTAATTTCAATTAATTCTTGTTATATTGAGCATAGTGTCTTGAATCTTTAAGCTATTTGCATTCAAATATTCATTCACTGGCTTGTAATTTCGTCCTTTCGAATTAAACTCGCTTAATGATCCAAAGCACCTTACAATAGAATTTCCTCAATTGGACAATCGTGTCAAATTTATCATTTTTAATTAAACTATTTCCCATCTTAAATACCTATTCGCTTAGGGACATTTCTTTTGCTCAGACTAATATGTATTCATATAATTAAAATAAATGATGGATCTCTCTTATTTCAAAATAAGTATGTAGATAAGCTGTTTTTAAGTTTTTCCAGCAAAAAATTATAGAATCGATTTCTTTCAAAAGGGTTTATTTTTAATAGAAATCAGATATTTGATTTATATTATTTCTGTTGAAAAAACTCATCGTGAATCGAAAATTATTTTTATGGAATCAAAGGCAAGAAATCAGTATAGGGGTACGGTTAAGAACAACTAGCCCCTGCTAGCGCAAAATAGCGCTATATAGCACTACGTATTATAAATAGTGTTTTTGAATTGATGTCTTTGAAATTCTGATTTTACAACACGCAAGTTGGCGTTAAAACTTTAATGCACTGTAACTTGAGAATTATTGGTCATACACACTTGAGCCCAATAAACTTTTTTGTAGAAAATTGTATACCCTACAAATGGTTAATGGTCATTTGAAAAACAATTCAAATATCGAATAATCAAGATAAAACCAATTTTTTTGCCATGTTATTAAAATAGGAAATCGAATTTTCCGATGATCCAAGCCCCTAATTGACGTAGAATTTTTTCCAGTGGGAATACTTTTTTTTCTATAAATTATCATTTTATCAACAGAAAAAAAATGTTGCACTAAAATGAAACACCCTACTATATACCTACGTATTGGTATTTGCATCAAGCAGAGGACAGCCTCATTAATTTCTCATTTATATTATCAATTATATATTTATGTTTGAAAAATATAACTTAGCAAAGAATAAATATCTCGATGTATTTCTTAAAATTTTTAGTGAGATTTTCGAATTTCAAATTGGTGCATAAGTTGCGAAATTTCTGGGGTGATCTTACTCAAAACTAATTTCATAATAAATAAATTATAGTGCACAAAGAAATTATTAAAGTGATAAATGCTCAAAAATTAATATTAATTTTTATAATTACAATAGAGAAGACAAAAATCAAAGTAAGTTTTTTTGCCACTGAGGGTACTTGACTTGATTGACATATTTCCAAGTAATTGCAAATATTTCCAAGTAATTCCAAATATTTCCAAGTACTTTCAAATATTTCCACGTACTTCCAAATATTTCCAAGTACTTCCAAATATTTCCAAGTAATTGCAAATATTTCCACGTACTTCCAAATATTTCCAAGTACTTCCAAATATTTCCAAGTACTTCCAAATATTCCAAGTACTGCAATATTTCAAGTAATTCCAAAAATTTCCAAGTACTTCCAAATATTTCCAAGTACTTCCAAATATTTCCAAGTACTTCCAAAGAGGTGTACACCTACTTCCAATCGCGGATCACCCCTCGGGTAAGTAGGTACATACAGAGGGAGGCACAAATGCGCTTTAGTAGTATAGGATTATGTATATATTCTATGTCTATTTTTATAATTAATCGCCTCTCTTAAAATATACAAATAAATCTGAAGTACCATCAAAATCAATCCTTTGATAATGTTGTTATTACATAAAACAAAAAAAGATATAAAATAATTCCTCTTTCATCCTGAGCTAATATATTCTTGGGGAAAATAAAGAAAAATATACAACTATTGGATGAAGATCGTATAAACGAATTTGAATCAGTTGAAAAAATCCAATACCTCGATCTCTCTCATCGAAGAGAAAACCTACAGAATAAGAATGAGACTCGAACGAGCTGGAAACAGTAGAAAGGTCCAGAGAAGGGGAGGAAGTTGCTAAATATGCAAAAGGGTCTTGTGTCCAAAAGGACTCTTGGCCTTTGACAGCCACATCTGTATCTGCCAGTGGCTTCGTGGTATCCACATGCTCTCTTTCCCTCGCTCAATCTCCCGCTGATAAATCCTTTCTTGCATTTATTAAAAGCCATTGTCTAACCAAAATCGAAAATGAAAAGAAGAATCGTCAACGTCAAGTATGGCAAGCAGTACAATTTAAAAAAAATCAAAGCTTTTATCATCCTTTGACTCTTGTGGTAATTATTTATTTAAAAGAGTGAAAATAATATTAATTATTAAGATAAATAATCCACAGATTAGAAAAAATAATTTTTATAAAAAATAAACTGCAACGGATCGTTGCTAAACTTTATCCAAATTCATTTGAAATATTAATATGTTTATTCCTTTATTATTAATCAGATATCAAATGCAATTTGCAGTTTATGTTGACTTTAATTCAAAAATAATGATCGATTCTCATTTAATACTCGAGGAATAACCATTCTACATTGGATTTTTGACATTTCGGTTATTATTGGTAACCATCGGTGATGACATTGAGGAATCGACATAAAATCAAAAATAGCCATCGATTTCATCTAATACTTGAGGAATAACAATTCTACATTAGATTTTTGACCCTAAAAATAACGATCGATTCTTATCTAATAAAGGGTCCGCCAAATAACTTTTTTTTTAAATGCTATAAAAAAACTACTGAATATTTTCTCAAATTTCTTTTTTATTTGAAAGTACAATCCTTCCGGTTAATAATGGAAAATAATTTCATTCAAATGGCTGCCTCGGCTGGCCATGCAGTAGCCTACACGATCGGTCCAATTTTTAAGCACATTATCGATTGTGTGCAGCTGTATTTCACCAATGGCTTCACGAATATTGTCCTTTAAAGCGTCAATTGTCTCTGGCTTGTCGGCGTAACACTTATCTTTGACGGCACCCCACAAATAATAGTCCAACGGTGTCAAATCGCAGCTCCGAGGTGGCCAAACGACATCAGCTCTGCGGCTGATAATGCGATCTTCAAAAACAGGGCGCAAAACATCGAGTGTAGCTTCGGCTGTGTGGCACGTAGCGCCGTCCTGTTGAAACCAAATGTTGCCAATATCCTCCTCTTCAATTTTTGTGAACAAAAATTCGTTCAACATGGCCCGATAACGATCGCCATTGACTGTAACGGCCACTCCTTGCTCATTTTCGAAGAAAAATGGCCCAATTATGCCTCTGGACCAAAATCCGCACCAAACAGTGACTCGTTTTGGGCGCGTCGGCTTTTCAATGTATGCGTGCGGGTTTTCTGTGCCCCAAATGCGACAATTTTGCTTGTTTACATACCCGCCAAGATCAAAATGAGCTTCATCTGAAAAGATGATTTTTTTGTCAAAATCGGCATCTTCTGTAAGTCGATCGCAGGCCCAATTAGCGAAGCGAAAACGCATTGGATGCTCAGTTGGCTTCAACTCCTAAACCAATTGGACTTTGTATGGCGTCATACCAAGGTCTTTATGCAAAATTCGTCTCAATGATGTCTCCGAAATGTTCAATTGTTGAGAACGACGGTGAATTGATGTTGATGGCGCTTCACGCACACTTTCTGCCACAGCAGCAATATTCTCGGGTGTACGCACTGTTTTTGGCTTTTCACGCTTTGGTTTATCGATGAGGATGCCAGTTTCTTTCACTTTTTTCACAAGATAACGAACATACGGAGCTGACGGTGCTTCTCTTCTTCCACAATCCGTACGCAATTTTCGCACACATTCTGCAACATTACCATGATTTTCAAAGTAATGTCGCAATATTTTCCAGCGTTGTCCAAGCGTATACACAACCATATTCGTTCAGCGGAAGGATAAAACTAATTATCTGTCAAATCAAACATGAGCTAAGTGTTACCATTCACGAAATAAGCACTAGTTGAAAAAAAAACGTTAGATGACGTACCCTGTACTAGAGGAATAACCTTATTGCATTCCATTTTTGATGTTTTGACTATTTATGGCAACCTCTACCGAAAACGTGTAAAATCGACTTAAAATTAAAAAGACTAAATTCTTTTATGGCAAACAACTCAAGCTTGAGACTAAACTCATTTGAAATAGTATATTTTATAGAGAGTTTTAAATCTATATTTTTGTTTGAATATCTCGAATGAAATTAATTTTTTGCCCCCACTAAAAAGTAATAGTGATACAAAGGGGGGACCTTTATCAACTTTTATGAAAATTTCAAAGGAAAAAAATATTAATTTTCAAAAAACTAAACTCATTTTAAATATTATATATTATAGAGAGTTTAAAATTTATATTTTGGTTTGAATATCCAGAAAAAAATTAGTTTTTTAACACTCTCTAAAAAGTGACATTGATACAAAGGGGGAACCCTTATCAAGCTTTAATATAATTTCAAGGGAAAAAAATATTAATTTTCAAAAAATTAAACTCATTTTAAATATTATATTTTATAGAGAGATTAAAATCTATATTTTCGTTTGAATATTCGAAAAAAAATAGTTTTTTAACCCTCTGTAAAAAGTGACATTGATACAAAGGGTGGACTCTTATCAACTTTTATGAGAATTTCAGGGAGAAAAAAATATTAATTTTCAAAAAACTAAACTCATTTTAAATATAATATTTTATAGAGAGTTCAAGCTTGAGATGTTTACCAAAAAATAATTTAGTCTTTTTGATTTTAAGTCGATTCTTCCACGTTTTCAGTAGAGCTTGCTATTAATAGTAAAAACATCAAAAATGGAATGCAATAAGGTTATTCCTCTACTATTAGATAAGAATCGATCATTATTTTTGATTTTAAGTCTATTCCTCCATGTCTTCAGCAATGGTTACCAATAATAACCGAAAAGTCAAAAATCCAATTTAGAATGGTTATTCCTCGAGTATTGAATGAGAATCGTTCATTATTTTTCAATTAAAGTCAACATAAACTTCAAATTGCAAGTGATATCTGATTAATAATAAAAGAATAAACATATTGGTATTTCAAATGAATTTGGAGAAAGTTTAGCAACGATCCGTTGTAGTTTATTTCTTAATGTCGTCTACTCTGATAATCGACTAGTCAATGATATTTAAGTTTATTCTTATTATAATTCTTAATGTAAATATTAATTATAATTTAATTTAAAAGTTAATGTAGTATTAACAAATAGAATACACACCAGAAGTGTTGCTCAAGAGATACCTAAAATTAGTTTCAAGAGAAAAACAAGGCTGTCATACTAGAAGAGATCCAAAGCTACGAGAGCTTCGGGAAGATATTTCTATCATGGTAATATCCTTATTTTATAAATATGTTGTTCAAGTATTTTCTTTTTTAATTTATCTATTCTAATAAATTTTAAAACATTCAGGAAATAATAAATTTCAAAAGAAGAGTATTTTTTTTTCAAAACATTTAATAAATATATTTTTTAAATTTAGATATTTTTTTTTCATGAAAAGCTTCAAATAGTTGAAGTTAAATTTAACTTAAGCATTCAGGAAAGAAAAATCTTCGAAAATTCAATCGAAATTAAAAGAGGGTTATTTTTAACCGACTTCAAAAAAGGAGGAGGTTCTCAATTCGAATGAATTTTTTTTTTTTTTTTTTTGTCTATGTTACCTCATATCTCCGCCAATTCTGAACCGATTTTGATGATTATTTTTGCATTGGATTCGGTCTAGCTTCCGATTGGTCCCATTTTTTTCATTGGTATTGACCTTTTTTGATATGTTTGTTCAGGCATAACTTCTTTGTTTATGAACCGATTTTAATGATTCTTTTTTTATTGGAAAGAGGGTACCTTAGGGGTGGTACCATATTAATTTGGTCAAGTTCTGAAGATATGATCAATGACGAAATAACGTAAATCTCCAATTCTATGACCAAATAATCGAAATTATAATAAATAAAATCTTTTATAAAAAATCTTAAAACATTCATTTAAAACCCGCAAACGTTTCGACAGAGTTTCTATATTTATGAATTTGAATTTTATTATCATTTTCTGATTCATTCGCCCGACGCTTTCTCTTACGAGATGCATGCAAAGTATTATATTAAGTCACTATTAATAACATCACTAAAAAGAGAAAAATAAAAATAATTTTTATAAAAAAAAAATAAAACCGACTTCAAAAAAATAAAATACAACAAATAAAATAATAATAACTTAAAAATCAAATAAAAAACACTAAAAGGTATAAAATAATTATCTTATTTAGTTACAACTAAACGACGAAATATTAACATGAAATTACTTTTTGAAGTCGGTGCTAAACATATACATTTTATGAATCGCACTCGATGGATCTTACTTAGTACGTTTGGCGGGTACACTCGCTTATAGGTATAGTTTGTTTGGCACCGACTTCAAAAAGTAATTTCATGTTAATATTTCGTCGTTTAGTTGTAACTAAATAAGAAAATTATTTTATACCTTTTAGTGTATTTTATTTGATTTTTAAGTTATTATTATTTTGTTTGTTGCATTTAATTTTTTGAAGTCTGTTTGATTTTTTTTATAAAAATTATTTTTGTAGTATAGAAATATATATTTTTAGTTCCTGTATTTTCTTTGTCCGATTTCATTGACAAATGGTAAAATTACCCTTGCTAAAAAGAAATAAGACACTAAGGAGTTTCTTTTCAGTATTCCTACCTCTAGCAATTGCGATATCATTATTCTTTTGAGCCACGACTTGTATCTTATTTCTTATCGTTAGTCAAATAATATTATTAGAAGTATAGGCCATGTTCTTCCGGAAAGCTCGTAGACGACATTTCATCTTTTAAATAATTTCATGCTTAGTAAAATCTAGAATTGGTAGAAATGGATTAGTTTAATTTATATATCTTTGGAAACTAATGTTTTAGCTTTTTAAGGATGAATGAATTTCTCTACCTCCATGCACTATTGTAAAATTAAAAAAAATCAACTAGTGTGTTCACCACACGACTTTCGCATTTTCATTTATTTGAAATCATCGCAATACTACTCATTTACACCCCCTTCCTTTATTTCGTTTTTTTTTATTTTCTCAAAAACGGCTCTAACGATTTTTTTAAAAACCAAAAAAATGAAAAATCTTTCATATAAATGTCCACTTCCGGTCTTCCGATTTAAATCAAAAGCTTGCTGTACTCCTTCTAGCCTATATCGAGTTTAAGTTTCTAATTTTGTAGCTCTGAGACTTATGGTTGCGAAACGCAGGGGGGTACATACGTACATACATACTTACGCACTGGCCCCTTTTTGGCCTCTGGGGACCACAATACCCGGTTTTATGTCCTAAATCCGATTTCCAACTATTAAGGGCATCGATTCTTTCCACCTAGAAGTTACAAAATGAAATTAACTTTTTTCATCTCTGAGATACAATCTTTCAAAGAGTCAGGACCCAGACAGGGCATCGCAATACTTTCATATTATATTCTATGAATATAAATGTGAAAGTAAAAATGTGATTACTACTAAGGGACATATTTCCATTATCGAAAAGACGACGACAAAATATTATTATTTATTTAAGACAATTAAATCAGATAAAAAATAAATAAAATGATACAATTTTCAAATTGCTCAGTCTTCATAAAAATTAAATCTTTGCTAGGGACCAAATTTTTTCAGAAATAAATAATTAATACCTCGTAAAATACCGTTTTTACCGAAATCATTAAAATAATATACAATAAACAGGGGTGTCCACGGGAGGGGGAGGGGTTAAGACGCAGAGTGCTTTATTGATTTTTTTTGGGGGAGGGGGTTGAAATGGTTGCAAAATTATCATTATATGCTAAAAATTAATACGCTCAAGTTAATAAGTTAATAACTTCAACAATTGGAAATAAAAATCTCTTCTAATTCTTTAGAATAAAATATAATGTCTAAGTGTGGGGGAGGGGGGGGTACTTTCCATGAAACTAAGGGGGGTGCACCCCTGTAATATAATAGTAATATGCTAATATTTAGTTGGTGAGGCCTCTTACTCAATTTTTGTTATGAAAATAAATTTTTGAAAATTTTGAAAACACCCATTCAGGAATTAATAAATGTGAAGCGTTGTAGCATGAGTTCGCTTTAAAGATGATCCCATTTTTAGTAAAGAATGACAAATCACTGCGTCGTGAATAGCTTGAATTAGATTAGCCGAAAGACTAGCCATTTAGAATTTAAATATAACTTAATTATAGTGTTTGATATATTGGGTCAGCCGTCGTCTCTATTAAATCTCTCAGTTTTCCATTGATTAATGAGTCTTTTTGGCTTAGAAATTTGTCCAATATGCCTGCATTGAATGAAAAATCATAAAAAAAAAAATTAAAACAAACCAAGATAATTAACAGGGTTCGCTAAAACTTTGGGACATAACTATGAAAACAATAATCACTCTTTTTCTTCGAGATATTTATTCAAAAATACCTAATAATCCCAAATATTTTAACTGATTCAAATATATAAATAATACATAAATCAATGAATTCATTTTATTTGTCCGAAAAAAATAAAAATAAATTTTGACCGAAATTCAAGTTAATATGTAAAATTATATTGGAGATGAAGACAAGTCCTTTGCGAATATTTTCAAATGAATAAAAATATTTATATTTTTCACAATTTCTACCTATAACTTTAAATGACTCAACCAAACTTTGTATACACAATCACCGGGCTCCCAGTAGACTAAAAATGCAAAAACTAACCGCCCAAAATTGTGGGAGAGGTCAAAAAATGAAAATCTAGGGCTTTGGACCAAACTCAACCAAATATTGTATACATATACATGTTGCAGTAAAAACCCGGTTTATAGTAAGAACGGGTTCTTATTAGTTAAAACGAGTTTCACTGAACACCTTTGTGACAACTAGAGTTTGGTTCAAAGGTCTAGAATCTTCATTTTTGACCTTCCGCCTCATTTTGGGTGTTTGTTTTCAAAAATATTTACACGAAAATGTCAAAAATTACATCCCCTGCAACTTTGCTTCTAATGAAGATGTAATTTTTGACATTTTCGTTTAAAATCTTTTTGAAAATGAACACCCAAAATGAGGCGGAAGGTGAAAAATGTAGATCCTAGACCTTTGGATAAAACTCAACCAACATCAGTAAATTCTAGTTCCCACAAAGGTATTCAGTGAAACGCGTTTTAACTAGTAAGAACCCGTTCTTACTAAAAACGGGTTTTCACTGCAACATAAATAATAGAAAAAATCTTATAAAATTTTTCGATTTTCCATTGCTACTGAAGATGGTCTACGAATGGTGACCGCAACTGCCTAGTATATCTATTAAATAAATAGTGTTAATTAACTGAAAGTACTCTATTTGTTTAATTTGTGTGACTAAATAAACCCTAAAATTTTTAAAATTAAATTCTACATAGGTAAGTCACTTAGGTTTTGGAAGAATCTTATAAATAAATTTTATTTCTCATGAATTATTAGTGAGTTTTAAAATTAAAAAAATCACGTCGGCCTAGTCGTCGCGCAAGCCGATTATAATAAGTATAGAAATAGATTAAATTCGATTCTCATGCTTTGTAAATTAAAATATTTACACTAGTAATTATGATAAGCAAAAAATAATACTTACACAAATGCTTTTTTTTAGAGCACATGGCACCCCAAACAGCAAAGTTAGATTGAAGTAGCTCGCAATTTTCCCAACACTGCAACAAGAAAAATAAAGTAAAAAGTTATGTCAAACATCAAGGCGTATGGGGATTTACTAGAAACATGCATGAATAAAAAATAAAACAAAGAAGTGAAACTCGTTTTAACTAGTAAGAACCTGTTCTTACTAAAAACGGGTTTTTACTGCGCATATATAATCAGTGGGCCCACAGAAGTCTATACTTAAGTGCAAAAACTAACCGCCCATATATCACAATGAACAAAAATTACATGGGAAATTTCGTTTTGATATTCACACTAGTTTTTGAGGTAGTGCATCCACAAATACCTCACTCAAGACTTACCATTAAAACATTTTGGAATTTTGCCCCCTGAAATAAAATATTTTGTAATGAAAATAGTATCTATTTGAGAAAGAAAGATTGAATTTTTTCTCAAAATCAACTTGGGATATTTTTTTTTATCATTATTTTAAATATAATAATATATATAATCAATTAAGTTTACGAACATTAATTTAGGTCATTTATCAAAGATTTTAATAGATATGTTTATATTGCATGTAGGAGGATCTTGTCTCCTCAGGAGTCGAACCCAAGCACTGACTACTTGACCGGAAAGCGTACTAGTGCTTGGGTTCGACTCCCGAAGAGACAAGACCCTCCTGCATGCAATATAAACATTTCTACTAAAATCTTTGATAAATGACCTAATTTAATGTTTGTAAAATATTTTTATTTAACTAAAACTTTAGGATGAGAGATGAAGGGTATAAGAAAACAATTCCAAGAATTTTTAATGGATTTTTCTCAAAAGAGTTTTAAAGGGTTATAGTGGTATTTCACAAAAAAATAAAATAAAAAAATTTAAAAAAATTTTTAATTACCTAAATTTTTTGAGTTTTATTGAATACTCTATATATATTTCAGATTTTTAGCCCATTATCAGGAGTTTGTACAAAAGAGTATTCCATAAAACTCAAAAAATTTAGGTAATTAAATATTTTTTTTAATTTTTTTTATTTTTATTTTTTGAGAAATCCCACTACAACCCTTTTAAATAGTTGTTTCGCGACAATACTAGCAAAAAGTTAATGCTAGACTATATAGAACAGACAAGAAGGATTCATAATTCATAAGCCCAAAACTTTTTGCTGTTTATCTACCGATTATAGCCAATCCCGTGCTCGTTTGACAAATCAGGCACCATTGTAAGAGATTGAATATTTTTATATTCAAATGACAGATATAATACATTTTAAATTTCTATAAAAATCGTTTTGTTATTTTTAAACAAATGTAATCAACGCCGACGTTACACCTTATGAAAATTATAATTTTGAAAAAATCCTGCGCATGCGCGCTTTATACATCATTCGCTGGTTAAATAAATGCGCTGTTGCCAAATTGTTTTCAGTGTAAATTTTTTTATACATTTTTCATTATTTATTCATTATTATCTCAGAAACTGTGTTGTAACCGAGAGGTGAACCGCGACCTAATATGATGTACACCTACGTCCACTTGTACTTCCAAATATTTTGGAAGTACTTCCAAATATTTCCAAGTACTTCCGAATATTTCCAAGCACTTCCAAATATTTCCATCTACTTCCAAATATTTCCAAGCACTTCCAGATATTCCCAAGTACTTACTAATATTTCCAAGTACTTCCAAATGTTTCCAAGTACTTCCAAAATACTTCCAAAGAGGTATACACCTACTTCCAATCGCGGATCACCCCTCGGTTGTAACTTTGAATCAAAATTGTCTTAAAATATGTATTGGTTATTGTTTACTTTTTTATAAAAATGGTAGAAGGGTTTCTTAATTATAATTTAAATATGTATGTAAATTTTCCGATATTTCACAATATCAGAAAATGTTAGATTCCAGCAGATGAAATAAATTATTTATTTTATTAAATCTGTATCAAAATTAATCTAAAGTTATTTCATTTGACTAACGAATGATTTCATTTATATTAAAAAATATATTTTCTATAAATTTCTGAATATTCATACAACTTTAAAAAAAGTGTTATGTTGTTTGTCTTTGATGGAACCTTTTCGTTGTTTTTGAAAGCGAAATCTGAGTTAAATTATTTATAGACAAAGTCATGGTCATGGTCATAACAAAGCAGTTATATCTGAAAGTAGTTAGTAATCCTTTTTTTTGTATTGATATACAGGCCTTTGCCAGAGACTCGCCGCTTCTCATCTCTCATAAGCTGAAGTTAAATATATTGAATTTTAGTTTTTTTCTGCGGAACTGTATCTAATGTTGCTTACAAATAATATATATTATTTAATATAACAAGATGCATCATAAATTATTTTTAATTTAGAATAAATCAAAAAAGGTTTCAACTAGCAATAATCCCACCTAGGATAAACATCTCAAGGTTATGATATTTCCCCTGCGAAAAGATTTAATTTAAGATTTAAAAAACGTTTATGATATATACATATTTTATTTAGCACCATACGCTATTTACAATTAATTATTTTAGGACTTCAAAAATATAGAGGCACTCTTTTTCGTTATTAACAGTTTCTTGAATTTTTTCTCCTTCATATACATACCATTTCTTATAATAATTCGTAGCTATTTTTAACCGACTTCAAAAAAGGAGGAGGTTCTCAATTTGACTAAATTTTTTTTTGTTTCTATGTTATCTGATTTTCGCCAATTGTGAACCGATTTTGATGATTTTTTTTGCAATGGGTTCGGTATAGTTTCCGATTGGTCCCGTTTTTTTTCATTGGACCTTTTTTGCTATGTTTGTTCAGGCATAACTTCTTTGTTTATGAGCCGATTTCGATGATTCTTTTTTTATTGGAAAGGAAGTACCCTAGGGGTGGTCCCATATTAATTTGGTCAAGTTCTGATCAAATGATCAATGACGAAATAACGTAAGTCTCCAATTCTTTTGAGCAAATAATCGAAATTATAATAAATAAAATCTTTTATAAAAAAATCAATCTTAAAACGTTCATTTAAAACCCACAAACGTTTAGAGAGAATTTCTATATTTATGAATTGAATTTTATTATCATTTTCTGATTCATTCGCCCGACGCTTTCTTTTACGAGATGCATGCAAGGTATTATATTAAGCCACTATTAATAACATCACTAAAAGGAGAAAAATAAAAATAATTTTTATAAAAAAAATTAAATGCAACAAATAAAATAAGAAGAACTCAAAAATAAAATAAAATGAACTAAAAGGTATAAAATAATTATCTAATTTATTTACAACTAAACGACGAGGTATTATCATGAAATCACTTTTTAAAGTCAGTGCTAAGCAAACTATATAAGCAAGATGGTACGCCAAACGTACTAAGGGCCAGTTGTATGTCGCAAAGTAAATGCTATTTACCACTTTCAGTGCCTGTCATCTGATTGGCCATCCCAGCCCCTCCATTTACCATCTACCCTTGGTTAGTGGTAAAAAGCATTTACTTTGCGACATACAACCGGCCCTATGAAAGATCCATCGAGTTCAATTCACAAAATGTATATTTTTGGCACCGACTTCAAAAAGTGATTTCATGTTAATATTTCGTCATTTAGTTGTAACTAAATTAGATAATTATTTCATACCTTTTAATGCATTTTATTTGATTTTTGAGTTATTATTATTTTATTTGTTGCATTTAATTTTTTTGTAGCCGGTTTTATTATTATTTTTTTTTTATAAAAGTTATTTTAACAATTTGTTTTGGATTATATTTTCTAGTTTTGTTGTTGTCTGTTAGATGTGTTATCATTATCATGATTTTTTTTAATATAGCGCATAGCGTTGGCCATACAAGCTTTACGCTATTTACACGAACGTTTTACTCGAAACGAGCCACATTCGACCCCCTGCAGCTCAGAACCCATTTGAAATAATACAGAGTTGAAATTATATACACGTATTTATGTAATCGATCTTGTAGAGAGTACCAAATTTCAATAATATAATATAAATAGATTCTAAGATACGGCCCTGAGAAAATAGCTAATTTTGGCACTGACTGACTGACTCACTCACTCCCTGGCAGGTCGTAAAATCTAGAGGGTACTTCTAATCATTCTAGCATCATGAAATTTAGCATTCTAGTAGTATGGAACACAAATAAAGCAAAAACTCCAAAACCCAAACTTTCTCTATTTTAACCCCTAAAATGAAGGGGTGAAGATTGTAGGATCAATTTGAATCTATTATATATGAAATGACTCTAGAATGCTAAAATTTGGCATAATGGTAGAGTTTGGGGTACTTATAAACGAAAAATACGAAAAACCCAAACTTTCTCACTTTCAACCCCTAAAATAATGGGATGGAGATTGTAGGGTAAATTTGCATCTATTATATATGAAATGACTATAATGCTAAAATTTGGTAGAGTTTGGGTTAGTAAATAGAGGAGAAAAACTGTCGTCCGATTTCTAATTGGATTTTTTTTTTTTTTAATGCAATCGAATGCAAGAAGGGGTGCACCAGTAAAGATGCAGCCCCGATGGATCTCCTGCATTACCGAAGAGAAGGGAAAGTTGATTAAGTGAGAGGGTGTAGACGTAGGTGTCTATGCACTCCGGTTTTGAAGGTTTGAAGATTATAGGTGCTGGGAAAGATAAAGGCTGGGAGAGAGTTCCAGTTCCTTGAAGTTAAGGATTAAATTTAAACAAAAAATAAAGATTCTACATCTCTAATTGGAGCATAAATCTTCAAAAGTATGTGTTTATTGGTGCTGGAAAATGAGTGCTTTGAAAAAGTTTTGGTCGGACATCCATTAAAGCTAAATTTCAAAATGTATTTATTTTAAAAATGTATCATTTAAACAAAAATGAAATATTGTGAATATAAAAAGATCTGTCAAAAGATGTGTCAATTTTCGTTAGCATATTTATGTATTTGTTTTATTATTGAATAACGATTTAATGAAATTCTAGAGAAAGTTATCGTAAAGAAAAACCAATCAAAAAAGAATATATTTTTTCATTACCTATATGCTTGAAACCTTTTATTTTTATAATAAAGTTATAACAATATTGGAAAAAATACTTTATGTATATTTTTTGTTTTGTTGATCTAATATTCTTTTAAAAGAAGTTTTTTCTAATATTTTAATAAAATCTTTCATTTTGACTTTTAATAATTTCTAAAAGAACCCTTTTCTCGATATTAGGTAGAAACTGTTCATTTTGTTCTTGAAAATAAACAAAATATTAAGAAATTTGCCGGGCTTTTATACGTTTTAACGAAATCTTTGTTTATCCTTTTGTTTTCCAAATTCATAGTCTGTTCTCGAGATATATTAAACCTACTTGTTGTGGATTCAAGAGACATTATTACTAAAGATACTTAGACATCACATCTCTCCTCGGCTTGTTATATTTTAAACTTTATTTAATAAAGAAAGAAAGTTGAAAAACGGATTTAATTCGCTGTTGTTATATTGTTATTTGAAATAAAAACACGTCATTTAGCATAGAATAAAAACTTTTGTTTGAATTTTTTAATATGCATATATGATTAAACAAAAAACAAACAAATTGTCTACCATATAATAATAATAATTCAATGTGGAAGATGTGTAAAATATTTTGAAGTTAATTCTATTTACTCTCTCTCTCTCTGTTTCTGAGTAATTTTCTAAATTTATAAAAGAAACAGAACAAATTTAAAGTGTCCTGGAAAGATTTTACACTTTCCGATACACTAGCTAGTTGAAATTTCTCCATTAGATTTATAATGTCAAAGTTAAGGGGAAAATCGGAAAACTGTTGAAAGTAGATTTGTTGTATTATACGAGGATAAGTCAAAAATTACTTACACTTTTCATTCTACAATTTTATTCAACTAAGGTGTACAACAGATAGATTATTTTTCGATATAGTCTCCACCTTTAGCAATGCACTTGGTCCAGTGAGCCACAAGCTTCCGGATACCTTCCTGGTAGAAGGTTTTCGGTTGGTCATGAAGTCACTTTTGCACCGCATCCCGAACGTCCATTGAGTTGGTCGTGGATAATGTGATAGGCAGAACCGTGACTAATGTTTAAAGAAGATGCTACCTTATCTATAGTAGCAGCTCGCCTATCTGCTGTAATCATCTCTTGAGCTTGCTGAATGTTGTCGTCACTGGTCGAAGTTGACGGTCGCCCAGCTCCCTCTTTTTGTGTTACGCTCGTTTTTTTAAACATTTTGATCCATAAAAAACGCTTTTACACTATAAAGCACTTCCCCCGTATTGGGACAAAAGTCTCCGGTGAATTTCAGCACCTTTCACACCCTCTGACCACAAAAATCTGACCACTGCTCCTCTTTGCTGCAATCTGATAGCGGAGCTGACATGCTTATGCTGTTGTAGTTAGACGACAACTGACGCGATCGTGATTAAATTCCGCACACGTGACCACAGACGCGCCAACACAACGCATGCGCATGCGGCCGCCTCCTATCTTACTTTAATAAAGTTGTAGAACGAAAAGTGTAGGTAATTTTTTACTCATCCTCGTATATTTAACTACTATAAAACTAATTACAAAGTCCTTGAGTAGTAGAACTTGATGCAGAATTGATGGAAAGGCTGCCCAAAGATAAAGAAAACCACTAAATCCGAATAAAAGAATCTATTAGAAGGTCATTTTCATTCTCTTAAAAAAACCCGACGATTAGGAGGATCTCGCCTTTTCCTTCTTCATCGTTAGGGGAGGGAAGAGGGTCCAGGGGGTAGTTGACAATCTCTAGTGATTTTCTTTAGACAAATATATTTACTTAATTATTTAGTACGCCTACTGGCTAACTGCCGTATTGCATTCACTAAAAAGCTTTCAGATTGTTTGCTTAGTTGTGTTTAGGATTGTCTAGAACAGGGATGTCCAACCTTTTGGAAGAAAAAAATTGTCCCGGACCGCAGATAAAATATACTAATTCTACACATTTTGTTGATCAAAAAAGATATTTGATAATATTAAAAAAAATTTTTTGATTGCTAAAATAAATACAAATCTTTTATAAAACAATCTTTAAACGTTTAATCATACCCAAAAACTTCGGGAGAATTTCTCCCTTTCTCAATGGAAAATTTTCAATTAAGACTAGCTAAATATTTCTTTAATAATTGAAATTTTATTATTTCATCGGTCCATTTTATAATTATGTATTTTTACTTTTCAAATATAAAAAAAATAATCATGAAAAATATTACAGTCATGCAAAAAGGAAACATATGTAGATATAAAGCTAAAATTTGATACAGGGTAATTTGAAAGTACATAGATTCGTACCGAGTTTCATTAGATAAAATTATTGAAGATCGCAATTTATACTCACATGAAACGTTTTCAGATATAAAACTAAAATTTGGTGGATTGAAATGCAAAATACATAGTTGCTTACCATTTTCAGCTCTTTATCTAAAACCTATCAAGATTGGCATTTTGTACTCTTAGGAACCGTTTTCTGGTAAAAAGCTAAAATTTGATGCATTTTAAGATATCTGCGTACCAATTTGCAGTTCATTAACTAAAACCTCTCAAGATTGGCATTTTATACTTTCAGAAATCGTAATCAGGTAAAAAGCTAAAATTTGTGCATTGTAAGATATTTACGTACCAACTTTCAGCTCATTAACTAAAACGTTTCAAGATTGTCATTTTGTACTCTCAGGAACCGTTTTCAGGTAAAAAGCTAAAATATAATTCAGTTGCCAAATACAAGAGATTCAATTACAAATTAATGTTGTGATTGGATTACAATTTACAAACCACAAAAACTGGTTTGCCTATTTCAAGGTATTTAATTATATAATCAATTTTCAGTTGTAGCCTGTATATAGCTTCAAGCGAGCTTCAAGTAATAATTTAATTTATAAATTACAATTGTATATTGTATTTTGATCAAAGCAAATGAAAATAATTTTTATCTTATATATCGATATTTATTTTTTACGTAATTGATATTTTTTCATCAGAGATAATAAATTCAAAATATTAGAGAAAACATTTTTTTTAACAAATTAATCCGCCAACGTGCATGTGTGTCTCAACTCGTTTGAAATAGACTCGAGTTTTTATGATTAAAAAAATCTATTAACTATTTGTAATAGGAAATAAGCAAAACGGGTAATTCTAGAGCAATTGAGTACTGATACTACCCTAGTAGCACAATTTTTCAAAATATATAGTAACTATAAAGTGCCTATATAGATTTCGAGAATCTTTCAAAATATATAGTAACTATATAGCGACTATATAGATTCTCGAAATCTAAATAGGCACTATATAGTTACTATATATTTTGAAACATTGTGCTACTAGGGTACTTTTCTTAATTAGATTAAGGAGGGAAAGAAAGGAAAAAGAAAAAAAAATTGTTTTTCTATGCCTTTGCTAAAAAAGAAGAAAGTTTTGAACACTACTGTGGAGAGAAGAAGGAATCATTTTATTTGTTTCATTCATTGACCCTTTGAAACCCTGAAGAAGGGGGGAAGAATCCTCCGAAACGTCGGTTTGAAAGTGAAAGAAGAAGAAGGATTCCAATAAATTACACCTTATTTGATATGTGTTAATTTTTTCTTTCCTCACTACCCCTGGTCTGCCTTCCATTACATTCAATTTAAATTTCTACCAGTCCTTCTCTCTCCAGAGAAAATTTCGTTGCAAATTTTTTTTTTAATATTATATTTATTGATTGCTTTATTTAGCGCTCAATAAATAATTGTATCAACAAAAATATTGAGATGCTAATGACCTTGGTTGTTGATTTTTGATTAAAACCTAATTTAATAATAATAATGGGGGTCGGGTAGGCTAGGGCAGTGGTCCTTAACTTTTTTTTAGTCGCGGCCCACTTAAACTGGAACCATTAGATTAATATTTTCATTGTTATCCTACGACTAAATAAATAACAAATAATATTTCCGCTAATTCAGGTGTTAAAATATTTATTAACATAAAAATAATCACTGACTTTTATGTGTTCCGAAATAATTGTCACCTCCCCTGGCGACATAAAAAGATCCAAATTTCGCGTCAAAATTACAAACTCGCGATCTGTACATCGAGGGATTCCAGTAGAACATGTGAAGTTTGCAACAAGCCAACATTCCGTGCCCTATTTCGAATTTTAAAAGCCTCAGTTAGCATGCCAGCCTGCTAACCAAGTGGACCCGGGTTCAAATCCTACTCGAGGCACCCGGCTAAAACCTGACCCAGAGATAGAGATAAATTAAAAAAAAAAAATAGTATCGTAAACTGGCTAGAAAGGCCGAAAATCCAAAAAAATATATAATAATAATTACAAATGTTTTCATCATCAAAATTTTAAGCAGTTTAGTTCCTGTAATTTAATTATTTATTTTTCCTGTATTTTGAAAATAATCAAGCTCCCTTCCGTTTTCATTAGCTTCTATAATATAATATGGTACACTTCAGATATGAATTTCTGAAAATTAATCATCGATTCTAAGACTAAGTTTTCGCAACCCCTCGTCGCTTTTTGACTCTATCTTAAATCAAATCTCCCATTTCTCAAAAGAAAAAATACAGCTCTAAAGAAGAGCCTTGAGATTGATAATTTTTCGATTTATCAATAAAACAGCAATAATATTATGTTAATTATGAGTGAAAGTGGCCTAACGATTTAGAAGAGCAAAAATTGTTTCCTGCTAATGCTAACGGGTGTCGGCATCCATAAGAAACTTGAAATAAGCTAATCCTATTAATGTTGATAACTTTTTGTCTTATTTCTTAATTTTTGTTAGAAATTTGAATTGGAAATTATATTCATTTTAAAGAGATTCTTTTGCCTCTGTATTTCGAAAAATAAATAAACAAAACAATATTATAAATATTCCATTGGAATTTTTTTTTCATTGAATTTTAATAAACATTGATTTTAATAAAATGTTTTAGATTTAAAATTCATATCACAGATGTTGCACATTCCTTTTTAGGGATTTTAATAAACAATTCTATTTCGGAAGGTATAATATATATTTTTATTTTATTTCATAATGTTTTGCTTGTAGTACTAATAGAGATGTGATGCGACTTACTCTTAATATATCAAAATTTATTCTATTATCTACCTATAAGGAATACATAGATAACTAACACCTTTTTTTTTAATGCAATCGAAAGGCATGTTCAAAGCACTACTGGTCCCTTAAGGATTTTCGAAATTAAGCAAAATGTGTCGTGGTTTGTTCTGAAGGGGCCAGTAGAATACACCTGCTATATTGGTCAAAATTATGAAAGGGGTGACATATATTCAAAATTTATAGAATAGGCATGATGACAGTAAACAAGAATCACTAAAATAATGTATTCATCTAATAAAATAGGCTTCATAGATTACAAAAAAAATATTTATTTTTATATTATTACCGAGATTGTTAATTTATTTGATAAAATAAAACTATAAAATACTGCAATCCACCATGCTAGTTTGAACACCAATCAGAGCGAAGAAACAGGACTGACGTCACGAGCATTCAAAATATCAGCTGCGAGAACATTTAAAAGACTTTTGTGTTGTCAAATCATAACCAAGAATTGTAGCCATGAAGTCAGAGTTTACCATGGGAAATAGTTTCACTTTGCCTAGAATTGATTTAATGATGTTGGGAGAGTTTCTTTTATTAAACAAGGACTAATAAATAAATAAAATAAAATAAACTGACTCAATTTCCACTTTAGATATGAATGAACCAAACCGTACAAAATACTTAATTTATTATTAAATTTAAAACTCAAACAAGTTCGTTATGCACCCACCATTTTATAATCTACAAAATAAAGTAAAAACTTACGTTAAAGTGGTCTTCACAGAAATAAATTGTAGTATTTAGAGATATAGCTTTTTGATCTCTCCTTGCAAGATTAAGCCACTTATTTCGCATTTTTTCTTGTGTGGAACGTAAACGACTAACACCTGTGACGTCACAGATGCTGCTAGATCCAGGGGGTGTTTTGGCGCGAATTTAAAACTTAGAATGAAAATGGCAATTTTTTGTACCAATCTTTGATTATCTGCAAAAATGAGATATTTTTTGGAAACAATAGATAATTTTCAACATAATAGCACAGCATTTCAAAATCAGTCATCAAGCCTATTAATGCTTCAATATAAATCCAACCCCTAACATACTTTGGCAACCACTTGAGCCGCTCGTTAATTTCCAAAATCTAATAGACAAATATATTCTTATAGGGGAGAGACATTATTTCAAAACATTTAATTTACTTCCACTGTCAGTGATAAAGGTATATTTTTTCTTGAACCGTTTGATATTTAAGTAATTAAACAAATTTCTGATTATTTTTTTTAAATAATTATGTTTGCTTCTTTTTAAAGAAAATTACTATCCGAAGAGGGTCACCCGTCTCAGAATAAATAAATATATTTCTTAACTTCGGTGATACTTTGGGAACCGGTGCTTTGTACATGTCAAAGTCGTTGACCTAGCTACCTAAATATTATAAATTAATATATAAAAAGGCGCCTTTGAAGTTAATTTTTGTAATTGTGAAAATTTAACTTTCACTTTTACTAAATTACCAATAGGTAATTCATATTATACCATTTAGTAGATTTATAATCGGAATGGCTTAAGTAAAATTTAAGTTCTTCCACTTTCAGCCCCCCTCACTACCCCCTCCGTCATCAAACGCATATGATTCATAACGGTGCACGCATGACTTCCTTCAATCTTAGAATTCACACACCCTATTCACGCTAAAAGTTGATCAAACTATAAATAGCCACTGTTATATTTAACTCGAGCTAAATATAACTATTTTTTATTGTAACTAAGCTAGTTAAGAAAATTATATATTTCAAGAAAAAAGAAAAAAAAATTGTAGCTATTTTTACTTTTTAGAAAAATGTTATTTCTTAATATATTATGTGTAAAAGTTTGACAAACTCACCAACTCTAGAAAGACAACATTTTCAAAAACAACTCATCATCTTGTAAATCAATATAATTAATAGGGATTGTGGTGTTGGTGCAAGGTGAAACATTTTTAATAAAGATAAAAGTAAATAAATATTATACAAAAAATTCATTTACTATGAGTTAAGATTTCTAGGTCACTTGTTTCACATTAAAATTAAAAAAATAAAAGAGGCAAATTTTTTCAATATATATATATATTTCGAGCTGTGAGCACATCTTCAGGAAAGTACAGAAAAATTTACCTCTTTTATTTTTTTAATTTTAATGTGAAACAAGTGACCTAGAAATCTTAACTCATAGTAAATGAATATTTCATAAAATATTTATTTAATTTTATCTTTAATAAATCAATAGAAAATATCAATACAGTAAAATTTACATATTCTGTATCCACGATTTGACTTCTCTAGCATTCGAGATCGGCTATTGAAATTTGATCAACTGTCTACCGGGCCTTCGGGCAGGAGACGCCTTGCAGGGCTTCCCAAACTTTTTCCTACGGCGCCCCCCTTTTTGATATCATGAAATCCTCACGCCGCCCCCTCACCCCCATGGTAAAAAAAAATAAAAAGCCAGTCATGGGGACTGGCGACAGAAGTGAAAACTTAAAAACTATGAAATAACAGTGTTTTGTTTTCAATTTACAAATTATGAAATTTTAATTTTTGATACTACAATTAATTTGAAAATTCAAAAAAAAAAACACTTATTTCATAGATTTAAGTTTTCCTCTCTATCGGCAGTCCCTATGACTGTCTTTTTAATTTTTGATTGAAACTATTTCTTTTTCTCACTCCAGATTTTGATTTTGAAAGGGTTTTATCATGCTGAGAGTAGCAGAGTTGTTGATTCTTAAAAATAAATCAATGAGGCTTTCTTAACGCCTCATTATTTAAATTTAAAAACTAAAATAAAGAATGCCATTTTAAATTTTAGATCTTGGTAGATACCTAGGTTTGCATTATATGAATACTTCACTTGCCAAATCGATTAACTCCACTTTCTGAATTTTATTAAATTTTAATGTCAAAGCACTTGAGTGACTCCTACCTGTATATGTTCAAAACAAATTTCTCTAATAATAAGTATTAACACCACTAAATAAAATGAAATATTTCGGCAGTTGAGTTGTTACACACTCCTTAGCAGATTCTGACTTCCATGGCCACCGTCCAGCTGTTTTAAGCAAGCGTGACGGTCACGCGAGTTCAGTGCATTTTTCCCCATCCCACAAGTGCTCAACGTGCCTAAAGAAGTTTTCACTTCAAAAAAAAGTGTAATTAGGTATATTTAACAAGTAAACCAAAATACAAAATAAAATAAAAAAATATCAAGAAAATAAATACAAAAGATATACACCAATTAATTATTAATGTGAAAGGTGGTGTTGAATTTTCTCAATGAGATGAGAAATTCTCGGTCTTATGTTTGAAAGTGCGCAGCGTAGGTCGCTCTCAACATCGAGCTTGTTCCGTTATTTGGTCTTAATCACCATCAAAACAGAAAACCCTTTCTCACACATATAGGTTGTCGAGAATGGTATATAAAATTACAAACCTATAGCCGCGATCAAAGGATAGCCAGTATAGCATTTTATCGAAAAAGAAGTAATTTCCAAATTTTCAAAAATCTCCTTTCGCCGCAGAATCATGTTTCAAGTCGATTGCTTGTTCTTGCATGAGTTCTTGAAGGGTGTTTATATTGAAATCGAATAGATTACGTGTAAACTTGTGTTCTTCATTGTTATATAAATTGACGAAGTACCGTTGAAATTCGTCGAAAAGGGTAGGTCAATCACCCGACGAATTAAAAATTATATAATGCAGATATCTACATTTAAGGAATTTTTTTTAATAAAATGCTCTCGTGCCCCCCTTGATGTTGTTTCGCCCTCCCCCCCTCCAGTTTGGGAACCCCTGCTCAAGGGTTACGAAGAGCTGGGCTAAGATGGAGTTATGTCAGGCTTACAATATCCTCCACATCTCCTCTGTGGCGAAATCTGCAGCAAGGAAGATTGGCTACTTATTCAGGTCCAAGCGATTTTTCAAGCCCCCACATCTTCTCACCATCTACAAGGCCCAAATCCGCCCCTGTCTCGAATACGGCTCTCATCTATGGAGAAGAGCCTCTAAATATTCTCTTGCTACCCTGGATGCAATTCAGACTCGAGCCGTCAGGCTAATTGACGATTCTACCCTCACCGACTCCCTCGACTAGCTAGCTCATCGAAGAAATGTCTCCGCACTTTCCCTTTTCTATAGATACTATCACGGCAGGTGCTCTGATGAAATAAAATCAATAACCCCCCCAACGCATGCTTTGCTCGTAGCACGCGTTTTGCCGACTCCCAACACTCTTTCGCGGTCAAATTAGAAAAGTGCCGGACCACTTCATTCGCCAATACGTATATCCCCATGACTTCAAGGAACTGGAACTCTCTTCCAGCCTCCAACTTTCCCAGCACTTATAATCTTCAAACCTTCAAAACCCGAGTGCATAAACACCTACGTCTACACCCTCTCACTTAATCAACTTTCTCTTCTCTTCGGTAATGCAAGGGTCTTTCGGGATCCATAGGGGCTGCATCTTTACTGGTGCACCCCTTCTTGCAGTCGATTGCATTAAAAAAAATATTATAAAATATAGAATTTACAATAAAGATTTATACAAAAGCTATCTTTGCACATAACACCCGATTCTTTCGTGATCAAAATGGGAACAAATATACGTTCGTCATCTTATGTATTCCTATGACTTCTAGACCAGCTCTCAACCTTTTTTTACCCCATTCACCCTTTTTCCTACAGTCCCGAATCTCAATCACTTCTTACCAAAACGGTCTATCTAAAAGGGATGGGGGTAAGGTATTTCAAATATTATATATATATATATATATATATATATATATACTATTATAAATTGACTTTCCCAAATCTATTGACTTTTTCATTAGGGGTGGATTTACTTTTTCACAAAAAATCGAAATATTTTCAATTTTTTTTTAACTATTTGGATTTATTTTTCGATATTTACTAGAAATAGTCATGCATATGATTTTAATCCAATAAATTTTTTATTCTAAATTTCATTTTCATTATAATTTGACTGCCTTTCTATCGATTCTTCGTTGAAATCTACCATTGTGTCTCCAATAGAAAATACTATAATATATTAAATAAAATAATTTTAATTTTTTGGAGTCCTCTATCATTTCGAAGTAACATCACTGTAGATTAAAACTCAATGATTTGCTTCAGATTTTATTTTCATAAAAAATAATTTTACCCATTTTTGAGAATTTCGAAAAACTGAATCAACAAAAACACTTTTTTTTATGAATCGTTACAATACTGACCAATTACCTTGGTAAAATAATAAGCATAACATCTACAATAGTCAAATATATCATGTTATTAATAAGTGTATTTAAAACAATTCAATAATATTTCATGTAATTCTCCAGCATTACTCTCCGTTGTTCACATTACTAAGAATGTTTCAGGTTAATCGAAAAATTAACTTTTTGTTCGATACAGCTGCTTTTAGTTTACTTTATGTATTTAGTCATGCAATTCTATTTTATATTTGAAATTGATCATATCTGAAAATTTAACCCTATTGATCGGTAATGTTTTTTTTTCTTTTTTTAAATTTAGTTTTAGAATTAGTAATGTTATTTAAGTCATTTGAGACTCGGGGATCAAAACCTTGATTATTTGGAAAAGTCTTTTTCTTTGATTTAATGAAATTTCAATTGATAGTTTTTCAAATTAGAGACATCAAATAAAAAAGGTGTTTTTTAAGAAATCATGAGAATTGTTTTCTTGCTGTCGTGGATAATTTTTTCATATGTCAAGAGATTTGTATTCATCCTGACGATAATTGAACCCGAGTTCCAAAAATATAATCTAGACCAATGGCTACCATGTAAGATGGACCCGTCTAACATACATATGTATATGCGTTTTTGGCACTCGGGTTCGATTCTCGAGTGAGTGAATTACTTAGAATAAAAATCATGATCCATGAATCCATAACCGCACGAATTTTTTATTAAAAAAAAAGTGATTCATAGAGATGCTTAGATTTGTAGATGGTAAATAAATTTATAGTAGAAGCTTGAATTATTTGTTTTAATTTGTATTTATGAAATGAACTGTAACGGAATATGTACTCCGGATTTTAAAGTGTAGATTTGTAGAAAAGAAAATCGTTATTTTTTCGATTTATAGAGACTATGTTAAAAGGAAATTCGATTTACAAAGGTGTTTTCTAGAATTTTTCGATTTAAAGAGGTTCAGATTATTGAGGTTCGATTGTAAATAAAGATTGTGTTTTATACTAGGAAATATAATCTATATAGATTTAATTAAGTAAAACAAAGAAAATGGATATTTTATAGATTTGTTCATTTATCTTTCTATAAAATCGTAGATTCATTAAAATTGTAACTATATATTCATGTTTTGTTCCGAAAATCCATCATTTTTATTGAATACGATCAATATGAGTTATGCGTTTGTTGTCCTGCATTTGTGATTGTCATTATTTTGAATTGCTATAGATCTTGGCCATGCGACTATTAAACGAACGGACAGAGCAGCACTTTGTGGACCAGGGCTCAAAACGAAAGAAATGAGGGGCCTTTTCGATGCAACAGGAATGACGCCAGGGATTCATTTAACGAGTTCCTCCCTCACTCGACTGCCTGTATTTATTAGCGATTCCCCGGAGCGTGTTTGTACCCAGGTGATTTACGCACCATATTCCTAAAGAGAAAAAACACGAATCTCGATAAGCCCTTCCCTTTTCGACTTGTCTTATAGCATGGCCACCAATGTCTATCGACCAGGCTGATCATGTTTTCTCAGGTAGAAACACACGCACTTAAAATGATCTCACCTAGGACACCTCACTATCTCTTTCAATAAACTTTCAATTTTTTCAAACGAAATGAATTAAATTTTTAAAATATGCAATAGACTTACCTTAGCAAGAGATTGATTGAACCCAAATAAATTGTTTTTTACAAATAACTATTGAGCCTTCTTCATTGTGAAAAACTAGTATGACATTAAAATTATATTAGCTTGGAGTTCGTGGTGTTTCACAAGGAGTGAAACACCACCAACTCCAACCTCATATAATTTTAATAATGTTTCACTATAAACCAACACCGCGTTCCCTAAAATTCGATTAGTATGACGTTGAATAACCGCCAACCTTCACTTGGATAAAAGCGTCGGACAGGTTTACATCTAAAGTTTGTTATAGGACGAGACCTTGTTAGAAAAGTTGAACATTTTCCATGTATTTTGAACTATGTGTCCTATTTTCAACTATATACCCGTGATGATCAATGATATAATTTGGGTTAATATTAAGAAACTTGTTTAAATGAAACTTAAACGTTTGGGAAACACTATTCCTGTTTTTTGCTTAAAAACTTTTCTATCAAAAAAATCTTGATATATTTTTAAAAAGCTTACTGTTTTTTTTTATAATGATATTTTTGCAAGAAAACAAAAGGTGCAACCTCTATTATCCGTAGTGGACATTGCATCGTGAAAATATGAAGAGGAAGAAATTTCATATCGTAGATATTGGTCGGAGTTGAAGGTACCTGGGGATTAGCGAGAACAAAAAGGTTATAAAAAGTTGGGCGCGCTGGCCCCGTTTCGGCATCGATCGACTATGACGATGTTGGAGCGGAAGGCCGGGGTTCGATCCTGGCTGGCAAATGGAAATTTCTACCAGCTAAAAACTCGGCTCCCTCACTAACCCTACTAACACTTTACTTATGTGCAGTCTAAATGGGCTTTGTTCCCGGTGACAATAAATAAATTTAAAAAAATCGCTATACGAAGAACTGATTAGATTTTAGTGGTCGGAGTTGAAGGTACCTGGGGATAACCGAGAACAAAAAAGGTTGTAAAAAGATTGTTCTAGTACTTACTTATATTGCTAATACGAAGAACTGATTAGATTTGAGTGGTAGGAGTTGTAGGTATCTGGGGATAAGCGAGAACAAAAAGGTTGTAAAAAGATTGTTCTAGTACTTATATTGCTAATACGAAGAGCTGATTAGATTTTAGTCTTTTCAGAACTTCTAGATTCAAAATGCAGAAAATCAGAAAAAATTGAATCGTTAAGTTTTAAATTTTTGTGACTAATATGCTTATATTAGACACAAAAGTTTAAATTGATAAGCTGCACCCGTATGCTAAGTTTCAGCTTTCTATCTTCAACCTTTCGCCTACTCACCAAGATTGATTTTGTCCTATGAGGTTATTTTTATATGTGAGCTCAAATATAATACATACTTTGTGATTAATTTTTCCTATTCCAAAACAAGTTGTTAACTACCTTAAGGACATTAGCTATATTTTAGCAAAATAACTATTTTAATATAATAAACGATATTCTAGCTTAGATTGAGAAATAATGACATTGAAAAAATGTTGGCTTAAAGTTCCTTATGTAAAAATTGCACAAGTCTTCAAAATTTTACACCCAGAGTAGATTTCATCTTATTTATTATCTAAAATTTCAATGATTTCTATTTGTTTGTACTTATCTATTATTATCTTTAAAATCAAAATTGTTCATTAGATAAGTTAAGCAAACGGCTTCATACCATAGTAATGTATATTCTGAATTTTGAATTCTAATCGAACATTAGAGTTACTTTACTTTTTAAATAATCTTTAATTTTAATATTAAATAAGGTATGTATAAAGAAGCTCTTAAAAAATTATATATATTTGAAAATTTAAAGATCCTCCTGAAATTTTTAAGTCGACTTTTTATATTTATGAGAAAATACTCTAAATGTTTGAAATTTTAGGGATCCGCCGCATCCACAGCATCCATGGACCGCAAGCCACTGATATACATATAAATCTTTTATAAAACAATCTAGAAATGTGTATTAAAAATTAAAAAAAAAAATTCTTTACTAATGTAAATTTGAAGAATTTGAAAAAATAGTTGCTTTAAAGGAATGATAAACAACAATAAAAAGTAAATATTTGTCTTGGAGATGAAAGTATCTTGAATAAAAATAAAATATATAAATTAATATTAACGAAAAATTATTTTTTTGTTATTTGAATTTTTGTTGTTTAAAATTTCGATCATTTCTAAAATTAATTATTTTTCTAAGGTTGTCAAAAGATTGTTCTAGTGCTTATATTGCTAATACGAAGAACTGATTAGATTTTAGTCTTTTCAGAACTTCTAGATTCAAAATGCAGAAAATCAGAAAAAATTGAATCGTTAAGTTTTAAATTTTTGTGACTAATATGCTTATATTCGACACAAAAGTTTAAATTGATAAGCTGCACCCGTATGCTAAGTATCAGCTTTCTATCTTCAACCTTTCGCATACTCACGAAGATTGATTTTGTCCTATGAGGTTATTTTTATACGAGCTTTTCGTGCGTGCCTTCGGCACGCCCTCGAAGCTCGCCCCTCCGGGCTGGTGGCCTGGCGGGCGGCGTCTCGGTCCAAAAATTTTATTCCTCTCAAAAAACCACACTCCAAATGTATACCTGTAAACTCCCGAAAATACATAGTCTCTTAAAAGTTTTGCCTCATTTTCGTCCTGACACAGCTACAGAAATGAGGCTCTAGATATGAATCTGGAAGTATTTTTATTTTCTATAATCTACAGCATTGTGATATTTTTTGTGTGGAAATAGATTTATTTAAATAAGTGGTATCGTGTGAGGAGGAGAATTATATTATATCATTTTTTTTAAAATTTGGGATCGATAATCGATATAAGGCTCCAAATATTTAAAAGAGATCAGGTGTTGTTTGTATGACAGGCTGCTCCAGTATTGTAATGAGAAACTCATATGGGCATGCGTGTCTTAAGTCGTTTAATTTTGTAAAAATCAAAAAATAAGAATAACAAAATTTAGATTTTTAAAAAATTATAAAAAAGTGGCAAATTATTAAAAAATAAACAAATAATATATAAATCAAATAAGATGTGATTGATTTCTTTTTCTGTGCGCAAAGAAAAGCGAATTGAATATTTACTTTTTGAGTGGTGAAAGGGGGGGGGGTAATAATTATCAATATATTTAATGTTTCTTAATTTAAAATCAATTGGAGTCTTTCATTTCGAAATTTGAGTCCAAATTAGGATTATATTTCAAATTTGCCGCAAATATACCGATGGCGCTCTCTCTCGGCAGCATTACGTCAGCGTTGCGGCAAATTAATCTAGACAAATATATATAGTATGTGAGCTCAAATATAATACATACTTTGTGATTAATTTTTCCTATTCCAAAACAAGTTGTTAATTAAGGACATTAGCTATATTTTAGCAAAATAACTATTTTAATATAATAAACGATATTCTAGCTTAGATTGAGAAATAATGACATTGAAAAAATTTCGGCTTAAAGTTCCTTATGTAAAAATTGCACAAGTCCTCACAATTTCGCAACCAGAGCAGATTTCATCTTATTTATTATCTAAAATTTAAAGATTTCTATTTGTTTGAACTTATCTATTATTATCTTTAAAATCAAAATTGTTCATTAGATAAGTCAAGCAAACGATACCATAGTAATGTATATTCTGAATTTTGAATTCTAATCGAACATTAGAGTTACTTTACTTTTTAAATAATCTTTAATTTTAATATTAAATAAGGTATGTATAAAGATGAAGTCTCTTAAAAAATTATATGTAATAAAAAAAATATTTTAATATAGAAGAAAACCCCGAAACAAAAATTTGTTCAATGGATGGGATATTAAGGTTTTTTTATAAGCTTTTCTCGAATTCGTCATTTTTCTGGCCTTTGTATGCGAATGAGATACTATCTATTCAGTAAATTAATTGAAATCTAGAGGTTCAATGTGACTTTTTATTCCGTACCAACCTCATAGTATTAATCAAATATGTAATCTAAATAGGATTGAAATTATTAAATAAGAACATACAATATTGACGTAATTTTGTAATTAAGTCCCTACACACACACTTTATAGTAGTCTCTTTTGAGGTATCATATTTATTAATTATTGATGAGTAAAAGGACTTTCTTTTAGAATTTATAATTATTTTTTTAAAGGCGAATCACTGCTTAGCCCATCCCTAGGATTTTTTTTAAAGAGAATAGTAGATTGGGTATATTTCGCTTTTTCATAAAACTAATTTTTACTTTGATTTCTTTCACTACACAAGAGGAGTTTTCTAACTAGAGTGATGAAATTCGCAAAAAAAAATTCTGCTGCAAATCTTTTACGATTTAAAGTCAAATGAAGTCCAAAAGAATGATTTCTAAAAATGTATGTATGTTTGTTGGGCTCCGAACTTCTGGCGTGGAACCATTTTTTATGAAATGTTGAATAAAGAGGTTAGGACTAATATCAAAGATATGTGATATCGACAGGATTTTTAAATTAGTACTTAAAAAAAAAAAAAATTGACCGAATTTTGATATTCGTTTTGCGAGGAAAATTTGGTTACATGTAGGGGAGACCGGGTCTAGTTGATACACTTTTTACTTCTTGATTTTTGTAATTTTTTCCTGTCATCATTTTGAAATAAATTATGTGTAATTCGTAACTATAACTATTTGGCTATAACTTGTGATATTTAAATTCTTTATAAAATTAAATTTGTCTTGTAAAAAAAAAGTTTTAAAAATTTTTCAAGATGTATCAACTTGACCCGGTCTGGGTCAAGTTGATACGCCTTTGAGTAAGCTAATACGGTGTCAGGAACTAATAAAATAATAGTCAAAACAGAAATATGAACAAGTTTTATTGTAAGTATAAAAAGGATTTTAAAATCTACAACATTTTGGGAAAAATTAAAGCTGTAACAATCATTGATTGTGACCGATTACTCCGACTCTGAAGAGGAATTAGAACCGATGCTGGCTGCGGGAGTCACCAAATATGCGTCCGCGGATTCGAGGGGTTGTCGAGGGGTGTTGAGGGGTGTACTTCGGCACTGAAGTCATCGGTGACGGTGATCTTGATGATGGTCGGTAAATTGACAAGTGGCGCCGAAATGGGATTTTATGTTTGGAGAGACGGAACGAAGTTGAAGTATTGGCAAGGGTAAATGCAGGAGATGAAGAAATAATTGAAGAGGTGCATCAGAGACAGAATGACAAATGACAAGACCAGAGGTGATTGCAGGAGTAGAGAAAGTATTATGAGATGCAGGAGTAGGGGTATTGACGGAAGAAGCAGAAAGAGTGACAGTAGTAGTTTCCGGTGTAAGTGCAGGAGTAAGCGGGGGGGCGAAATTAGAAGAATTAGCAATAGAGGCCGAGTCGGGAATGAGAAAAGGAGAATTGATGACAGCAACAGTAGATGCAGTAGTGGCAGCGGAAGATTGAGCTGTAATAATGGTAGAAGGGATGGCATCGACGGAGGTGTGTACGAAGGTAGAAATAATGGAGGGGGAATCAGGCTTAACTTTGAAATTAGAAGAATGAGCAGTAGAGGCCGAGTCGGGAATGATAACAGGAGAATTGATGGCGAGGAGAGTAGATGTGGTAGTAGTAGCGGAGGATGGAGCTGTAATAATGGCAGAAGGGGTGGTATCGACAGAGGGGTTTGCGAGGGTAGGGAAAGTAGTATAAGATGCAGGAGTGGGAGTATTGACGGAGAGAGCAGAAAGAATGACATTAGAAGTTTCAGGTTTAGGTGCAACAGTAAGCGTGGGAACGAAATTAGAAGAATGGGCAATTGATGGCGAGGAGAGTAGATATAGTAGTTGTAGCGGCGGATGGAGCTGTAATAATGGCAGAAGGGGTGGTGTCGACGGAGGTGTTTGCGAGGGTAGGAAGAATGGAGGGTGAATCAGGCTTAACTTTGGAAACCGGAACAGAGTGTAAGAGGCCCCTCTGAACTGATATGAATTTTGTTAGCTCGTTGTAAATGCTCATGAAGGCGTCCTGTATGGGAGCGATATCGTGAGGTCTCCCAGTGCTCTTATTAGTCGTGGCGACCTGCACGAGTGTTTTTTCAAAGCAGAACTTGGTCCCATTTGCGTTCGATTCGTGAAAGTTCAACATCTCG
>JALMQS010000178.1:442674-516704 GCA_024734495.1 Forficula auricularia
TTAATCAATACAACCTAATAAAGACTCACCTCTAGTGTCAAACAGACTCCAACAGACACTTTTATTGACTAATCAGAAAAAATATTTAAGTAAAAAAAAGAACTTATCAATTTCAATTAATATTTCTATTTAAGCTCAAGCCATGGCTCACTCCCATATGTATACCCCGTAGTCAGAAAGGATTAATTTATTAGAGAGAAAATATTAAAAATTTTGACAAAAAATTAATTCTACTTCTTATAAGGAGGTATTTTAATTAATTCAATCTAAGAAAGACTCCCTGTAGTGTCAAACACACCAACAGACACCTTGATTGACTAATCAGAAGAAATATTTAACTAAAAACACGAACTTATCAATTTCAATTCATATTTCTATTTGAGCTCGAGCCATGGTTCACTCCCATATATATACCCCGTGGTCAGAGAGGATTAATTATTTGGAGGGAAAATATTTAAAATTTTGACAAAAAATTAATTCTCCTTCTTATAAGGACGTTTTTTACTTTATCCAATGCGAAGCATGGCAGAAAGTATTGCAATCGGTCGCGCGGCAAGGGCGACTTCAAAGGGTCCTCAGGTAAAAACTACGGAACCCATGGACTCAATTAAGGTCACAAATTGAAGTATTCAATGAGATTGAATTTTAGCACCTGACCGTTTTGCCAAAAATTACCTGGAATCTCGCCGAGAGGCCAAAAAGTGCCATTTTTTTTTGGAAGTGCGAGCGGATGGATGTATGTGTGTGTGTTATCGTTTTTTTCGTCCACGAATTTTTCCACACCGTTCCACCGAATGAATTGAAATTGAAAACCTACCAGTATTTTAACAAAATGATTAGTTTTTGGTACATATCGGTCCACAAACATTAGTACTTTATTTCAGTACTTTTTTAGTTTTTTCTAAATATCTTGAAAATGACTTAACCAATTTTGATGAAATTTAATATCCTAATTAAGTACCTTGGGAACCACAAAAAAGGTTAAATAAAGTTTTTAGTAAAATTATATTTTAAAGTACTTTACTCTAGAACATATTAATATTTCAAATGAATTTGGATAAAGTTTAGCAACGATCCGTTGCAGTTTATTAATCCTTACAACCTAATAAAGACTCACCTCTATTGTCAAACAGACCAACAGACACTTTCATTGACTAATCAAAAAAATATTTAAGTAAAAAAAAGAACTTAGCAATTTCAAGTCCAATTTCTATTTGTGATCCAGCCATGGGTCCCCGAATATATACCCTGAGGCCCAAAAGGATTAATTATTTGGAGGTAAAATATTAATTTTTAAAAAATAATCGAATTTAAATTAGTAAATTTTATATAAATTCAAATGAGTATAATTTCGATGGAATAGCTTGAAAAATATAACTTTTTTAACCCTCTCTAAAAAGCGACATTAATAATAGAGGGGACCATTATCAACTTTATTGAAAATTTTTAGAAAAATTAAATATTAATTTTCAATAAACAAAATACATTTTAAATAGTAGATTTTTATATATATATTCAAATGAGTATAATTTCGATTGAATATCTCTAAAAAAAATCACTTTTTTAAGCCTTTCTAAAAAGCGACATTGACACAAAAGCGTGACCCTTATCATCTTGATTGAGAAAATTCTATTTTTGACAAAAAATGTAAAATATCCAAATTATATAAATTTCTGTATATTTGAGATCAGACTTTATTAGGGAATTAAAAAAAAAATTATTAGAGAAAAACTCGAAAAAAAATCACTTTTTAAAGCCTTTCTAAAACCGACATTGATATAAAGGTGACCCTTATCACCTTGAGGGTGAATATATAGAAAAAATAAAGTATTAATTTTCAAAAACTTTCAATTCAAACTTCTATTTGAGCTCAAGCCATGGCTCACTCCTATATATACCCCGTGGTCGGAAAGGATTAATAATTTGGAGGGAAAATATTAACAATTTTGAAAAAAAAATTCTTTTTTATAAGGAGGTATTTTAATTAGTACAAGCTATTAAAGACTCACCTGTTGTGTCAAATACACCAACAGATACACATTCAATGACTCAAATATAGAAATATTAAAAAGAACACGAACTTATCAAATTAAGTTGAGCTCAAGCCATGGCTCACTCCTATATATACCCCGTGGTCGGAAAAGGATTAATTATTTGGAGGGAAAATATTATATCATATGTTTACTGCTTACCAAGATGCTGTAAATTTGAGATGAGCAGGAGCGGTTTCCAATGCACATCATACGACTCCGGTATTTGTCTGAAGAATAAAATACATTTTAATAAAACTAAAAAAATAGAAATAGAATAATAATAATATAATAACAACTAATTAAGAGTCAAAAAAAGTATAGTCTATAAGCTTTGTACAAAAAAATGTTATTAGAAATAGAATATCTATTAACCTTTAGTGGAGCTCTTCGGAGCTTCTCTTCTGAAGAAACCGAAACCAAAATGACAAACACATTGAGAATCTTCTGAAAAATAATAATAATAATAATAAAATAAGTATTATTCAAAGAATTTTTTTAATGTATATTGAAAATAACATTTATAAGCTGTACTAGGGAGAGAAATCTAAATCTATCCGTATAATAAAAATAGTTAAATTTATTAAGAAACTAATTTATTTTATTTAGGGACGAATCTAAGAATTTAGTAGAAATATTTTTACATTATATATTAAAGGGCTTCGTCCCTTCAGGAATCGAACCCAAGCGCTAACTTGCTTTGCACCAAACCTTTAAGGGCCAGTTGTATGTCGGTTGGTAAAGTCTTTGTAAAAGTTGACAAAGTGTAAAACCATAGAATTCACCTTGTCCCCGACCGGATGGCCAATCAGATGACACGCACATTCATCTGATTGCCCAACCCGACAGGCACAAGGTGAATTCTAAGGTTTTACACTTTGTCAACTTTTACAAAGACTTTACCAACCGACATTCAACTAACCCTAAGACAAATCTCTCTCCGATATGAAACCTAGGTATATAAGAAATATAGCTAAAGATTTTTCACTCCTTTCAACTAGAAGGGAAAAGCTAAAAGTCAGGGTAAATTGAATAGGTTTTTAAGTATAGGGCCCTTTATTTAAATAATTAATGTAAAGATTGAAGCATCTTGTTTGAATTTTTTTTTTTTTTTTCAGTGATGGAATTTTTCAAAAATCAACCCAGGTAATTTACCCACAATAATATTAAAAAACGAATTAATTTTATTTAGGGATGAATATAAGATTTTAGTAGAAATATTTTTACATTGCATATTAGAGGGCTTCGTCCCTTCAGGAATTTAATTTAATTTTTTAAAACACGCATGGGCTTTGTATTTAAAGTCTAAACCTGCTAACTCACAACAAGGAAATTTTACAGAGCAGAGAAAAAACAAACAAAATTTAATATTGTTGTTATGGAAAGAAACAATTTTTCACATTTTTTTTCTACAACTTACGATCGTAATTTTAAGTAGCAGTTTTGCTTGGACGATATTGCATCTCTTTTTCTTTCGAACGGTATTAATATGTCATTATATAATAAAAATTGAGTTAGCAGGTTTACACTCTAAGGTGACGGTTTTACAAATGTCAAAATAATTTCAAATACATGTTCATTATATGTTTTGATTTTAGCGTAATTGATTATATTCTAATGTCGCGTTTAATTATTATAATAGTTTGTATTGGTAATATTAACTTTAAAATAAATATTCATAGAGAAGCTTACCAAGATGCTGGAATCTGAGCTGTGCAGGAGCAGAGTGGTTTCCAATGCACATACTACGCCTCCGGTATTTACCTGAAGAATAAAATACACTTTAATAAAAAGCCGTTAGCTAGTTTATCTTATCATCCCTCAGTCACTACCCAGAAATTTAATAAAAAAAAGTTCAATTAATAACTTTTCATGCATTTTCATATTAAAGTAAAGAAAATTTAAAAATTTTAGAAATTAAAAAGTTTATTATTATCCCTATCACGCTCCCCCTTATATACCCTTTTTCAATTGCTCCTATCTCCCCCATCCCATATACCCCTAACTCTCCCTATATTCTCATCTCTTATATACCCCTCGAGAGCAACTATTATTAGCTTATCTTCCGAAATAATCTTATTTCGGCTTAGTATACTAAGTCATAATATTTTCAATTATCATGTTTAATTATTTAACCCTGTTTTAAGTATACCACTCTACTTTCAATTCGAATTTCTATTTGAGCTCAAGCAATGGCTCACTACCATATATACCTTGAGTCTAGAAAGGATTAATTATTTGTCGGGAAATTATTTAAAATTTTAACAAAAAAGTAATAAAAACTTAGTTTTCTTTGATTCCTGATGATGGACTCACCCCCGAAATATATCGAATTTAAAACTCAAATTTGTTTCATTTCTTTTTTTGTGAAACCTACCTCGCATCTTGCTCAAGTTTTATTATTATATCTGAAATGCAATGGGTAGAAGATCTCACCCGGGTATAGAAATAAAAGTGTAGGAAATATACCCCTGGACTCAATAGTAGGTTTTAAAAATAATAATTTAAATTTCCTAAATTTAATAAATTTTATTTGTAATGAACTATTTTTTTCAAAAATAAAACAATAAATAATTTTTAGATAGGTAGGTATGTGTAATAGTCAGAATTATTAAATAAATTATTTGACTTAGGCTAGTCATTTACCCTATCTAAAGGGACCGTCCATAAATTACGTCACACAAATTTCAAGATTTTTACACCAACCCGCTCCCTAGACCTAAAAATATCAATTCCCAAAACGTCAATCTACACGAAATCTTTTGGAATGACTTCAAAACAACTACAGAATAAGGAGTTAAAGTTTGGGCAACCTGATAAGAATACCTCATTAAAAATATCTATCTAGATGGTTTCTGCTGAAATTTCTCTTTTGGGTAAATATTTCGTAATTAATTAAATAATAATCTGATCTCTCTTTTTCCCTGAATTCTACCACATGTTTTATAATATTCCGCTAAGCTTTGTTTTAATAATATTGTTTTCTTCTTTGTAATTATATGCCCGTATGTGATAATTAAATAATCAGCGATATTTTTTACATTTACTGGTGGAAATTATATATATTATAAAATTTAACGTAACTCCATTGTTTTAAATTCAAGGGGGTGTAGTGGGAAGTGTTGATAAAAGGCTTTTAAGCCTCTTTGATATAAGTATAAATTATTCATACATTAAAACAACAATCAATTATACTCGTAATTGCTTTAGTTAACGTCCAAAAATGAAAACAAAATAACGCTGCATCAAGTGGGGTAAATCAGTCGTTAGCACTTGTTGGAACATTGAACACGTTTTCATTATATCATTGGTAAATAAAATTATACATTTCGCCTAGATGATTATACGATAGTACAAATGCGTATGCGGGCTTCTGTTATTGATAATGAATTCAGAGAAATTAATTTTCAATTGATTTTTTATTTTTGACCGGTTTGGGGCTAGTCCATCTTGATGTAAATATAAAACTATAGATAACATGACTAAATTATTAAACTCTTCGTGAATTTTCATTATATAGTATTTTGTATAGTTTATTTGAAATCTTATCATATTATATTAAACGAACAAATCTTGAATATATATATATATATATCAAATTGGGTTCTCGAAAACGGCTCTAACGATTTGGATGAAATTCCCGGGTTAGGAGGGTTTCGTGTTGGACATTCGATCTGTCACGGTCTCATCTTCGGCTAAGAAGTTTTTGATGGGTTTTTTGTTAATTGAAATAATTATTCACAGGTGATTGTCTTGATAAAAATGTATATTTACATTTTTATTCAATTTCTTTTTAATTATTAATTGCTTTTTTAATTTTAAATTCCACTAATAGATCATTACAAATATTATTATATATATATTAAAAGTAAGCCAATTTAATTGATGGGGGATGATTGGAAGAGAATAATGGAATTGAAATAATTATTGGAAAAGAGGTTTTTTCTTTAATTAGTTTTTCCTCTTATTAAAAACAAGGACTAAAAGATGATCAAGGACACTCGATGGTGGAGAAGTAATCTCCGGAATCGAAAATCAAATATAATGTATACATTAATGTAAAATAATTGGTTTAATAAATTTATAAAAATTGAATTGATTGAGAATTGAATTAAGGATGATAATGGAATTGGCATAATTATCGGAAAAGAGGTTTTTTTATTTAATTAATTTTTTCCTCTTATTAAAAACAATGACTAAAAAGATGATCAAGGACATTCGATGATGGAGAAGTAATCTCTCCGCTCAAATACAATGTATACATTAATTCATGCAAAATAATTGGTTCAATAAATTTAAAAAAAAATTTAATTTATTAAAAATCGAGTTTTAAATCCACAAAAGTATTTTTTCTAAATTATAATTTGGCAATTTAATTGATCAACACAAAAATTGTTATTTAATTAAAAAAAATTATTATACGGTATTTATTTATATACCTATACATTTATACACATAATGTATATGGGCCACTGCAAGGCTTGAATTGCAAAAACTGGGTGAGGGGGTGGGGCGAGGGTGGAGGTGATGGTGGGGGAGATGTGGGGGGTGCAGTACTGGAGGGGGATTGTGGGGTGGAATTGGGGTGGGGTGAAGTTGTGGGGGCCCGGGGATTAATATATAGCTTTTAACTGAAGCAAAAAGCTACCGATCATCGCTCGGTCGCCACGGACTAAAACTTATTCTTAGAAGATATAATAATAAAGAATTAATGTAAAGATTTAAGGATCTTTTTTTTTTAGTTTCTTTTTTGGAAAAAAGGTGGAATTTTTAAAAAATCAACCCAGGTAATTTAACCACAATAATACTAGACTAGGAAAAGTTTGGTAACCCCTGCTCTAGCTTAAGAACTTGCTTTTCGAAATTGAAAAAAATATATTTTTTTGAATGATTTTATAAATATTTCAAGCTGTGTATTAGCCAAATTAAAACTTGTAAATATACCTATCTGTTTTTCAATTTCATTTTTAAAATTAATTTGTTTATTTATTTTAAAACCCACTAATAGTTCATTATAAATATTTTTATATATCCCTTAAATTTAAGAAAACGAAATTGATTGATTGATTGGATGGAAAATCGGAAAAGAGGATTTTTTATTTATTTAGTTTTCTCCTCTTATTAAAAACAAGGACTAAAAAGATGTTTGCAAGCTCAAGAAGATCAAGAACAGTCGATGGTGGGGAAGTAATCTCCGATGTCGAAGCTCAAATACAATGTATACATTAATTCATGTAAAATAATTGGTTCAATAAAATTAAAAAAGAAAAGAAAATGAAATTATCGCATGATATTTAATTAGAATAAAAAAATCTATTTTGAATATTTTATTATATTTAAATTTATTATTAGGACACTCACCGTAACTGCTAGGTGTCATAGTACACTCCTTCCATCATAATCTGGAAAACTTAGTACTGCAGTAGTGAGCCTTTAAAAAGTTTTCACTTTACCCTTCAAATCAATGTTGAAGCGAAATTTCGTTATTTTAGTATCGTCTTACAAGAGACCTACTTATAGCCTAAACACGATTCTAGCTTGATCCTTCAAAAGCCTCCACTTTGAATAATTATCTTCAACAAAAATTAGGTTCTAATCCAATAGATAAAGCGTTTGAAGTAAAAATTTCCTTTTGGTTCTATCTAGTCGAGAGAGAATATTAATTTTCCAACTAGTTGTGCGATTGTTTAAATAAAATTATAATAAAAGCTTCCGACCACTTAACTGTAAAAGCCCCTTTTTTAATTTTCAATATTGTTTTCGGTTATCCATTTGAAGTGTCCTCTACTTTTTAATCAGATTAGATCCAGTCAAAAGACGTGCTGATTAAATATTAACATGAAGAGTCTGAAAATAAATCCCAGCCTTAATGTTCGCGCTAACTTTCTGTCAAACTACAATTTGCTCTTGAGCGAGGTTTTAATCAAGCAACTCTTGGGTTATTCGTTTCGTTTAGTCTGCCATTCGGAAACACTTCTCGAGTCGCTCTACCTTTTTTAGCAAGTTAATATTTTTTGACAGAACACGCGAAGCTAAGAAAAAATATCTCTCGCGGAAAAGGAATATTTATCAAAACGTATATACCGACTGACATATATACTCAAGTGTTATAAAAATGTTGAAAAATATCTGTCTGACAGAGTGATCAACCATATCACGCAGAGCAGCTCTTTTGTTGATTCTAAATGACAACAGAAAACCACGTGTTACTCAATACGCACCCAAACATATGTAGCTAATGGCACACAAACTTATACAGTCGAGTCTCGATAATTCGAACCTTGATAAATCGAACTTTTGAGCTGTTCTTCTTCTTATAGTGCCATGCCCGAATTGGCGTCGGCTCCTCTCCACATATACCTGTGCTGAGTGTGCTTAGCTGTTTTACACAGATACGGGACCTACTTTTTAACCCCGGTTCCGAATGGCTAGTTTGGAGAGGTTAACTAGGCAATTATACTCTTGGTAGTTTGTCATTGCTTTCCAAGAGGAAGCGGCTGCAAATATCTGCCGAGACTCAGTCTCGAACCAGTAAACTCCATAACAGAAGCCCGACACTCTGACTACTGACTCACAGTCGCTTCAGCTGTTAACTTCGGTAAATCAAAAAAATGCTGCGTATGTTGATACGCTCGATAACTCGAAATCCTTTTCGTAACAAGAGGGAGAGAACGTTCTATAATTCGAACTAGGCCACTTCCCCTCTTTATTAATTCAAATTTTTCCTATCAAAAAACTATTCTTAATTTTTTACTTTATTTAATTAGGTATGTTATTATCTATTTCAATTTTAATAGGTATGTAATTTTTTGTTCTTTTTTATCGTTTTCATTATTTTTACTTTTTTACTTGGGGCTTTATATAAAATCTATGTAAGCTTAACACATTTCCAAAAATTTAATAAAAACTCTTAATAGTTCGAATATTTTTTCTTTCCTCTTGATAATTCAAACTTGTTGATAAATCGAAGTCTCGATAATTCGAATTTTTCTTGTAGTCCATTGGATTTCGAATTATCTAGAGTCGACTGTATTAATAAGCGCCAAGATTCAGCTCTCTAATTGAAACCATTCGCTCGACACTAAAACTACCAAATCAACAAAATTTGCGCAATATTCTTAGAACTTAAGCTAGGATAAAAAGATGAAGGCAAACAGGAATAAATGTCAAACTATCACCTGACCTATATATTCTTGTGTTCAAATGGATTTACTTCCAGTATGTTCCGGAAAACGAAAATGTTACAAGAAGATAGTTCAAAAAAATTATAATGGGCTTTTTTGTCCTAGACTGGTAGCCGAACAGGGCTGAAGAGTCCCATCCACCCTTTCCCTATTAGTCGCCTCTTACGACAAGCAGGGAATACTGCGGGTCTATTCTAAGCCCAACCCGCAGGGCAGTCAATTAATTAATTACTTAAACTATCTTCTAATTTAGTAGGGTTGGGAATAAAACAATTTCACTATCTTCCGTGCACGTTCCAGTAAGAAAATAAAGGAATCAATCGCCCTGTAGACTGAGGTTAATTATTATAAAGATAAACGTAAATAACTATATTTTAAAAAGAACCGTGTTTGGTGGCCCTATTTTATTTAAATTGAATTGGCTAAGGGGCCAGTAAGGGGAAAATAAAAAGTTGAAATAAAAGTCAACTTCTATTTGTTACTTTAATTTGGGCAGACGTAATCGATATTTTAACAACGTTTCGAGCGCTATACCGCTGCTCTTCATCAGTGCACGTCAACTGGAAAAGATCATTGCATGTTTTAATTTTTTAAATATAATAACTATTTTATGAAATATTAATTTAGTGAGGGTTAGGTTTTCTAGGTTACTTGTTTCACGTTAAAAATTAAAAAAATAAAAGAAGTAAATTTTTTAAATGTATATATTTCGAGCTATCAACCCATCTTTAGGAAGTTCAGGGAGATTGAATATATAACATCTTAGATTTCAAATTCATTTGGTGATCCATCCGAATGTCATGCGGGCTATACGCAAAATGACGTTGGATTGTAGCTAAATGGATCATATCTTTTTCTCTCTTGGTCCAGACTTAAGACTCCGCAGACTCCAATAGCTTCAACTGCAGTAGTCCCGCGATATATATCTTTTTCAAAAAGTGTGATCAAAACAATTCTCGTTAATATGTCAATTATTCTTTGATATATTAATGAGAAAAATTATGAATTTATTTAACCAAAATATCTATTGTTAATTATTATATTGCATCATTCGTATCTATAGGAAAGTAGTACAAGGAATAGTATGGAATTGGATAAAATTAAAAACACAGATAATGGGTCAAACGTTTCTTCAGTTTATTCTGACTTCGTCAGTGGTCCATTTTATCACTCTATGTCAAAAAACAACATTTGTCTAGTGAAATAGTTTTTTGACAAAGAGTGATAAAATGGGCCAGTGAGGAAGTCAGAATAAACTGACGAAACGTCTGGTCCATTTAACAAAAAAATCTCTGTTTTTAATTTTATCCAATTGCCTACTATTCCTGTTACTAATTATTATGATTAAAATTAAAAAATTACTAGCCCTATATCACTTTGTTCTTTTTATTCTAAATTAAAAGGCAGTTGAGTTAGGGCTGGTTGTATGTCGCAAAGTAAATGCTTTTTAGCACTAACAAACGGTAGACGGTAAATAGAGCCACCATCCCAGTGGCTCCATTTATCATCTACCGTTTGTTAGTGCTAAAAAGCATTTACTTTGCGACATACAACCGGCCCTAAGAGGGTCAGGTTGTCAAATGGGATACGGACCAGGAAGCTCGGGTTCAAACATGACTTACTGGGAGGGGGGCTACTGCTATGATCTGATTCCTACACCAATTTACACACTTTTTCACAGATATACATATAAAATAAATAATAATAACTCAAGATCTTACTAAATAGGCTTTGTACTTAAGGCCATATAAAATAATGCAGATAGTCCTAAATTCTAATCGCAATTTTCTTAGGGCTTCTTTGAAAAAGCAAGTCGGGTTCTTGAAAACGTATCTCTTTATCCAAATATCCGATTTACTGCCTAGAAAATATATTTTTATCCAATTACTAACCTTTCATCTCGTATTATTTGATTTCCTTCAACAACAGAGACATAGTTTCATAAGTAAACAATTTTCCTTGAAATTTTATTTTATCTCTTTCTTTTTTTTCGTTTCTTTTTCAGGGCAAAAAAAGAGAAAGAGTGAAATTCCACTCATCTCCGACGAAAAAGCAACTCATGTCATAGCAAGATATGAAATTATAATCCTCTTTCTCTCTGAGAAAGAAGTATTTAAGGAATGTAATAACCAACATACGGAATGGGTTTTGATAAATGAATGAATGCCAGTTGAAAAGTTCAGGTTGCGATTATCAAAAGACGTAGAGCAAAGAAAGATAGCAAGTTATGTTCAATCGAGTTCAAATATACTAGAGCTTGTGGAGACAGTGAGCGGGAAATATTATTTGCTTAAGAAAAAACAAATTTCAATTCATCATCAAGTATACTATCCTAAGGCTGGGTGGAGGCAACCACCCGCCTCTACTCAAATATGTTTACTTTTTTTAACGACCTCTCCTCGGGTAGACTCCACCCGAAGTTCCAAACTTGGGATAGTTTATCTCCGGAAAATTTTTCCCGAATAGACAACAATCATGTCGCGTATTCTAGGAATTATTATTATTATAATATGGTGGTTTCTCAATGCTTTCCAATGCGCTCAATTCAATGAAGATTAGAATATAGGAACTAGTATAGATGAAGTAGTACAGGATGGAACATATATCTCTCTAGGTAATAGGATGTGGGAAGAGTCAAGTAGTTTTGATAAAGTAAAGAAAATTTAAAAGTATAAAATTCTATGTAGGTTTCTCAAAAATAAAAGAAAAAAATGCTTATTAGCATGAAACGAAATATATTTTGGAGTAGTAGCCCATCTTAAGGAGTTCACAGAGAAAACAACGACTTGTACCCCGAAATATATATCGAGTCATGCTAACAAGGATTTTGTCTTTTTTTTGTGAAACCTACCTATAATATTAGAATAAATTAAAATTTCTTTAAAAGTAAAATTTTGTTTTCTTAAAAAATTACGAAAATGAGAGGTAAGGGGGACCCTTTGTATCACTTCACCATATTTGCAGGGGTTTATAAATTTAATTTTTAGGAGAGATATAATAATAAATATTAGGTATATTCGAGCTATGTATATGATATACTATTAGGATAAATTAAAATTTCTTTAAAATTAAAACTTTATTTTCTTAAAAAATTACGAAAATGAGAGGTAAGGGGGGACCCTTTGTATCACTTCACCATTTTTGCAGGGGTTCATAAAATTTATTTCCAGGAGAGATATAAAAATAAATATTATATTCGAGCTCTGTATACCTATAATCTTACCTAGAATTTTATATTATTAAATTTTTTTACTTTTCTTTAGTTTATTTAAATGTGTTACAACATTAACAAAAAACAAGTAGGTAGTTTAGGTTGGGCCAAATTTATCGTGTTTTTCTTAAATTCGGGAACTGAATACTGAGTTTTAAAAATGTTTTCACTTTATACCCCAAAATAATTATGTAATTATTAAGTTTATTTTCGCAGATATCTTCCGATTTTTTTATTTCTTCATTCATTCTAGATAAATAGAAGGAAATAACTCAACGCCTGTAGGGAGAAGAATACATTATGTTGTATAAGCAGCACTGAGCGCAAAATGTAAGATGGTTAAAAGTACATATAAATTATAAAAAAATTTCACAAACGATTATACTAAATTGTATTATCACCAGGACCAAAAGGGTGTATAAAATTTCAGCTCAACCTGTTTGGTAAAACTGTTTTAAAATTCAGGTTTGAAACATATTAAAATGTGAAGTTAATTAAAAGCTTGTAAAAAGCAGAAAATCTCAGAGGAGAAGAATTAATTAAATATATACTTGGATGGTTAGATGGCCTGTGGTCAGAAAATGCTATACTCTGTGTCGTCTCTGTATTAACTAAATGTCTATTATAGTAGCTACTTTGTCGCCCTACGACATCATAGAGTGAATTAAATTTTAAATAATTAGCATGATTTTACTTAATAAGTTTTTCTCTCAACCCATGATAAAAGATATATTTTATTTTCGACCCTATAAATATTTCGATCCCCTACTAAAATAATCATCACTCTCTATGATTTTTATTTTAAGGAAAATAAATAGATGTAGGTAACAGGGCCGTGCGGTCCATGGATGCTGCGAATCTCTAAAATTTTAAAACGTCAAGAGTATTTTCATAGAATGTCATAAAAAATTTAATGTGAAATTTGAAAAATAATGAAAACTTCTGCGATTATCGTTGAATTTTATAAAAATGAGCGAAAAATAAACTTTTTAAAATTGAAGGTTTTTTTTTTGGAAAGCATCCTCTGGGTCAAATGTCACCGCCCGCCACTGATAGATAACTATAGTAAATCTCATGTTCTTATCTTACAATATTTAGTTTATGACCTTCATTGCTCTCTCTGACGGACTGACGGACAAACATAGAAATATCATAGGGAGAATAATAAGTTTTAGTTTTACTTAAAAATCATGGGTTCCATGGGGTTCATGTGATTGTAGGATCTACCTTTCTCTCCGCATGCTTAGCCCGAACTATTTTATGGCATTTTAGACGAATCCACCATTTTGGGTTTGAGGCAGCCGCTTGGTACTGACACTTTGTAGACGTGGTCTGGTTGTTTTTGTATTTGAGAAGTTTGTTTCTTCCAGATCGTCATACCATCTCTTCTTGGGACGACCTCTACTTCTTATTCTAACCGGCTTGTTTGTCATCACTTTCTTTACCAGTCGGTCTTCTGGCATTCTTCCCACATGCGCATACAATTCTGTACGTCTTCTCTTGATCCATTCATTCTCCCACCTTTTGTATTCCACATTTTTCTCTAATATCTTCACTCTTCATTCTATCGAACCTGGTCACGTTCATTATCCTTCGCAATCCTTCATTTCAATTTGTTTCCCATAATTGAGAAGTTTCGGGTCCTGTCTCAGCTGCGTATGTTAATATTGGACGTACCAAGGTTTTGCAGACTCGTGCCTTGGCTTCCGCTCTTAAATATTGGTTTAACCAGATTACACCGTTAAGGCAACCCGATCTTTTTTATTATTGACTGATGTTTTACCTCTGTTTCTAGGTCTCGATGAGAGGTCACTTCGATGCCAAGGTACGTGAAGGACATGGCTTGTTCACCAATCGTATCGTATAGTTCAGTGTTCCGCAAAGTGTGTGGCGCACTGGTGTACCGTGGCCATTAGTTGGTGTACTACGGAAAAATGTCAAGTTTTGTGAAGATAATGCACCTACACATAGCTGAGAGTTATGCTAGCAGTAAGAGATGAGAACATCCTTATCAACGATTGCTCCAAATTTTGATCGTCTGTGCTTAATTAAGCAGGCTCACATTTCTCATTAAACATCTTTTCATATTACATTGATTTTAATAATGAATAATTATTAAATAAACATTGTTTTTTTCTTTGGTGTACCTCTAGAATTTCTTGATTTGGTAGGTTTACCTTCAACACAAAAAGTTTGCGGAACACTGGGTATAATTGGAGTTTACATCGGAGTTGTGATTTAATTATCTGATATTAACATAAAAAAGATCAATACAATACAAAATACTTTCAGTTAGTATTAGATTGGTTAATAAGTGAAAGTATTAATATATTTCCATAACGATTATTGGATAGATTGATTTTTTTTCAATATGTTCGAGTAGCTAAGTAAATAATTTTCTATAGGAATCTAAGAATTTCTTGATAAAATTGTTGAAATTGACTGAGTGGGGAGTATTGGAATACAAATTTAGTTCTTTCAATATTGGAGACTTTGCAGTGCGGGTTGAAAAGGCGAAATGGAGTTGGCTGAGGTGACGGGGGTGGATACAGGGGAGGCTCTGATAATAGCGGGTCCTAGGGATTCTTATTAAATATTCAAGTTAAAAATCCATCGATAAACACCAGCCCTCGGGGGAAAAAAAGAAACCTCTCTGATAATAGATACATTTTTACAGCAATCCGGGCGAATCTTCAACGAAGGTAAATTGAAATTATTACATGGTGTTCTTGTGAAAGGGGAAATGGATTGAAAATTAATCTCATAAAATGTTCAAAGATCGAATCTATACATATTGGAATATTTAAGTGGGTTATTAAGAATTTGAATAAATTACAATCGAATATTACGATAACCATAAATTAAAAAGAAAAAAAAGCGAAGCATAATCAATAATCGCTCAAAGCCATTTGCCATCGTCGAGAAAGCTCTATCGAAAACTTTTATTCTAAATGATTTTTTTTCGAGGGCCATACACGATTCCGACCGTTTAGAGCAGTGGTTCTTAACCTAAGGATCGCGAAGCATATTCCTTGGGTAGCGCAGAATCGCTAACCAAATATTTTACTACAGTGAAAGCCCTCAAATACTAACTAATTGGATCTCTAGCCTGTTCGGATTAGCCGAAAGCTGGTGGTTTGGATATCTTATTGAAGAAAATTGTTCTCTTTCCTTGAGGAGCTGAAGAAAAGTACAAAAAAAGACGTTATCTTCTGGGTTGCACAATCGTGGCAAAATACAAGTGTGAACTTACTGCGGAGATCTTGGAAGAAGCTTTTGCCTAGCCTTGAGTTGGAGAAAACACCTACCCAAACTTAAATTTTTTCAAAAAAACTCGTTCGGATTTCCCGGGATTTCGGATTTGAGGGGTTTCACTGTATATTTATTTATCACTGAGTTTAAAAATATATTATAATATGTAAAAGGTATTGAAAGAATTTGCTTTTTTGGGTCGCCACATGAACATATTTTTCAAATTTGGGTCTCGGTTTAAAAAGTTTAAGAACCACTGGTTTAGAGTATTTATTCATAGTAATTTTGCTATAAAAAGTGTTCACAGGGACGAATTCCCGGGTAATTAGTAAGCGTCTTGATTTTTCAAGACTTAAAAATTTATCTGATTGAAACAGGATTTCGATCCCGAGAGGCAACCCGATTGAATGTCGATCGCTCTAGCTATTTCGCTAGTGACAGCTCTTCAATTGATAAATTGAGATTTTTTTAATCCGAATCAGTGACAAAAGGGACACACCATCATTCTATTTTTTTGAAAGTTTATAAATGGAAAAAATATCAAGTTTTTGTGTATTTTTTTTATTTTTTTAACCAACGTTTCGTAGACTTTGCCGACTTCTCCAGGGCTTCAAATATTTACATCACACATTCGTATAAAGTAGGTACATTATTTTCTTTTATCTCTATTACCGTTAGAAAATAATATACTTTAGACGAATGTATGATGTAACTATTTGAAGCCCTGAAGAAGTCGGAAAAGTCGACGAAACGTTAGTTGAAAAATAAAAAAATCACACAAAAACTTATTTTTATTTCCCATTAACTTTCAAATTAATTCACATAATGACTATAATAATTATTCTATATAATATATCTTGAAAGACTTGCATAAAGAAAGAAAGGAGAATAAATTGATAAAGCGAAAGATTGGAGATCTAGGAATGGAAGAAGTGAAAATTATAAGTATTAAGAGGAGGCTTGGAGACCGTTCCATCCCCTTAATGTCATTGGGATATAAGTATAAGGGAATGAAGTGGTTCGGCAATTCTCCAATTTAATCGCAAAAGCTTGTTGGGATTAAGTGGGCCAAAAGTATTTTTTGGGGAGTCGGGAGAATAATCAATTTTATTTAAAATCATCAGAGCACCTGTCATGATAGTATAATGGCCTTTTTTTTGCCCTGGCGGATAATTTTGGATTTAAGAGTAAACTTCCAAATACCTCTGCCTTGGCTCTATCTATGAAAGTAAAAAAGGGCATTTCGTTCGAGCCAACGGGGTCCATAGGGAAGGTGAACAACACGTCTGGAGCTAGCCAGATTGACGTAGGAGGTCAAGTTTGACCCTCAAGCCCCTAAAGGGGCTTCACTGCTAATTTTTTTTGGGGGGTTTTTACCAAGATGGGTAGCCGTACAAGGCTGAAGAGTCCCATCCACCCTTTTCCCTATTAGTCGCCTCTTACGACAAGCAGGGATTACTGCGGGTCTATTCTAAGCCCAACCCGCAGGGCTACATGATAGTATAGATAAAATAGATAAACTGTGGGAACTTTTCTTTTAAAAAGAGGATGAAATTATTAAGAAATATTATTTTCAAAGTGATCTCACTTCAGACAAAAGTCTCCATCATTGTTTTTAAATTAATAATATTTAACTTATAAACATTTAATGAGTTTTGAAAAAATAATTTGTAGATTACTTTTATTTCAAATTAAAAAAAAAATTCTGTAAGTTTTTCAAAAATATCAAGAAAATAAAGTGAATTTTTAAATAAATTTAATATAGTGGTTGCTTGTCAAAAAATCGATAACAAACAAAGGGAAAGGAGCTCCTTAAATTTCAAGTCACGAGCCAAAATATTATAAGCTTGAAATTCTTGACCATTTCACGCTCCCCTAAAATAGAAAGAGGGAAAATGCAACATCTAAAATATCTTTTTTCATGAATAGAGGATGAAGAATGTCTTTTTGCCAACATCATAACAATCAGCAACATGTCAAAAGCACCCTTGTACATAGCACAGAAGAAAGTTCTCAATTTCAATTATGGATTAAACTGTCTATAGAGAATTTGAGTATTCAGTAAATATGTACATGTATATGAGTGGTACAATTCTTATATTAAATTTTGTTTTTTCTTCAGTTACAAAGATCGTACATGATCAGTGTTTCCCACACTTTCGACATCTGTGTACCCCTTTTATAAATTTCGTATCAGTGATAACCCTATTAAAAAAATTGCATATATATGTTAATAACATCTTGGAACACCAGTGGTCCTCATTAGATTAATTCAGGAAATATATAGAAATAATTATGCAAGAATCAGAATAGAGGGGAAACCAGAGGGGTTGATTCCAGTCAACCAGGGAATTCGACAAGGCGATTCACGAAGTCCATTTTATTCAACCTTGTAATGAACGAATTAATAAAAGACCTCAAAAATATCCAAAGCTACTCAATGGAAGATGACAACGTAAATATCGTGTGCTATGCAGACGACGCGGATCTTGTTGCGGAAAGCGAAAACTATCTCCAACGATTCTTACATAAATTTGCACTTTCCTGCGAAAAATTCAAGCTTAAGATATCTTCGAAAAAGACGAAAACTCTCACAATAGCTAGAGAACCAGTCCGCTGTAAGCTACAACTATATCACACCATAGTGGAACAAGTGTCATCCTTCAACTATCTCGGCGTTCAGATAACCAGCTCCAAAAGCGTTAGCGAGGAAATCAGACTCCAATCTATTAAGGCGTCCAAAATATCAGGATGCCCAAATGAAATGATTTGGTCAAACATGTTTCTGGGAACGGAAGCAAAAGACCGTTGTGCTACCAATTTTGACACATGAGACCGAAACAAGAACAGACACCGCAAAATCAAGAGAAATATTGGAAGTTTGTGAGATGAAATCGTTACGCAGAAGTGCGAGTAAAACAAGGATGGACAGGGTAAAAAATGAAGATATTAGGGAAAAGTGCAATATACAAAAGTTCAGCGTATGGGCCCAAAGGAGAAGAACAGAATGGAGTGCACTCGTATTACGAATGAATGAAGACCGGCTGGTGAGGAAGGTACATGACAACAACTCTAGCGGAAAAAGAAGACGAGGCCGTCCAAGAAAACGATAGAAAGACGCCCTGGAATAAACAGACTCTTAGCCTAGAAGAAGAGGAAGAAGAAGAATATTAATAACAATCAAAATATATTTATTTTTACTTTTTTAGTACATAAACAAAATAATAAACGGCCAGCCAAAGACCGGTGCAGCGTGTACCTCCACCAAACTCTTCCCGTCTCCCAGGAGGTACGCGTACCACACACTTTGGGAAATACTGGCTTAAATGAACAACTTTTTGAATTTACGTGACATTTGGGGGGTTTTCACATTTTTTTAATGCCTACGTGATATCGACTTCATTTGTTAATCTTATTTAAGGAATGTGGTGTTGGTTCTAAAAGAAACATCATAAAAATTTGCTGTCAAGGAGTTGTTTCTTAAAATAAAATTAACTAAATTCAATTAGAAAACTAAGAAGTGCTATTGAAAAGATTTTGTTTTACTGAGATTAGCAGAGTTGTTAATTCATAAAGAGTAATAAATCAAACACAGAAGGAGCTTCCAGGAAGATTGATTTACACAATCGCGCGTACCCTGGTAATGTTGAAAGTCTAATCGGTTAATCCCTTCAACTACCGGATCTTTCCGGCCACGAAAAAATAATAATATATATAAACAAGAACTGAGACAATCCGTGGTTCAAAATAAACTCGACTCGTGCGTCGGACTACTTCAATAACAAGTAACCGAGAGGTGATCCGCGATTCGAAGTAGGTGTACACCTCTTTGGAAGTATTTTGGAAGTACTTGAAAATATTTAGAATTATTTGGAAATATTTGGAAGTACTTGGAAATGTTTGGAAGTACAAGTTGAAGTAGGTGTACAGCATATTAGGTCGCGGTTCACCCCTCGCTAGACTACGAACTATGACCATGAACTCAATAGAGGAAACCACATGGAAAATTAACATCTAATATCCACACTACATTCAACATCAACACACTGATCCAGCCAGGCTAAATTAAATGAGCTTCTCAACCGAGGGGTGAACCGCGACCTAATATGGTGTACCTACACCTACTCTCACTTCCACTTTCATTTCCACAATAGATTATAGGGCATTATCTTATGAATTCTAAAAAAACTCCACATAATTCCAAAGACGTGTACACCTAATTCCAATCGCGGTTCACCCCTCGTTCTCAACTCTCCAGAACCCACTATCACGGGAAGAAATTCATGGACATATCTGAAAACTTAAGAAGATACAAAAACTTCTGGAGAAGATAGTATCATTCCGTAGTTAAGAAAGAATCTTGGTCCGAAATTCTCTTGAGGAGGCTTTTGTGTGATCCTAAGGGTCCATACACAACTAATAATAATAATATAAACTAATAAATATTGTTTATTTATTTGTTTAGATTTGATTTATATTAATTTTTTAAAGCAACTATTTTTTCAAAATTCTAAGATTCCACTTATAAAGGCAGAAATTCTCCACAAACGTTTGGACTTTAACGTTTTATGATTCTTTTCTAAAGAAAGATTTGTATTTATTTATATTTACAAAAACACTCAATAAAATTTTTCAAAATATTATTTTTGTATTATTTCATTGTTCGCATCCATAATCAAATACAAAAGAATCGTAGGGAGTTGGACCAGAATTTAAATCAAACGCAAAGTTCCTTAATTAAATGGGAAAAAAACGTTTCGTCACTGATTATCCACTTCCTCAGAGGCTCATTTTATAAACTTATTTGGCAGGAGTTCTAACTAAAAGCGTTTCTTGAAAATAGATTTAATGGTGGATGAAAGATTTTTATTCAATTTTTGATTTTTTATGTAATTAATTTAACGAAGAACAATTGCAATTGTTTTTACTTTACCATACAGAGTATGGTCAAGTATTGTAATCGTCCATGAAAAAAGTGTTTTTTTTCCTTCTTTTTTTCAAAATATCTCAAAAGCGGCTTAAACTATTTCGATTAAAAAAATTGAGCTAAACCATGGCATTTCGCTCTACAAAAAAGCTCTAATAAGTGAACATCGAAAAAATTATATTTTTCGAGATAATAATTGTTTTGTCAAAATGTCTGTTAGTCTGGTTGTCTGGGTGTTAGTTAGTCTGTGCGTTACCAAATTTTTGTGGACGAGCTAGCTCAAAAACTAGTGTGAATATCGAAACCAAATTTCACACGTAGTTTTGGTCCATTGAGATTAAGAGCTGATTAGATTTTGCATATCGACCCAAAATTAAGGGGGGTGGAGGGGGGGTTAAAAATTAAAAATCTAGGTCGTTTGAGAAAATTCAACCAAATTTTGTGTACATAATCAGTGACCCTCCAGAAGTCTAAAAATGCAAAAACCACCCCCCCAAAATGGGGGGGGGGAGGAGGTGGAGGGTCAAAAAATGAAAATGTTGGCCATTTACCAAACTCAACCAAATTTTGTATACATAATCAGTGTGCCCCTAGGAGTTTAAAAATGCAAAAACTAACCCCCTCCCCTACATAATTATAAATAATTTTATTAAATATTAATGTAAGTGAGGGGCCAGGTTGTATGGTAAAGTCAAGTCGATGGCCACATCAGAACACGTCAGCTTATTTTAATAGTTTTTTAGGAATTTGGTGTTGGTCCTTGGTGAAACATTTTTTAAATTATTGGATTAAAAATACTTGGTATGTTTCACATTGAGGTTAAGGTTTTTGTTTTTTTATGTTTTATGTTGTTTTGATGACAAATTGAATGATCCGGTGAAGACATACTCTTTGGAATGTTTTTTTCTTGTAGTAAGAACTCATGACAATTAAGTTTATAAAATGAGACACTGAGGAAGTCGCTAATCAGTGACGAAACGTTTGGCCCATTTAATTAAGAAACTTTGCGTTTGATTTAAATTCTGGTCCAACCCCCTACGATCCATTTAAATCAGAGGTCGGGGAACTTTTTTAGCCATTACCCCAAAATATTTTTGCGTAGGTCGCTGTTACCCCTAAATTCCTCGACCCCCTTCTTAACCTTATACTCTTCCCTCAGCATTTGCGTATATGTATAAATATTACAAATCTATATAAATAAAAATGTACTGTTACGCTTAAGTGATACGTTGAAGGATCTCCGAAAGTTCTTCACCGATTTCTTTGAAATTTTCACACAAAATTCCATTCAAATACACGAGTGTTTTTATATATAGTGTTTTTATAGATATCACACCTGTGGCATGTAAAAAATATTTTTTCGAGGAAAAACGCCAGCGCCTCTCTGGGGGTAAAAGCAAACAAACAAGATGGCCGATAATAGCCTTTTGAAAATCTTTCAACTGTCAATATTATTTTTGGTTAAGGGAACAATTTTGACAAGTAATATATAATTCATTTACTGTTTTAATACCTAGTCTATAATTATTTTTTCAATTTATTTTCAAAACTATTTTTATTTTTTAAATATATTTAAATTTTGATCAAATCATATCATTTATCATTTAAAATTTTAACCATAAAACGAGACGCTACCCGCCAGGGGCTAGGTGATTCCGGGCCGAAGCCCCGGGCGTCAGCTAATAATAAATAAAACCATTAACAAAATATTTTTTAAACATTCAGATTTAGTTATAAATATTTTTAATAAAATAAATAAAATATTGTAAAAACCTTAAATGAAAAGAAAGTTAGCTCTATGTGGCGGGGCCGAAAACTAAAACACTGTTTGGCCAAAATAACAATGTTTAAGTTGGCTTGAAATTGAAAAAGAGACTTTGCCGGGATTAACTGACTGCTATTTAAAAAGACTTTGTTAAAAAAAAAATATACGAACACTCATCATGACAAAAAAACGCATAACTTTTATTAATGTTTTTATATTTTTTTACCTTTTATTAATTTGAATAATTCCTGAATAGTAAAAATACTATAATAGTCTATAAAATAGAAAATTTTTAAAATGTCCTTATTACCCCCGATAGTTTCATTGCTACCCCATTCGGGGTAATTTACCCCGGTTCCCCGACCGCTGATTTAAATATTATTTTTGTTTTTTTGGAAAAACCCCAATTGTACTTTTTAGAGCTTGAACAAACAATTGAAAAAAAAAGAAACTAATTTCTTTAACGCCTTTGGTAGTGTAAATGTGGACCTGAAAAAAACCCATCATTTCGTTTTATATGGAAAACGTGGCGTTATCAAAGTTCTCATTTATGTCAGCTTTTAATTTTTAGATGCCACCTGAAAGCGTTTCTCTACATATACCTTTCTCTTTATCAAGCGCTATAAAATATATTTTAGTATTCTCTCTGCTTGTTAACCGTGTCGAGTTTAGTTTTGATTTACAAATGGCAAACGATAGGACGCTTAGCATAGGACGTAATGAGAATGCCTGCAATCTCCATCCCCGATGTACTCAAATGCAGTCTCCCATGATCTTTCCAAGATTTCTAATAGATTTCCTTTGTGCGTGAGCTTTTGGGGGGTTGCCGGGGAACGCATGCGCCACTACCCCCCACCCCGGGGGTGTGGAGGGGAGGGTCTGGAGGGGGAAGCGCGCCGCCGCCGCCTCGCGAGTGTCTAGTCAGAGCGCCGCCGGCTCCCTTGCAGCATCTCTTGTGGGATTCCCTGAAACCGCGCGGTTCCGGGCTCGAGTCACGCGCGTGATATTGCACCCTCGCCAGGGGTGGCCAGTGAGCCGTGGACCCTTCAATAGTGTCGCAACCAACCATCGCTAGTGTTCTCTTTCCTGCCCTTTGATTGTCACTTTTTGGATTTGATTTCTCGCTCTTGATTACGGAGATGTGCTCACAAGAAACGGACCCTCTGCTCACACCCTCTATCGCTACATTGTAAGTTCTTTCCTTTTTTTATCGAATTAATAAAAAAATAATAATAATAATAATAAAATTTTCCAAATCATTTGACATCTAAGTGCAAAACCAAAACAACCCCGAAAAAGAATAAAATTTTTTTATCCAAAATAATATTTTTTTAATTGTAGGAGACAATAAAAGACGTTATAAATAAATTAAAAATTTATAATTCTAGCAGAAGACTCACTCTTTTATTGTCTCCTTCAATTTATAAAAATTCTGCTACTCTCGTCAAAAAAGTTTCAATTAAATTTTTTTTAATGATAACATTTTGATTTACCATATAGTAATAAATCTTCATTATTTTAATCTTGATGCACTCATAATAAAATAAAATTTAATAATCAAGAAATTTTAATAAATTGTGACGAAAAACGATTAAAAGAATAATAAAAAAATACGAATAAATAATTTAATGAATTACTTTTGGAATTGTGATTTTAAATGATTAATCAATTAAATATATTATTTATTTACTAATCAAGATTAAGTAAGATTTTTGGCGCCAATAAAAAATTTCAACATTCTCCTCCAACAATATAAAATCACAAACTCTTTTTTTTTTTAATTGAAAAAATGAAAAATTTTGTGATTGTGATGCTATAAGATCAACTAATGTAATAGTCAGCAGATGCATTATTTATTTTAAAAATAATGCAAATTTCTGAATCATTTGGCATTTTTGATATTCTGACAGGAAAGCGTTAAAGATACTTCTATGAAAACAATCACAAGAAACAAATTACACACTGAGAAATTATTAAATTTTATTAAAATTTTAGTGAGTTAGATTAGGGATTGTGAGTTTTTATGATGATGTATTAATTTAATAATTAGCGAAATATATTATTTATTTATTTTTCGTGTAAAGAAATTTTTGATATAGTGACAAGTATATGCGTGACAAATAAAATCCGGATCATCCCCTCTAATTGAAATAACTCCCAAAACAGACAAAAGTATTTCGAATAATAATACAAACTTCTTTTTTATATGTAAAATATACTTATTAGTAGCTATATTGTTTTGTGATTTTACATGATCAATAAACTGAAAAAGGAGCCAAATGTATTCTGTAATTCAATTACAAAATATAAGATATAAATTATCTATTCACTTGTATGATCTAAAAGAAACTGGTTAAATGGTGTTATGAAGAGGTCAAAAAATAAAAAAATGAGTGTATGTATTATATACGAATATATATTAATTAAAAATACGTATTTAAAATTTAAAATGTGATTTTTCAACGAAATTTCTTCGTTGGTTTTATATAAAAGAGGTTCTTTTTAAAAAATAGCCACTTTTTTAGGCTCTTGGGTTCAAATCCCGAGAAAAAAAAACATGATTAAAGTTATCATTTATGTGATTTTTCAAAGAAATTGTATATTAAAAAATAGCCAGTTTGTTTCCCTCTTGGGTTCAAATCCCGAGAAGAAGACATCAAATAGAATTTTATGTGATTCTTCAATGAAATTTTATATTAAAAAATACCCAGTATGATTGGCTCTTGGGTTAAAATCCCAAGAAGAAATCAGCGATTAAAATGATCATTTACTTATATGATTTTTAAATGAAATTTTAAATTAAAAAATAGCAAGTTTGTTTGGCTCTTGGGGTTAAAATCCCAAGAAGAAATCAGCGATTAAAATGATCATTTATTTTATTTATAAATTAAATTTTATATTAAAAATAGCCGTTGTTTGGCTCTTGGGTTCAAGTTCAAATCCCGAGAAGAAGACAGCGATTAAAATGATCATTTATGTGATTTTTCAATGAAATTTTATATTAAAAAATTGCCATAAAAATTGCGTAAGATGCGAGGTAGGTTTCACAAAATTTAGTTTTGAATTCGATATATTTCCGGTGTCAGCCCATTTTTAGGAGTCAGAGAAAACTCCTGAAGATGGGCTGACACCCGAAATATATCGAATTCAAAACTCAATTTTGTTTTATTTCTTTTTTTGTGAAACCTACCTCGCATCTTACGGAATTTTTATTATTATATTAAAATGTTTCACCTATCTTCTTAAAATTTAAAAAATAGCCAGTTTGTTTGGGTTCAAACCCCGAGAAGGAGAAAGCAATTAAATCATATGACATTAACTTTATGTGACTTTCTGACAAATATTTAAAATTCAGAAATACTTTTTTTTAATATCCTATAGCTCTTTTTTGATATTTTTATAAAAATTCACTTTTTTAAATTCTTTCTTCACAAAACAAGAGATGAATAAAAATAATGGAAAAAGCGAACAAATCTTTTAAGCTCTTTTATCGTCATTGAAAAAATAATATTAATAATTAAACAAAAGGCAGGTAATTTTTATAGAGAGAGAGGTAATATGTAAAGATGTCTAATAATTAATTGACACAACAAATCCATCCCTCCTGTGATGCCATTTATTTGACAGTTGACGAAGTGACACCTTTCAACGGAAAAGTTTATCTCAAATGCCTTCGCAACATTATTTTATTTATTTATTTCTTTTTTTTTAAGATGGATTATTAATCGTTGACATGGCTTTTTATTATTAAAATTAGAGTGTAATAAATAGATGAAATATGTCATTTTATATTGCCACTTAAAAACACATGGTTTCGATAATATGACGTAACTAATCTGTAATGTTCTTACTCTTGTCAGTCTTTAGTCTTTGAAATGAAAGGATTAATTATTTTATTCTAAAAAAAAGATAAATAAGCGGCCAAGTGCATGGGCGGTGGGGAGGGAAGGAAGGGAAACTCATATACCGAAGTTTTTGTCATTTTTTTATTTGTCATCCAAACTAGCAAAGCTAATTATTATTTAACTGCGAAAATAATTTGTATTAAGGTGCCTTATACTTGATGCAAATAAACATACAATCATATAATTATACAAATAAAAATTTGAATAGACATTTTACACTTCTATTTATATAAGATGCGACTGTGGGTCAGTGGTTAGAGTGTCGGGCCGCTGTCCCGAAGTACGCTGGTTCGAGACTGAGTCTCGGCAGATATTCGCCTCTTGGATAGCAATGACAAACTACCAAGAGTATAATTGCCTAGTCAACCTCTCCAAACTAGCCGTTCGGAACCGGCGTTAAAAAGTAGGTCCCGTATATCTGTGTAAAACAGCTAACATCAGCACAGGTATATGTGTAGAGGTGCCGACGCCCGTTCGGGCATGGCACTATAAGAAGAAGAAGAATATTTATATAATTTTATTTGTACGAGACTAAAGTTTCGAAGGTGGCCTTTAAACTTCAGTCTTTTATACATTTTATATTTATTTTTCAAGTGAACTTTTTTGCCCATATGAGAGAAATGAGACTATAACAAAAAGTGGAATACATCACATGACTTGGACCTATCAACATTTAAATGTCTGCCGTGTTTAGCCTATACCACAAGTTGATCTCTTATTCATAGTTAACTTACTTTAAGAATTTATGTATCTTACTTGATCTACCATAAAACCATTGTTTCATTTTTAGATTGTAATGGGGGTTTTCTCAATTTTTCCCCTTATTAAAATAAAGGCTCAAGAAAAAATATGTAAAATTTTTTTAAAAAAGGACATTACTTAGTAGTAAGATTGAAGTAGTTTATAGTAGCTGATAGGCGAATTAAAATGGATTTTGCTGAGGCAGAGTTCGAAGTTCAAAAAAGAGAGATAATTATAAGTATCTTTTTTATTCAAAACCGACGTTTCGGAGGTTTATTCCTTCAGATAATTTAGAATGTAGTAACTACACTAAATTCTCCTGATAATGAAATATTGTATAATATTGTTACTGCCCCTGAGAGAGGAGACATAGGGAAATATCACATTTGATTTCCTTCACTGACCTTTAAAACCCCTGAAGAAGGAGAGAATAAACATCCGAAACGTGGATTTTGAATAGAAAAATAGTTATAATTATCTCACTTTTTTTAACTTTGGACTACCTCACCGAAATCCACTTCAAGACTAGTAGTATTTGACATTTTTAAACATTTTTTGTAATTTTTTTTTATTATTGGTTAAAAAAGTTGTTATTTATTTATTATTGATTTGATTGTGAAAATTCAGACATTTGAGAATGATAAATATTTATATAATATATATTTCCTAGTTTTTATTCTACGATTACCTTAAAATTTCCTTTACTTCATTTTAAGAAAGAAGTTTCATTTCTAATGATCGTGAGTACCATTAACTCTATTTTTTTCTTTTTAGAATAAAGTCTTAATTGAATGTATATTTGGTATACTCGTATGTAATGAATGTCCTCATCAAACCCGGATGTATATATTTATTTGAGACTTTATGCTAAAAAGAAAAAAAAAATATAATATTCATAAAAATGACTGAAAATATAGTAGACCTGCTTTCGTAACTAATTTGACCCGGTGCAAGATTCTGACATTTTTCAGGTGTATCTGAATTTGTAACAAGAGTACATGAACAAAAATGCATTAGTTTGTATTTGGATTATGTTAGTAGTATTATTTTTATTTTAATTGGTACTAAAATAATATTAAATTAACAGGAATAGTAAAGAATTGGATAAAATTAAAAATACAGAGTTTTTTTTATTAAATAGGTCAGACGTTTCGTCAATTTATTTTGACTTCCTCAGTGGCCCATTTTAACACTCTATGTCAAAAAACAATTTAACTATAAGACAAAACATCATCAGGTGAAATTGTTTTTTGATAAAGAGTGATAAAATGGGCCTCTGAGAAAGTCAAAAAAATTGGCGAAACGTCTGGCCCATTTAATAAAAAAAAAACACTGTATTTTATAATTTTATCAAATTCCCTACTACTCCTGTTAATAATTTACTATGGGTACGAATGATGCAACAATCTATTAAATATTCATTTGGAACAATTATAATAAATTGAGGATAAAGGCAAGTTGTTTGAAACTATAGTCAGGAATGAATAATAATGTTTATATTAGGTGGAATATATAATATTTGATTCATTACTATATTTTTATTATAATAATACGCATATAGATAAGTGTTTCGGAGCGCCTGTATATCGGCAACCAAGAGCACATAACTTTTCGCTTTACGTACTTCTTTAGGATCGCTGTGAAATATATGGCATTTATTAAGAATAAATTAGAGATTGTCTTCTGCTTAATATGAATTCAGCATTATTGCTTCACATATTAACACACTATGAAACTTAAGCTAGGAATCAGACAGCAACTGTGGGGTAATTTTTTGGTTCAAATCGAAATATGGCTCTCTGTACTTGAAGTTTAGGATGGTTTTTATTCGTTTTCCCAAAAATGATTTCTAAAATTTTTTAAAACCCCCTGCGCTTAATACATAAGTATCCTAAGTTCTGTGATGTTTATTTTTTTAGCTAGATTGAAACACTGTGAGGGAACTAATTTGAAAGGAGAAAATTGCAAGGATAATTTCAAATAAGGGGTGGTTTATAAGGGAAATGTACAAATAAGATGATTTGATATATAATTTATGAAAGTAATTATTCTCCACTAAGGAACTTCAAATTATTTGAAAGTTTCTCTTCACTGGAGTGAATGGGTAAGGATTTATATTGTATGCTGTCTTCTTAAGCTCAAAATAAAATTGGTCTGTGAGGCGATCAATCTGTATTACTCTCGAAAGTTTTCACCTTCTCCCTAAATAAAATTTTTGATGGGTTTCAAATAACAAGGATACTTGTTTCTTGCTTCGAACATTTGATGTTCTTCTTTTCTTGAAGAATGGATTAGTGGAAAATTCTGCTCCTAAATCATCATCCTTTTCTTTCTCTCTTAGAAAATAATGAAAGTCTTTTCTTAGAGCTAAATCTAGAATCCACAAAATTCCAGATCAAAATAAAAAGAAACTGCTGTGATAATCGCGTTTATGATGTTGAATCATCATTGAGCAACTGCCGATTCCCAACATCCTTTTGCGGTTAAATTGGACAAGTCGCCAATTGTCCCTATGACTTCAAGAAACTGGAAATCTCTTCGGTCCTCCGTCTGTCCCGACACTTATAACCTTCAAATCTTCAATACTCGGGTACATAAACACCTCCGCCCTTTCTCTTGATCAATTTATCCTTCTCTTCGGCTGTACAAGGGTCTTTCGAGGACCATAGGGGCCGCATCTTTCTGATGCCCCTTGTTGAATTCGATTGCATTAAAAAAAAAAAAAAAGAAGGAAAGGAAAAAACAATCCCAGAGTGATAATCGTTTGCGTTTTTTCTACGAGGGCTTAACTTAATTAGATATTATTTCCACTATTTACTAATTCAATTTATTAACTATTTGTATTACTAGCTGAGAGGCGACTATGGTTAGAGTGTCGGGCCCCTGGCCTGAAATACGCTGGTTCGATGCCGACTCTCGGCAGATATTTGCAGTCGCCTCCTCTTGGAAAGCAATGGCAACCTTCCAAGAGTATAATTGATAGTTTTTAAGGAATTTGGTGAAACATTTTTTAAAATTATTGGATAAAAAATACTTGGTAGGTTTTAAATTAAGATATAACCTACACCTACCTGAGTGTAGATCCCCATTTCTCAGAAGGCCATTCAAAATTAAACAAAATAGACTTCCTACCTTTCTCCCTCCACTAAGTTTAAATATTTACCCTTTGTTATTTAAAAATAAATTTTACCATTATTCAAATTCGATTTATCCAGGTCAGTTACTTTCTTTTGTTCCTGAAGATGGGTTAGTCACCCGAAATATATATATCGAGATTAAATATTCTCCAAAAAATAAATTCGTTTTATTTTTTATATCTTAATGTGAAACCTACCAAGTATTTTTTATCCAATAATTTTAAGAGTATAATTGCCTAGTCAACCCCTCTAAACTACCCGTTCAGAACCGGCGTTAAAAAGTAGGTCCCGTATATCTGTGTAAAAACAGCTTAACACACTCATCACAGGTATATGTGGAGAGGAGCCAAAACGTCAGGGAGACCTGATACGGCACTTAAAGAAGAAGAATTATAACTAAAATTGAAGACAATTGCAATCCGTGTCTCTAATTTGAATCTAAATTGTTTATTTTTTAGAAATATCATTTGCAGAGCTGTTTTAAAAAAATGTCCTCTATTTTAATCCTTCATTTGAATTATTCCTCTCAACCCTTGTTTTTCATATTTCTAGATACTTTGCATTAATTAAAAAAATAAATTAAATTAGTAAATTTAAGAATAAAGTAGAAAAATAAATAATGTTATTCCCTTTGTGAATAATTAGTTTTATATAGTTTAAAAATAAGCTAATTCATATTCATAGTTGACTGAAATGTAGTGTTCGGGCCATGAAGTCAAATGTGAAATCTAATCTTTTGCGGATGCCAACTGGCTCCCAAATTTTATCTTATTGAAATTATTACAGGTTCAGATTATGATCTTGGTTTGATTAGATAAAAAAATCCTTTCCCAAATAAGCCCTATGAGACATGTTAAGGGAGAATGGTGTAGGTTCTTGGTGAAACATATTAAATAAATATGTAATCTTTAATTCGATCAGGTTATAAATAATTCAATTTAGCTGGAACTATAAATTGTATAAAATTGTATATTTGTTAATAAAACCATTTATAGTTCCAGCTAAATTGAATTATTTATAACCTGATCGATTTAAAGATTACAAAAAGATTATAAGACCTCTATCACACGTATTTAAAGATGTACCATTTATTCTATTATATTCTATTTATATTAAAATACAAGTCTATATCTTATATCTAAACAGAAGTGACATGTGCTTTGCAACGCACTTGGCTGGTCTTAGAGCGATTACCAACATAATATTAGTTGTATTCAATAAATCCCTAGAGGTTATAATAAGGGCGCTAAATTAGGAATAAGGTATTATTATCTAATTTACAAATATAAAACTAAAGATTTGAGCATCTTTTTTTTGGAAATAGTTGGAATGTTTTTCAAAAAATCAGCTCGGGTTCAGATTAACCAATGTATTTTAAAAGAGAAAAAATTCAATCAATCATTAGGACAAATTCTAAGATTTTAATAGAAATATTAAATTCCGATATCAGAGGGGGAGAGGTTCGACTCCTGGGGGGTTGAATCCCCTCTGATATCGCAACTTAATAATATTTCTGCTAAAATCTTAAATTTTGTCCTAAAGATTGAATTCTTTCTCTTTTAAAATATTAAATAAAGTAAAGAAAATTTTTGAAAATTTTTTGTAGAAACTTTTTAAAATTTAAAATATAAAATACTAAATATTTATGTGAAACCTACCTAGTATTTTATATTGTAAATTTTAAAAAGTTTCTAAAAAAAATTTTCAAAAATTTTCTTTACTTTACCTATGAGGTTTGGTTAGAATATATTCAGTTCGGCTCGGTTCTTTAGTTCCGATCTCTAGAATGTTTCATTTTTAGTATAATTATAGATACTATTTACTGTATTTATTTAGATTTTAAGCAAAATCCATTATGAGAAGATACACAAATGAAATTGTTCTTTTAGGTTAGAAATAAATACCTACAATTCGAATGTAGTGAATAAATGATTCATAAAACAGGTACATTTTTACATAAATAACTCGTACGTAGAAATGCCTCCCAAGTAGGTATTTTTTCCAAATTAAAAACAAAATGCTTGTAAATTAAGTATATTCGCAGGTATATTTTTTCCAAATTAAAAAAAAAATGGTTATAAGTTAAGTATATTAGCAGGCATTTATTTGAACAAGAAGTAGAAAATCAAACAATTTTCATCTATTTGCGCAAAGTTTCGCCAATTTTATTTAGGCTTCATCAGGCGTCGAAACAAGCAAAAAAGAGACTTTTAGAGAAATTTTATAATATTATATCATATTATGTAATTTTTCTAAAACACTCTTTTGTGCTTGTTTCGACGCCTGATGAAGCCTAAATAAAATTGGAGAAACGTTGCACAAATCGATGAGAATTGTTTGATTTTCTACTTTCCTGTCCAAATAAATACCTGCTAATATATATACTTAATTTATTAAATAATTTTGATTAGTTATGTCCATCGATTAAATTATTAAAGTTGGTATCGGAAAATAAGGACTATATTTTTATTTAAATAATTTTTATTTTATTGCCTAACGTTTCACCAACTTTGTTGACTTCTTCAGGGCTCAAATAGTTATCTACCTTGCATATTTGTAATTTTTATATATATTCTGATTGATGAAGCTAATTGTAACTAAGAGAGAGTTATAAAAATGACAAATATGCAAGGAAGATAACTATTTGAGCCCTGAAGAATTCAACAAAGTTGATGAAACGTTAGGCAATAAAATAAAAATTATTTGCATAAAAATAGAGACCTTAATTCCCGATACCAACTTTAATTATTAAATAATATGGATGCGATTGAATCTAATAAAATTGGTTATATTATCAGATATGTTTGTTGAATTTAAGGAAAATATTTTTAATGTCCACTAATAGTAGTCAATTTTTATAATTTTCAATTTCTGACCCCTATTTGGTTTATTTTTAAACTTAATGGCTATCTCTTAAAAATCCCATTTTATAACTTTTTTGTTACTTCTATTAAACATTTATACACTCAAAATATAAATAAAAATTGGATAATTTTAAATGGAATCTCCGAATGTTTAATTTTTATTATGTCTATTATACCTACTGATAATGAAAAACAAAAATAAATGGGAATTCATTTCACTTGATTATATTCGTAATTAAATCCAAATGTCAATTTGGTAAAATCCATTCCATTTCCTTTCTCTCAAAATGGCTTTCACTTATTACTTTTTTTTTTTTTATATTTAATTTATATTAATTCTTGATTATATATATATAGTAATACCTGTTATCTAATGAAATTCCATTTATTATATTATAAAAATACTTTCTTTTTTAATATTTAAAGGTAATTAAACAATAGAATCTGAAATAGTGGCAGCCCAGGATATAACGTCATCTTAAAGCGAAATCAATTTCAAAAATTTAATCCTAATTCTACTTAAAGAAATTTTACATGTCTCAAACTCTATTGTAAAAAAATATATTTTTTATTTTTGAATCCACTTAAAATTTGATCCTACACAAAATAATCATCCAATTAAAAGTTTTAAATGATTTTTTATTATACCTATTTACTCGATAATTAAAATATTTAACTTATAAATTTCATATTTTTGATTAATTTTCTTTACGAGGTACAATGCTTTGACAAACAGACATACATACATTATAGAGACATTAATAAGGTTCTGTTTTAATTTTTAAACAGAACCTTAAAAATAATGAACATCTGAGGAAAGCTATATAAATTATTTACTTTGACAAAATTAGAAGATAAAAGTAGTTCTGAAATTTCGTGGGTACAGTTTATTATTAATAATAATTATGAAAGAAAGAATGAACTATACTGAAATCAGATGAATATATTAAAATTGTAAAAATAGCTAAAAAAGTGTTAAATTGAAAATTTTTGTGCCGAGAGTAGCAGAATTTTTATATATTGAAGGGGACAATAAAATAGTGTGTCTTCTGCTGGAATTATAAATTTTATTTATTTATAACGAGACTATAGTTTCGAGGGCTTTGCCCTCTTCATCAGTCTATTACAATGGATTCACAGAAATTAATTTATGAAATTCACAGACTGATGAAGAGAGCAAAGCCCTCGAAACTATAGTCTCGTTATAAATAAATAAAATTTATAATTCCAGCAGAAGACACACTCTTTTATTGTCTCCTTCAATAAAAAAGAGTTATTTATCGTTCATCTACTCTTTTATTTTACCTATAAAATACTAATGTATTAACAATATTAAAAATAATAATTATGATAATAATTATAAAAGTAGCAGAATTTTACTTTGATTTGTATTGCGGATTTATTCAAGACATGATTATGAATTAAGTGACATGAAGCGGAAATTAATTAGGGGCTTAAGAAAATAACTACATTTACTAGTACATTATACTATACTTCTATATTTTTTTTAATAATTATTATAATTATTGTACACAACTACAGAAAAATTTAAAAATACTATGTTCATAAGCTAAAGTGTAAGTATAATGTGTTAGGTTTTTTTTGCAAAAAATCTATCTCTAAAAGTGGGCCCCCTCATATTCGGAGATCTTAAACGACCCCGTCACCCGCTTAATACAGATCATAGCCCTGGATATATAATGTAAAATTTAGGGAATTCACTATTCATATACATACGTATTAATAATTGGTTTTTAGAAAAAAAAAAAAAATATAATTTATGAATTGAAAATAAAAATTTAATCTTTTGAGTAGAATAAAAAAAAATCTAAAAGCCTTCTAATCTATAATCAATAATTTATTCATAAGAACGAATCTCTTTTAAATATACATTCCGAAATATTTGATGAAAAATGAAAAGAATTTCCATCAATCTTTATTTAAAATAACAGAATTTTGGATTGAGCACACACTGTCAAAATATCTGGAATGAATTATACTGACTATAGCTTAACTATAGTAGAGTTCACCCCTCTTTTTAGATGCCTAATTTTATTTTTATTACTTTACAAGAAATTGTTTAGTGAATTTCCAGTAGTTGAAATCGTATACTCTTGAAAAATGTGATTAAAAAATCCTATTAATTTAATCTCCTTTTCTGAATTGCATTATCTTATGTTGGTGCAAAATGAATGTGAATAAATTTTTTATATAGTTGATTCATTATTTACCCACGCTGTGGTTATAATTTAAACTTTTCTTCTTTATTAATTCTAACCGCAAAGTTACACTTCAACAGCATGAAATAACTGGACTTAATTTTAAAATTAAATTAATTATTTTTGTATTTTGAATTTTGACTATTTAAGGTAATAGTTTCGCAATAATACTAGAAAAAAGTTAATGCTAGAGTATATATGTAGAACAGACAATAAGAATTCATAGTTCATAAGCCCAAAACTTTTTGCTGTTTTTGTACCAATTCTTGCCAATCCAGTGCTCGTTTGACAAATTTGGTACCATTGTAAGAGATTGAATATTTTTATATTAAAATGACAGATAAAGTACATGGTTCGGTTTTCAATGTGTGTTTGATTAGAAAAAAAATGCGATCCCGAAACACACCCCGCCCGGACTAAACTTTCGGAGGTTCGGTTAATATATATTCAGAGTCGATTTGCATTACTCATAAGATTCACGCGGGGAAGGGTTATTTTGTCATGAGATATTTTGTCTGAAGGATATTTTGTCGGGGGATGTTTTGTCGGTGATATTTTGTCGGGGATGAAATGTCGCGGAATCGAATGGTGGAACTTCTTGGTGAAACAAATTTTAATAAAGTAAAGAAAATTTTAAAAAATTTTAAAAATATAAAATAAAATAAAATTTTTGTGAAACCTACCTAGAATTATATTTCAAGCCTCGTTCTTCGATAATTAATTACATTGTAGTACGGATTTGTTGTCCCCAACTCGTTCACAAAATTCAGAGATCTCAAAAACGCTATAGCCGGATATGCATGGGAAATTTGCCCCCGCGCCGATTTATATTAGAACTTTGGGGATCGTTTTGGTACCAAATAAAAATAATTCAGCCAAATTTTCACCATTTTAATCTTAAGCAGTTTTTCGGTATGTGTTCGTTTAAACGCAAGGTTATCAAAAAAAAAAAAAAAAAATCGTTTTCAATTTTATTATAATGTTCCACCACTTCAAAAAATTGAAAAAATTCCTGAGTATAAAGGAGTATAAATGCCATTTTCTGACAAAATTTGGCAATGGATACTTTTCAAAAACGCAGTCAAAAAATGATTTTAGTTTTATTTCTTTTCTTAAAAATCGGTTTTCCATGTGGGAATCATAATGAAAGTGTTGTTTCATGCCTATTACTCGCAAGTATTTGGAAATAATCCCCATTTGTTAATTTTTAATTTTACTATTAAAAAAAAAATAGATTTTTTCAAATAACTCGAAAATTGTTTAAGAATAAGAGCTGAAAATTTGACTGAATTATTTTGATTTGGTACCAAAACGATCCCCAAAGTGCTATTAGAAATCGCCGCGGGAGCAGATTTTTCCATGCATATCCGGCTTTACCCTTTGCGGTATTTATGGGTAAGTTCGTTTGATTTACAATTTTATATTTTTTAAAATTTTCTTTACTTTATCAACATGGCTATATTGGATATTGACCCTAATCATTCATATGTAAATGGTTTCTATGTGAAAAAGCTCCAAAACTCTCAGTCAATCCTTACAATGGACTGACACATTGTTGGCATCGTTCTTAAGGAGAAGTCATTAGCATGGGTCAATGTACCATCAATTTGAATATGTTCGAAAATAACAATTGAAGGATAGGTATCTTCAAAGAGTGAAAACTACTCCAGACCATCTGAGTTGATTTGCTCATCAGCAACGTCAAGTTACCTTCAGTGTATGAATTAAAAGTAAGGGGGTTAAAATTTTAAATGATAATATTTTCAAAATAAAAAAACAAGAAAAATGAACCTAAAATAACGAAAATATTTTTTTTCTGGTGCCAAAATTAGGGGTGGTCAAAAAATAAATATCTAGGTCATTGGAGCAAACTCAACCAAATTTTGTATACATAATTAGTGGGGTACCAGAAGACAAAAATACAAAAACTAACCGCCTAAAATAGGGGGGGCAAAAAATGAAAATCTAGGCCCTTGTACCAAACTCAACCAGAAGTGTATGGTAAAGTCAAGTAGATGGCCACATCAGAACGTGTCAATTTATTTTATTAAATGTTGACTGAATAATAATAAAATTTCACAATCATGTATATCAAATTGTATGAACAAAAAAAAGTATAAAAAAATTATTTTGATTTTGAAAATTATCGAGAGTCAGTTTTTGTTTGTATTTTAACATTGCAAATATTTATTCTGTTATTAAGTGTGCGTTCAGTTCACCTTTGATGTGTCCATTTGGCTTACCTTTTAAAATGAATGAAATAGCTTTTCCCCCATGGTCTTTGTCTGTCCCATTCTCCACACAATGGGAGTTTCGCCTCCCCACATGTTACATCTTCTGCATAACAAAACGTTTCCTGTAACATGCCGCGTACGTAGTTCGCCTCTTTGCCAACCTCTTTTGTTATTAATGTACATATTTCATGTTGTTAAAGGATTCTTAAAAAAAAAACCTTTCAATGATCCTTTTAATTCAGCTCTATTTTACTTTTCTTTTGATTCCATTAATATATTCATCTTATATTTTAATCTTCAAAAGATTTGATAATTTCGATGAACAAAAGTCAGTTGCAGATTTTTTATAATATTAATCAACTGGTGTGCTCACCACACAACTTTCACATTTTCATTTATTTGAAGTCAGCGCCTCACTACTAATTTACACCCCCTTCCTTTATTTCGTTTTTTTTTTTTATTTTCTCAAAAACGGCTCCAATGATTATTTTAAAAATTTGACACAACTAATAACTCATGACATTTGATAAATGTACCAATTTAAAAAAAAATCGTTATAGCCGTTTTTGAGAAAATCAAAAAAACGAAAAATCTTTGATGTATATGTCCACTTCCGGTTTTCTGATTTCAACCAAAAGCTTGCTGTACTCCTAGCTTATATCGAGCTTAAGTTTTGAATTTCGTAGCTCTGAGATTTATATTTGGGAAACGCAGGGGAGTACATACGTACATACGCACTGGCCAATGGATTTTGGACCCCTTTTTGGCCTCTGGGGACCACAATTTCCGGTTTTATGTCATAAATCTGGTTGCCAACTATTAAGGACAACGATTCTTTCCACCTAGAAGTTACAAAATGAAATTAACTTTTTTCATCTCTGAGATATAAGCTCTCAAATAGTCAGAACCCAGACTGGCCATCGCAATACTCTCCCATTATATTCTATAGAATATAAATGTGAAAGTAAAAATAATACAGGTCTTGAAATTTAACATTTGAAAAGCTGTTCGTATTATGGAGTAATATTCTAATTTCTACACCCAAATACAGTAGAAATTTATTTCTAAAAAAATTCACGTCACAATTTGAAAATTTTCAATTTTTTTTCTCTTTACAAGTAAATAAGTAGGTATAATTAAAAAATCTAATTCTTATATACGTTTTTTACTCTACCATACAGGGTATGGCCAAGTATTGTAATTGTGTATGAAAAAAGTGGGGGTTTTTTTTTTGCTTCTTTTTTTTGAAATATTTCATAAACGGCTGAAACTATTTTGATAAAAAAAATGACATGACATTTCGGTCTACACAAAAGCTCTAATAAGTGAACATCGAAAAAATTATATTTTTCGAGATAATAACTGTTTTGTCAAAATGTCTGTTTGTCTGTTCGTTACCAAATTTTGTGGACGAGCTAGCTCAAAAGCTAGTATGAATATCAAAATCAAATTTCACACGTAGTTTTGGTGCATTGAGATTAAGAGCTGATTAGATTTTGGTGCATATCGACCCAAAATTAAGGGGCGAGGGGCGGGTTAAAATTTAAAATTATAATATTTTCAAACTAAAAAAACAAGAAAAATGAACCTAAAATAACGAACATACTTTTTTGGCCCCCCGGGGGGGGGGGGCCAAAAAATAAAAATCGAGGCAATTTGAGCAAACTCAACCTTATATATACATAATAAATGGGCCCATAGAACACTAAAAATGCAAAAACAAACGCCCCAAAATGGGGGGGGGGCGGGGGTTAAAAAATGAAAATCTAGGCCTTTGTACCAAACTTAACCAGAAGTGTATGGTAAAGTCAAGTAGATGGCCACATCAGAACTTGTCAATTTATTCTTCTTATTCAAATTGAATTCATAAAATGTTTTAGTTGATTAAAAAATAGTTTTTAAATTTGAAAAATAGTCAAAAATTTATTACTATTCTTTTTTGAATTTGAGAATTAGCAAATTCTTGGGTCTAATGACGTAAATATGTTTCGATATTTGGAAGAGACAATATATGGCTAATTTCCTAATTAACTAAATAATTACGGTGGAGTTCTTTCAAGTAATTACATATTAATTTTATTTTGATTTAATTTAAAATTTGTGGGTCGGGATAGGCTAGGTGTTAGCGTACAAGCCTGCTAGCCAAGCGGAGCCGTGTTCGAATCCAACTCGAGGCATCCTAGGCTAAAATCTGAGGTAGTGACAATTAAAAAAATAATAATATGTATCGTAAATTGGCTTATGGCTAGAAAGGCCGAAAAGCCAAAAATAAAAAAAAGTAAAAAATTTTAAATTTAACACAGAGTGGACTAACCCGAAATAATTAAGAAAGTCGATTTTAAAATAAATACTTTAGTACGAGTTTACAGCAGCAAGGTGGGATAAGCCATTCGGTGAGAACAATAAAACAACCCCTAACAAACTTTTTATTTATCTTTACTTTAGAAAATCAAATTTAACATTTATTTAGAGGATTTCGGGGATTTTCCCTGATGCTATATTTGAATTTTAAGACAAGATTCTTATCGGTAAAATCGCTCTATACATAAAATCCGTTCATTTTATTTATCTATTCATCATTGCCTGTGAATATTGATAATGGCGTCATTTATCTATTGGAATAGCCAACAAAATCCCATTTGATCATTATTTGATGTTATTATGAATGCATTTGCACCGAATTTAAAATCGAAATATAAATGGAAATTCAGAGTATTATTGAGATGGATAATAAATAGATAGTAGAGGGCGAATTAGCAGAGGAATGGGCTAAATTGAAATTGCTTTGAATGAGAAAAAAAAACTTTATGTTTAGTTGATATTAATTATGTTTTATTAAATAATTTTATATAGTTAATCAAAATATTTCAATTTATTGATATAATATCTAATGATAGCATGAATAAATTAATTCTTAATTCTCAGGGAAGGAAGAATTAAATAAAAATCAAGCAACACCAAACCCGCACTAAAACTAAGAAAATGCTTCAAAAAAGTAAAGTTTTACATGAGGTCTTATAAAATTAGACATTTTTTTGGTAGTTAATCAAAAAACAATTATTAAATTCGAAAATTAGACAAAAAATTATTTAAAATTATTATTATTTTTTTTATTTTTGAATTTTCAAAATCAGTTCATTTGAATCCAAAAAGACTTTCACAAAGAGAAACTAGGAGGTTGTCCTCTGCTTGATGCAAATAAACATACACACATATATATGGAGATGATATATCTGTATATATATTATTTATTTGTTTGAGACTATAGTTTCGAAGACTTGGTCTTCATCATCAGTCTTTTTTTTTTTTTAATTATAAATGTTTTTCATGGAGTCAATATCGTATGGATATTGAAAATTTGGTGTTCCTTCACTGGTGGTCCAGCTTAGAACCAAGACATTCTTTTGGTTCACATTCAAATATAACAATATTTCAATATCCATACGATATTGACTCCATGAAAAACATTTATAATTAAAAAAAATAAATAAATAAAAGACTGATGATGAAGACCAAGTCTTCGAAGCTATAGTCTCAAACAAATAAATAATATATATATACAGATATATCATCTCCATATATATGTGTGTATCTTTATTTGCATCAAGCAGAGGATAACCTTTTTGTTTCTCTTTGTGAATCAACAACTCTGCTACTCTCGGCAAAACAAAAACTTTTCAATCAAAAAGACTTTATTTGCAATCAATGGCCTATCTAATTTATACATATTAATAAATTTTTGAGACATGAATTGGTTTCAAAACAAATACCAGACATTCTGGATTTATTTTCAGCAAAAGAAATAATTTTTTTTTTTTTAAATTCTCTTAAGCTTTCTGAAAAATTTTTAGCCAAATTTTAGTTCATTAGCTTTAAATGTTTGCAAGCAATTCAATAATTCGGTTTTTGTGATTTTTTTTTCATTTGTAAACCGGAAGTTCAACAGAATAAAAACTCAAATCCAAGAAGCTCTTATTCATTTTGACAAAACAAACGTTTTTTCACCAGAAAGAACTTTCTTTTACCTTTCTTTCTTGAGTTCTCTTGGATCCAAGACAGAAACAAGACAAGTTGTGAGAATGAACATGTTTGCAATACCTAGGTACCCAGATTTATTTAAATACTACTCATGTACACAACATGGATATTTGTGGCGCTGTGGAGACCACATAAAAATAATTTTTAAGAAAAAAATAAAACCGACTTCAAAAAAATTAAATGCAACAAATAAAATACACTAAAAGGTATAAAATAATTATTATCTTATTTAGTTACAACTAAACTAAGAAATATTAACATGAAATTACTTTTTGAAGTCGGTGCCAAACAAACTATACCTATAAGCGAGCATACCCTCCAAACGTACTAAGTAAGATCCGTCGAGTGCGATTCATAAAAGGTATATGTTTGGCACCGACTTAAAAAAGTAATTTCATGTTAATATTTCTTAGTTTAGTTGTATCTAAATAAGATAATAATTATTTTATACCTTTTAGTGTATTTTATTTGTTGCATTTAATTTTTTTGAAGTCGGTTTTATTTTTTTTTTTTAAATTATTTTTATTTTTCTCTTTTTAGTGATGTTATTAATAGTGATCCTATGATCAGAACTTGACCAAATTAATATGGCACCATCCCTAAGATATCCCCTTTCCAATAAAAAAAGAATCATCGAAATCGGTTCATAAACAAAGAAGTTAGTCCTGAACAAACCTAACAAAAAAGTTCTAATACCTATGAAAAAAAATGGGACCAATCGGAAGGTAGACTGGACCCAATGCACAAAAAATTTCAAAATCGGTTTACAATTGGCGGAGATATGAGGTAACATAGGCACAAAAAAAAATCAGTCGAATAGAGAACCTCCTCCTTTTTTTGAAGTCGGTTAAAAATAAGTTATTTGTTTATCAAAATTCAATTTCTTTCTTTAAGCCTATCGCTTACTTTCACATAAAATATCTACAGTGTAAGTAAATATTTTAATAATAACCTTGAAGACAAAAGAACTCTAATTGTGAAGTCCTCGACTACCTGTATTTTTAAATATATATGTAGAAATAAGAACAAGGAAATATCAGTTAATAGAATCCATAAAGAAAGAAGATCTGAGAGCGCCAAAAGTTTGGTGTGCATGAAATTTGAATGGAAGCTCATTCCAGTGAAAGTAAAATAATAAAAGATTATAAAATATTTACTTAATAAATTAATTTCCAATGTTCGAATCAACATTTGCACCCTATGTTTATTGAAGGGGAATTGAAGGGTTGGCCGCCCCTTCCGCGTGGAATTCAGCTATCCATCTTATTTGTGAGACAGTCGGTGTGTGTACGCATGCGCATTACGAAATCTTATCTTTCTATTCTATTAGACAATCCCAATTTATAGGGGTGGGTCTCTTACAAAGCATTGGAATGTAATTTATTTTCATTTACTTGAGTGTATCAACCTTAAATTGGATCTGGTTTTCGACCATTCTCGATGGATGTAATTTGTTAATTGAAAGCCGTTTGATTAAAGGTTGAACACAGTCCGAATCTGAACGATGTAGAGACGTGACTGACTATTTAAAAAAACATATTAAACTGAAATCGTGTTAAGGCCTGTCAATATTGGATTATATAACGTGAGGGAATTACACATTTTAAGATTAGAACAGACAAATTTCTTCATATTCCAGAGAAAGTTAAGTTTTAGTCATATTATTGGAATATTTATGGGGATTAGGCATTTCTGAATTGACTATTAAGTAAGATGAGGTGGCCATTCACATATACGAAGATTAAATGCAAAATATAGCTCACATTTGAGGAAAGCGGGTTCCAAGAGAACTAAAGCTAGAAAGTGAAGTATTATTAGTTCTTACAATATTTCATCTAGAACTAGCACGGCGGAACGATCTTAGTCCAGGGGGGTCAAAACTTGGAAAGTGATGTAGGCCGCCTACCGGGGGGTCTGGGGGCCCCCCACCAGAAAATTTTGGAGCAAATTGGTACAATTTGACCCATTTTTTGGCATTTTGTAGCTGTGGTTTTTTCAACATCTGTTGTTTCATCAGCAATTAGCGAATAATACTGGCTTTCTTTGATCTTTTTCTGTATATGATCAAAAGCTAAAAGCTGCATAATTTCATTCTGGATGTCATGTGAAAGCCAGTTTTTGGGTAAATTAACGATAAAATTTCTTTCTTTAGGAGGTCCGCTATCCCCCTTGACCCCGTAGACCAGGGGTTCCCAACCTTTTTTTACTCTAGAGCACATTCTAAAATATCAGTAGGGTGGCGGGCACCACCTATTTTAAATCGACAAACTCCTTCCATAACCTGTCATTTTCCCATAATTTATTTTCTTATTTTCTTATAGTCATAATGTATTAATAAATAATAAACAAAAATGTTTCAAAATAATAAAATTATATGCATTTTTTTCAAATTGCATACACACAGAGAAATGTATTTACAAAACGTAAAGAAAGTAAACAAAACACACAAATACAAAGAAAACATTTAATTAAAAAATATAATAAAGTCAATGTGATCTTTGGCATTGCATTTCATTGCCCAGAGCTTCATAATTAGGAGCGTATGACGATAATCCTGTTAGCAGACAATCATAAAGATGCTCATCGGTGAGTCGAGATCTATATCTTGATTTTATTAAGTTCATGTTTGAAAACAATGATTCGCATAAATATGTCGAACCGAAAAATGATTCAATTTTATATGCCGCTTTTTTTAACAATGGGAACTTTTCTCTATCCACTGTATTCCAAAAGTCCTCTGACATTAAGGATTTTAGCAAAATATCATTCTTAAGGTCCAAAATTTCTAACTCTAGTTCTTCTGTCTTACCTTGAACAAAATCTGCAATACATGCGGCTATTTCCATAACATTTATTTGGCAAGTAAAAGGATTGATACAGAAGGAAACTATTGGCTCAATATGTTTAAACTGCAAAAATCTCTCTTCAAACTGTTTTTTTAACTCTTGAAGATGCTTAATAAATAATGTCCCATTTAATTCATTGTCACCTATAATTTTCTTCATATGTGGGAAATGCACGAGAGAATTGATCTGCAGATGTGATATCAACAAATCCAATTTAGCTTTAAATGACTTTACAGAGCTTATCATTTCAGCTATGCTTTTGTCTTTACCCTGCAACTCCAAATTTAAAGAATTCAATTTTTCCATGATGTCTGTGAGAAATCCCAAATCAATCAGCCAGCCAGAGTCAGCTAGTTCATCATAATTTTCCTTTCTATCGTTTATAAATGTTTTTATTTCTTCAATTAAACTCACAAATCTTGTAAGAACCTTTCCTTTACTGAGCCAACGTACTTCAGTATGCAGAATAAGATCATGTTCTTTATCTTCAGTATCTTCTAACAGGGCCTTGAAAAGTCGGTGTTGCAAAGGAGCTGCTCAAATAGAATTGATTTTTTTTGTAACTATTTTCATGACGTGTTCAAATGGCAAAATTTTACAACACAGAGCTTCCTGGTGGATAATACAATGGTAGGACATGAAGTTTGAAAATGAATCATCCTTCATGCAGAGGGCAATAAATCCTTTGTTTTTACCCATCATTGCTGGCGCCCCATCAGTGGTTATTGCAGACAGCTTGTGCAAAGGCATATTTATTGACTTGGCGTATGTTTTGAATGTATTATAAATATCCTCACCCCTTGTCTGTCCTTTCATAGGTAATATTTGTAACATATCCTCTTTTACTGTGAAGTTACTAAACGCCATTCTCACCATAACTGCTAACTGTGCGGTGTCTGATATATCTGTTGACTCGTCAAATTGTAGCGAGAAACAGTCACATATTTCCAAGTCAGTTTTTAACTGAGTTTGTATGTCTGTTGAAATTGCATGTATTCTTCTTGTGACTGTGTTATTTGACAACTGTACGTCTTGTATTGCTGAGACAATCTCACGTTTGTTAGAAAATCCATCAAACAAACAATCGGCACCAGTCAAAAATAGTTCCTTAAACAACTCACCATCAAGGAAAGGTTTCTTCTTTTTTGCGAGCATGTGAGATATTTTGAAAGAAGCAATAGTGGCCTTTTTAGAATTTTCCACATGTCTAGTGAAAACAGTCTGTTGTGCTGTTAGACTTGATTTTAGATTACAAATTTTTTTCTATCTTACTTCAGATTTAAGAGGATAATTCACATTAAAAGTGCCATGATTTGTCTGAAAGTGTCGTTCAACGTTATGTTTTTTCGGCACTGCAATGCTACTACCATACAACAAACAAACGCATTTATTTTTCAAATTAACGAAACAATATGATTCCTCCCAGTCAGTGTTAAAATTATAGGTTCGTTGTCTTTTACTTGGTCCACTCATTTTAGGGCTAAAATAAATAATAAAAAAAATAATAATTGAACTACAATATAATATCAATGTTATAGCGCAAGTCTGTTCTGCATTATATGCATAAATATATTATAACAAGAACTATAACTATCTCCTCAATAATAATAGTTTATTAATAGATCATCGCTTATGAATACAATAAATTACGCACCTCGCTTTTAGCCTGTTAATTTTTTTTTTATAGAAAACTCCTAATTCGTGTTTCGTCTGACGAACATGTCTCTTATCTAACTGTCGCGACCCGAAATGATAACAACGCGGTTCCAGGCGGGGAATGCTTTTTGCGCATCACTCCATGTGCACGCGGAAAACCCGAAGTGAGCCGATGATCGCCGAAGCAATCAGAGTTATGTGCCTTGTGATTTGGCGCCTTCGGCGTATTTTAAAATAATGTTTATGAAAAAAATTCTGTCTCTGTCGAATAGTGAGAGGCGGGCACAAACGAATCGTTCCGCGGGCGCCATGGCGCCCGCGGGCACAGGGTTGGGAACCTCTGCCGTAGACAAATTCCCAGGGGGTCTAGAATATAGAACGTATTCTTTGAATGCCAGTTTGATTCGAATTCAAACGGCTTCTTATAAGTCAACATTAAACATTCTTCTTAGATGCCACCTACTAGAATTGACACATGTTGCTTAATTTGTGTAATCGACTGCTTTTCACGTTCGTTATTTGAGAGAAGTAAATAATAAACGACCATTCGTAGGTTGCATAGAGAAATATTTATTATTATCATTATGTTTACCTCAAAAGAGATTTTAATTTCAGAAATGGGTTTCATCATGTCCATTAGGGACTTGGCAAAAGTCTCGTTATTTAATATTTCACCGATATTCATTTTAGTTAATTAGTGGTATTTAATGTGTTTGGTTGGCTAAATGATAAATCACCAACCAAACAACCAGTCACTAAACATACGAGCAACAGTTGGCGAAAAAAATTGCCAAGATTGTTCTTTCAATTAGTGTAATATTTGAATGGGTCATTTAATTAAATAATAAATAAGTTATGTTTAAATGAGATATTTGATAAAAGAGGGGCAGTTGAATTAAAAAAATGTTATTTGAAAATAACACGCTTTTATTACTCGACACGCCGGCGAGGAAGGGGAAGCCTGCCTACGGTTGCCCTTAGTATTATTTTTAATTATTATTAGTAATTCAGGGAAATATTTTTTTTGCTCATTTTATGTATAAATGTCTAAAGTGTAAAGAAAATTTATTTTTAAACATGATTTGTTTTTTCCGTTTATCTGTGTGTCTTGATTCCAATAACACTGATGAACAAATTCAAATTTTTTTTTGCTCCTTGGAACGAAAATAGGTGATTATTCATAATTTGAAGCCGCTGAATCCAAATCTGAAAGTAGAAATGCTGTATCACCTATCGTTTTCCTCGGATTTTCATTTTTTGTTTTTGATAAAAATTAAATTCTCTTTGTAATAATACTTCGAAATTTTAAATTATTTTTGTTCTCTTGTTCTTGAAATAGGATTTAAATATTTAAGTGAATAACTATGAAATATAAAAAAATTTTAAAGTATTTTTAGGACCGATTTTGACTGTTCAAAGAAGAAATTTCATGCAAAAAAAAAGGAAAAAAAACACATTTTTACTAGCATTTTCAAAATTTCTTTCTCGAACTCTGGGGTTTGTAATTTCCAGTAGAAGCCTCTCCCTTGAGGTTCCAACAATAGTCTGCTAAAATGTTCTGAATCGATTTTCCTGCATATCGTTTCTCCAGGACAGAAATATTCTGGTGAAATCTCTTGCCGATTTCTTTACTAACCGCTCCCAAGTTAAGAGCGAAAAAAGTCCAAACGCGAATGTAAAATGTGAATTTCCAAGGTCATATTACACCCCTGAACTGATAACACTTCAACAAGTTCTTAACACGTTCCTTGTAGTTTTCAGCTAATACATTTCCAAAAAAATTACAGCAAACTTTTCTGACACTTTCACGGATTTGCGGCCCAATAAAAATCTGACTTCTTTTAACTTACTATCAGTGAGTTTAGGAAATGTTTCTCTCAAGTAGCCAAAACCTCACCGTGTTTATCCAAAGCCTCAACAAAATTTTTCATCAGCCCTTACTTTCTATGCAACGGTGGTAACAAAATCCTGACTTTCTCAAGTAGAGGGTGATTCCTAACACTCTTCTGTCTAGGAATTAAGTTTTTAGACAAAGGGTACTGATAGGTAAATATTCCCATTATGCAACAATACTACTTTTAAAATATTCTTAGATGAATCTAAAAATAGTCTCCACTTGTTTGTGGTGTGAATCCTTCCAAGTTGAGTGAATGGTCTATCCTAGTAATAGCTAGCTACCGTTGCCACTTTATTTTTATTTATTTAGTAGCTATTTAATATTAGTTTTAATTGCAGCAATTAAAACACATGTAGCTATTAAACAAATGAGAAATTTAAAGTTTTTTTTATGATAATGATGAGAGAAGGAGTTACACCAAAAAGGTGCAACCCCTAAAGGCCTGGGTTGGCCCCTCTATCGTGAAAAGAAGAAGAAAGAATTTTATGGGTTGGGCGGGGGTCGAAGGTATCTGTGGATACGGGTCTTAAATAGCTGAAGGTTATAAGTCGCGGGAAAGATGGTGGCAGGGAGCGAGTTCCAGTCTCTGGAGGTCATGGGAATAAAAGAGTTGGCGAAAGCGCTTGTTCGACTTTTATCCAATTTGACAGCGAAGGGGTGCTGAGCGTTAGAAAACCGCGTGTTTCTTGTAAAGAGGGCATTAGGGGGGATAATTGATTTCAGCTCGACTGAACAAACACCGTGATAGTATCTGTAGTACAGGGAAAGGGCAGAAACGGTTCTTCGGTGACCCAGGGAGTCGAGTGAGTAGGTTAGAGCCGGGTCTCCTAATAGTTTAATTGCTCGCTTCTGAATTGCATCCAGTGTAGCAAGAGAATGCTTGGAAGCACCACTCCACAGATGAGAGCCATATTCGAGACAGGGACGAATTTGAGCCTTATACAGTATAAGAAGTTGACTGGGAGTATAACAGCGTCTAGACCTAAATAGGAGACCAAGCTTGCGCGCTGCAGCTTTAGCAGTGGTTGAGATATGGTCATTCCATGAAAGGTGAGACCCTAGAGTTACGCCTAGCATTGAAATTGTATCCCTGAATTTGAGTCGAATCATATGTTTGGGAGGTTTCTGTCGACGCGCCTAGAAATAAGGGAACACTGAGTTTTCCCTGCATTGAAGTTAACTAAGTTTTGGGATCCCCAGTTTTTAAGTTGATAGCGAGACAAAGTTGCATACGTTAACATGCACCAATATTGTAAATTTGATTAGAAAAATTTGAATTTAGTTGTATATTCTACACATATATTATAGAAATTATTGATATAAAAGCCGCCATTTCATATTATTAATACTTTATGAATTATAAGAATTCGAATGAGGGCTGGATGGACTTTCAAATAAAAAAAGAAAGTCCTAAAATATGGGTGTACCTCAAAAAATGTAGGTGATTGAGAAAAACGGATGCGATATTCGTTATAAGCACATCTGAATACATAAAGATCACTTAGTTTTATTTAAAGAAAATTTCATTGTTTATCAGTGTAATTAAAGAAAGGTAAGTCGTAGAAAGCTAATTCTTGAGCCAAAATATTTATATTTTCAATGCAAAAAACTAATTAGACTTTGATCTCTCCAGCTCGCTAACTTTTGGTTTACAAATACAATAAACATCGTTTTTTAATTCATTTTATTATTATTTACTTAAGGCAATGCCATAATATAAAAATAAAAGATCATATCAATTTCGCTATTTCTTCCAATTTCAAAATATAATAAAAAGCATCATCATCACAAGTTCACAGCCCTAAGACTGGTTTGACGCAACCACTCGCCTTCATTTAACCTTCTCATATCAACTCTTTAAGTCCCATATTTTTTATTACTTTGGGGAAATATACTCCTATCTAAGTTTTCCTTCCTTCCAATCTGCCCTCTAAGATAATCCTTAGCAATCCTTGTAATTCTATCCACCCAATTAATCTTTAACATTCGTCTGTAGAACCACATTTCGAAGTCTCGAAATCTCTTTCTCATTGCCTCTCCAATCGTCCAGGTTTCACTACTGTACATGGCGAATCTTCATTCATAAATAAATAAATAGCTGACTATAAATGTTTTCTTTAGTGCCTACCTGTTTGATGCTTAAATTATATTATATTTTTTAAAACTTGAATTATAGCTGAAGGCAGCCCAGTGTAGCGAAGAAAGAAAAAATTATCAAATTCCCAAATAATGAATTATAATTTACTAGATTAATTCATGGAATTAAATAAATATAGACTTAAATATGTAATATTTCAGAAAATTCGGGTGGATTAGAAGATTTTACCAGTTAATCAGACAGACAGAGGAATAAAGTCTAAAGAAAGTATGTACAATTGATTTTTCAAATAAAAATTCAAAAGTATTCTAAAATCAACCCCTTAGCAAATCTTTAATTTACTCATAGAAATAAAAATTATTTAGATTTTTTTTTATATTGTTACGAGGAGGTGGAATGAAAAAGACCCCTGCGACAGGATGACTGATGCTGATGATTCGCCATAAAGCCAGCCAGTTATGCCAACCTGGAATGATAAGCCTAATGGCCGCGACATGATGTACATCTGTCTGACCCTCAATTAGCATTCCTCTGCCCTGGAGACCCGCCACTCGCCCTCCTGTCACAAATGATGACAAATTACCACAAAATATACAAAAACTTCATTCTATTTTTACAATTGGATATAATTATTCTAAAGAACTAATGAAGTTTTACTCCACTAAGCATTGGCTTTTTTTTAAGTCTGTTTTCATTTCAACCTTAGTTCTCTATCCAAGTTTTTATTTATTTTTTGCAATGAAATCGATTCAAGAAGGAGCTCCCATAGGACTTGACAATCATTAGCATTATCAAAAAGAGGAGAGTATTTAATAGCAGGGGTGTAAATGAAGGTTTCTTGAACCCAAGTCTTGAAAGACAGAAGATTGTAAGACTCGGGAAAGAGAGAGCAAGAAGAGAGTTCCAGTCCTTGGAAGTCATAGGAAGAAACATATAAGCGTATGAATTACAGTGAAACCCCTCAAATCCGAAATCCCGGGAAATCCGAACGAGTTTTTTTTTGTTGATAAATTTAAGTTTGGGTAGGTGTTTTTTCGAACTCGAGGCTAGGCCAGAGCTTCTCCGCAGTAAGTTCACCTTTGTATTTTGTCACAATTCTGCAACCCAGTAAATAACGTCTTTTATTGTAAATTTCTTCAGCTTCTCAAGGATAGAAAGAGAACCAGTTTCTTCAATAAGATATCCAAACCATCAGCTTTTGGCTAATCCGAACAGGCTACAGTCCCAATTAGTTCGAATTTGAGGGGCTTCACTGTATTAATCAAGGAATATTAAGGTAGTTGTTTCGCGACAATACCAGCAAAAAGTTAATGCTCAAGTATATAGAACAGTCAATAAGGATTCATAGTTCATAAGGCCAACACTTTTTGCTGTTTTTGTACCAAATCTAGCCAATCCCGTGCTCGTTTGAGAAATTTGACAACATCGAAAGAGATTGAATATTTTTATACATGACATTAAAATGACAGATAAAATGAATGATAAAATACATTTTAAAGGTCGATTTATTAATCAAAAAGTTCTAAATAAACGATTAAAAGCTGTTGCGGTAATGAATGGGGGAAAAAACGAAAAAAAATGTGTACTAAGAGTGCTAATGTACTAATTACCGTCCCATATCAACACTATCCTCAATACCCAAAATCCTCGATAGTTTAATAACCAATAAATTAACTCCACTCTTTAAAAATATAATTCACACGGAACAGCATGGCTTCACCCAGGGACAATCAACTCTCACAAATCTAATTACATACGAACATTTTCTCAATACCTACCTTGAACAAAAATTACAGGTTGACTCTATCTATACGGATCTCAGCAAAGCATTCGACACAGTCAACCACAATCTACTTCTCCAGAAACTAAATCTCCTCGGGGTAGAGGGAACTCTACATCTCTGGCTTTCCGGTTATCTGATGAATAGAAAATGTACTGTCAAAATTCGAAATAATCTCTCCCATGAATTTGTCGCTCACTCAGGAGTTCCTCAAGGATCTCATTTAGGGCCATTGCTTTTTCTAATATTCTTCAACGATGTTTTGACTGTCTTTAATGATGTGAATGTCCTCCTCCTGGCTGATGACTTGAAAATGTTTAAAGTTATTCATTCTATAAATGATTGTCAAACTCTACAATTAAATTTGAATAATTTCAATGCCTGGTGCACTGATAATGGTCTCAAACTTAACGAAACCAAGTGTAAATTCATAAACTTCTCCAGGGCAACAAATTTGTTAAAATTTACATATTCAATAGATAACCACAAATTACTAAGCGTTGATAATATTAGGGACTTGGGTGTGATCTTCGATACTAAATTGACATTCGTCCCACACATAAATAACATTGTTAGTAAAGCTCGTAAAACCTTGGGTTTCATCACGCGGATAACCTCATCCTTTCGAAACATAGATGCACTCAAATTCTTGTTCACTGCTCTCGTGAGAAGTAAACTTGAATACTGCAGTGTAATATGGAACCCCTACTATGAGATACATAAGGCATCCTTGGAAAGAGTCCAGCATAAATTTTTGAGGACGGTTAATTATAAACTAGGCATAAGTATAGATAATCTGAATTATGACTATCTAATTTCACACCTGAAACTCAACACACTGGAACAACGACGTGATTACAATGACATTTCCTTCCTGCTTAAACTTATTTCCGGAAAAATCGTGTGTCCAAAAATTCTATCTACGCTAAATTTTAGAATCCCATCCCATAGCACGAGATCCCAAGATATGTTTGTAGTTCCACATCACTCGACTAACTTCGGTAAAACCAACGCCATTGACAGAATTCAAACACTAGCAAATAAACACTCGACCAATCTTGACCTTTCCAGCACAACTCCTCACCAACTCAAAAAAATCATCTTAAAACCATCAGCCACATTGTAAAAACCACTTTAGTGTAATAAGTTTGTTTTTTCTCTCTGATAACTATCTGTTATTTTATTATATCCATATTGTTTTAATATTGTATCCTGTATATGTTTCTTTTTCTGTATTGGACATCTTGTCCGTAAAACTAGCTAAACAGCTAAATAAATAAATAAATAAATAAATAAATAAATAATGTAGCTACCCGAATAATTGAAGTGGGCGAGTTGGCGAATAACCTAACCTGTTGTCACTGTCAGAAAGATATTTTATTAAAAAATATTGTTGATGAAAGGCGATTAGGTTTGAATTCTATTTTTTCAATAAAATGTCAAGATTGCTATACATTAACTCATGTCAGTACTGGAAAGAAACATACATTTTGGGTGGTTAGTTTTTGTATTTTTAAACTTCTAGGGGGTCCGCTGATTATGTGTACAAAATTTGGTTGAGTTTGCTAAAATGGCCTAGATTTCGCCCCCCCACCCCCACCATTAATTTTGGCCCCAGAAAAAAATATTTTCATTATTATAGGTTTATTTTATTGTATATTTCATTTTTCTTGTTTTTTTTTTTTAGTTTGAAAAGATTATAATTTTAAATTTTAACCCCCCCCCCCCCTCTTAATTGGGTCGATATGTTCCAAAATCTAACCAGCTCTTAATGTCAATGGGCCAAAACTACTTGTGAAATTTGGTTTTGATATTGACACTAGTTTTTGAGCTAGCTCGTCCACAAAAATTTGGTAACGCACAGACTAACTAACAGACATTTTGAGAAAACAATTATTATTTCGAAAAAAAAGAAGAAAAAAACGCTTATTTCATGCACGATCACAATACTTGACCATACACCCTGTATGGTAAAGTAAAAAATGATTAGCCATACCCTTATCCAGAAAAAAAATTAAACTTATATACTTTAAAGAGTGAACTAATAATAATAAAAATAATAATATTTTCAAAAATTTCTATAAATATCGTTTTGTTATTTTTTAACAAATGTAATCAACGCCTACGGTTACATCTTATGAAAATTATAATTTTGAAAAAATCTAGCGCACGCGCGCTTTCTACTTTCTACTCCCTCTTTCGCTGGTTTAATAAATGCGCTGTTGCCAAAATGTTTTTAGTGAGAATTTTTTTATATACATTTTTCATTATTTATTCCTTATTATCTCAGAAACTGTGTTGTAACTATAAATCAAAATTGTCTTAAAATATGTATTGGTTATTGTTTAATGTTGGTTTAGTTTTTTATAAAAATTGTACGAAGGGTTTCTTAATTATAATTAAATATGTATGTAAATTTTCCGATATCCCGTATAGTGCAATGCTAAAGAGCCCGAAAAAATCGATTTTTGAAATTAAATATCTCCGGAACTGTATTGTTCATCAATTTCGTTTTGCCACCAATCGATGCACAAGTATTTCAATAATAATATATCTAAATTTCAGAAAAATCCTACGAAATCGCATTTGGCGGAACAACTACCTTAAAGTTGGTTTGAATAATGCTTTTCTGGTATTGTATACCACAATTACTGGACTCTTGCCGGGATATTTTTGAAGTTTCTAATATTGAAATAAAATCATTAAAATATTCTACTAATTTTGATTTGAATTCGAGTTATCGGGGTATGAAATCGAATATTTTGGTGATACCGGAAATTAAGCTATTTTTTTCTTCATTATTAATCAATCTGTGTTAACTAGTATCCCTTAGTTGTGACGGAACTACCCCCGAGCATGTCAAGCTCATTTCTAAGATGGAAGTAACTTTGAGTCCCGGGCATTTGCTTTACTTTGGCTTCAGAAATTCCGGTTGAAGAATGCAGAAATACCATACTTGGAGCTCTCAAACGCATACTGCCATTGATGAGAAATTTTGTATTAATAAGCATTTGTGTCAAGTTTCGGCTTTTTAGTTCAAATCGTTTGCAGAAGGAAAAACGCTGAATCATTAAAATTTACAGAGAGGGTTGAAAAACAATTCACTTTTCCCTCCAATTTCATTTATATATTTCTAGAAAATCAACTCGTAGTCGTACGTACTATCCTTAAGTTTTAATTTACAATAAGAACCTACAGTTTTTATTTTAACACTAATGCGCAATTTCGTCTCTGCTGTCGTCCATCCATGTTATTTACTATCCTAAGAAGATTAAAGTCAGTTTTAAAATAAAAGCGAAATAAATTCTAGAAAATTTATGAATATTGTGTTTGTTTTCTTTATTGCTCTATGTCTTTGCAAGTTGCATGCATATAAAACTAATTTCGCTAGAAATCTTGGGAAAGTTTCAAACCTTCCGAGACCATTTATGAATCATTTATCACATAGAACAGATCCGGGGCGACCAATTCCATTTGCCGGTTATGTAAAGAATGGCACGTGAGCCGTCCATTTCCAATCATCCCCCACGTGCCCGGAACAATTCCCTGGGAAGAGTTAGCCAGCAGATTCGCGTGGAATCCAACAATCCATCTTATTTGAAAGACAGTCTTGCCATTTTGGAGGCACCCGAACCCATTAGATATTGTTACTTAAGTAACTTATTTCAAGATAAGACATCGTTTGAGATCTAGTAAAATCTTGAGTAACTTAAAAAAAAAAACTTGTTCGAAATTATAATTGTAGACGGTCATCGATTTAAGACAGAAACAACCCTAATAATCTTCGAGTGATTTGTTGAATCGCTTTTATTTTTAACTTTTAACGAGATAGGTGTTGGTTCTAGGTGAAACATTTTTATATACAGTGAAACCCCTCAAATCCGAACCCTGAAAAGCATAAATCCCGGGAAATGCGAACGCAAAAAAGAGAAACTTATTTATTTAGTTCTAAACAATTATGTATATATTCATAGCCTTATTTTACATAATTAGTTTAAAAATTAACAAAAAAATACAGTTAGCATACCTAACAAAGTGTAAATGTGTCTTCATACTTATGTCATCCAGGATTAAAAAACGGTAAAAGTTGGTTATTGAAATTATTTAGGTTAATCACTTTGCAAAAACAATGAAATAATAATAGAAACACACAAAATATCACTTAATCTTTCAATTGATATCAGTTATCTTCAATTGTCGAAGCTGTTTTCGGCTAATCCGAACAAGCTACAGCCCCAATTAGTTCGGATTTGAGGAGTTTCACTGTGATAATAAAAAAATTGGTAAAATTGCGAGGTGGGTTTCACAAAAATATATATATATATTTCCTCATGAGTGTATGGACAATGGACTGTATGTCGGTTTTAAGAGTGTTTTTAAAAGTTTTTTTTTTTAATATACTACTACAAGTTTTGAAATGCAATTATCGACTATCGTGTCTATTCTAATTACAAATTCTTTCTGACGATGATAAGTGGTGTGGTCTGTTAAGCACATCAAATATGATTTACAAACCATTGAATTATTGAACAAAACATCTTATAAATGGTTAAGAAAATCCTACTAAAAATTAGCAATTTAAGTGGTTTTATCATAAATTATTCAGCTTTTCAACATCCCAATCTTTAAGCCCTTAAAGATCTCCATGCTAAAATCTTATTACAAACTTTAAATATTTATTTAGATTAATTAAACTATTTTCATGAGTATTTAATATTCAGATATATAAAGAGAACTCTTAAGTGATAATCCTAAACAAATGCGAATTTCAACTACTCGTCGATTTTATAACATAAATATGAATTAGTATTTTAAATAAATAATACAGAAATTGGATTAAATTAAAGCAGATATGCAAAAGCAAATATAAACTTTAAAGGGTAGAATTAATCAGAGGTTCAAATACAGAGTTGAATGGAAAAAAGTGAAGTAAAAAACTTGCGATTAATCTTTTTAAGTTTTAACAAGTTGAGTTTCTGAGCATTCGTGACTAAAGGCACTATTTATTTAGGTAAAGTGGTTAACCACAAGTTCTGGTCAGCTTTACTTGTTTTTTTGAAAGACCCATGAAATCATTTTTAATAATATATAAAAGAGTTTAAATTGCTAATAGAACTTTAAATTTGTAAGAAGAGGGGTTGAATACAAAGTTTGTAACAAAAATCATTATCTTGGATTCAATAGAACAGGGGTTCCCAAACCTCGACCCGCGGGCCAAATCCGGCCGTCGAAACTTATCCACCCGGCCCGCGGCTACTACAAAAATAATTCACAAATATTCACTCTATTAAATATTAATGCCATATAATAGAGTATTATTAATATAATTTCCGAATAATATGTTATATCCGCCCCCATAGTTTTCAATTTTCACCCTATAGCTCTAACTCTAAAACAAAACGAAATATATTATAGTCATGCTAATTAATAAGGCAAAAATTATCAGAAAATGTAAATATATACATTGAATTCCTATATATAAAAAATAAGCTGACGTGTTCTGATGTGGCCATCCACTTGACTTTAGCATACAACCTGGCACCTAAAATTATTTATAATCATGTAGGGGGGGGGTTAGTTTTTGCATTTTTATACTTCTGGGGTCCCACTGATTATGTATACAAAATTTGGTTGAGTTTGGTAAATAGACAAGATTTTCATTTTTTGACCCTACACCCCCATCCCCCCATTTTGGGCGGTTAGTTTTTGCATTTTTACACTTCTGGGGTTTCACTGATTATGTATATAAAATTTGGTTGAGTTTGTTGAAACGGCCAAGATTTTCAATTTTTAACCCCCTACACCCCCCCCCCCCCTAATTTTAGGTGGATATGCACCAAAATCTAATCAAATCTTAATCTCAATGGACCAAAACTACGTGTGAAATTTGGTTTCGATATTCACACTAGTTTTTGAGCTAGCTCGATCACAAAAATTTGGTAACGGACAGACAGACTAACTAACAGACATTTTGACAAAACAATTGTTATCTCGAATAATATAATTTTTTCGATGTTCACTTATTAGGGCTATTTTGTTGACCGAAATGCCATAGTTTCGCTCAATTTTTTTAATCAATATAGTTTCAGCCGTTTTTAAGCTATTTCGAAAAAAAGAAGGAAAAACACTTTTTTCGTGCACGATTACAATACTTGACCATATACTGTATGGTAAAGCAAAAAACTATTGTGTACGCATCTATACATAATAATTAATACTTTTCAAGACGTTTTAAGTCATTGTGAACTTAACTTTAGGAATTTCATTGAAATCTGATCTGAATTTTTATTTCTCGGAGACAAAAGTCTTGGCATAAAAATCTATGTATTTTAAACGATTTTCTATTATTTATAATCATTATAATAATATAATTTAATGGTGAACAATAAATATTAAAATTAACACTTTTCTCGAGAAAATTCATTCAATCGTAATAAACTGGAGTCATCTTTTAAAAAATTAATGCCACGCCAACTAATTTGTATTTTTGGCAACCATTCTTTAATTTATTCAAATGAAGCCAAAATGTTTAGCCTGGCAAATATTTAGGGCGATTTATTTTCCTAATTAAAATCTATGTTTGGTATTAAAACGTCATAGGAGAGGGAGAAATAAATTTATATAGAAATAATTTTTAGAAAAAAAAAACCGACTTCAAAAAAATTAAATGCAATAAATAAAATAATAAGGGCTCAAAAATAAAATAAAATGCACTAAAAGGTATAAAATAATTATCTTATTTAGTTACAACTAAATGACGAAATTGTTACATGAAATCATTTTTTGAAGTCGGTGCCAAACAAACTATAAAAGCGAGCTTACGCAATGTTGTCTTCATTACCCGCCAAACGTACTAAGTAAGATCCGGGTACCAATGAAATTTATACCGGACCAATCGGAGACTATACTGAACCCAAGGCAAAAAAATCATCGAAATCAGTCCACATGGTAAAGAGAAATCGACGAACAAACATCAGAACTTGACCAAATTAATATGTCACCACCCCTAAGGTATCCCCTTTCCAATAAAAAAAGATTCATCGAAATTGGTCCATAAAAAAGAATTTATGCGTGAACATATATATCAAAATAGGTCCAATACCAATGAAAATAAAATGGGACCAATCGGCTACGAGACTGAACCCAATGCAAAAAAAATCATCCAAATTGGTCCACCTGGTAAAGAGAAATAAATGAACAAACACAAAAAAGCCAAAAAAAAACCCAGACATTCCGTTGAATTAATAACCTCCTTCTTTTTTTCAAAGTCGGTTAAAAAATTAAAAAAAAAAATATTTTAACTGTTCCATTTCATCATTTGTATTATATTTATTCAATCGTATTTGTAAATATAATTGAGATTGAGTGCGGTGAATTAAAACAAATTTAATAAATATTTACAAGGGAGAGAAAGACAAGGTGGAATGAGCTCGTTAAAACAGATCCGATATTCACTAATTACTATGATGAATTGTTGAAAAAAATACCGAATGAAATATTTTTATTATAAATTATATTTTTATTTTTTACCTTAATATTTAAAATTTAATAACTGGAAAATTTGAAGTTAGAAAACGCAAAATATAATCAGTTCTTTGTTTTGATAATAATTTTTATAAAAAAAAAAAATAAAAAAAAAAATAAAACCGACTTCAAAAAAACTTAATACAACAAATAAAATAATAGTAACTCAAAAATCAAATAAAATGCACTAAAAGGTATAAAATAATAATCTAATTTAGTTACAACTAAAGGACGAAATATTTACATGAAATCACTTTTAGAAGTCGGTGACAAAAATATAAATTTTATGAATCGAACTCGACGGATCTTACTTAGTACGTTTGTCGGGTACGCTCGCTTATATAGTTTGTTTAGCACCGACTTCAAAAAGTGATTTCATGTTAATATTTCGTCGTTTAGTTCTAACCAAATTAGATAATTATTTTATACCATTTTATTTGATTTTTGAGTTTTTATTATTTTATTTGTTGCATTTATTTTTTTTTGAAGTCAATTTTATTTTTTATTTTTTATAAAAATTATTTTTGTTTTTCTCTTTTTAGTGATGTTATTAATAGTGATTTAATATAATACCTTGTATGCATCTTGTAAGAGAAAGCGTCGGGCGAATGAATCAGAAAATGATAATAAAATTCAATTCATAAATATAGAAATTCTCTAGAAACGCTTGCGAGTTTTGAATGAACGTTTTAAGATTTTTTTTATAAAAGATTTTATTTATTATAATTTCGATTATTTGCTCATAAGAATCGGAGATTTACGTTATTTCGTCATTGATCATATAATCAAAACTTGACCAAATTAATATGGGACCCCTTAGGTACACCATTTCCAATAAAAAAAGAATCATCGAAATCGGTCCTCGTTGCAAAATGTTCTTGCTGAACATAGATAAAATAAATAAATAGTTATATCTTGACTATCTTGGAGCTATACTGATCCAAACGCAGAAAGAATCATTAAAATTTGTTCATAAACAAAGAAGTTATGCCTGAACAAACATAACAAAAAAGGTCCAATACCAATGAAATGTTTACTAGTCGGAAACTAGACTGAACCCAATGCAAAAAAAATCATCAAATTCGTTTCACAATTGGCGAAGAAATAAAGTAACATAGACATAAAAAATTCAGTCGAATTGAGAACCTCCTCCTTTTTTTAAAAATATAGGGTATTAAAGTGATACTGTGACGTCACAATACAGGAGTGCTCAATGCAAATCTGACAGATGTGACACAGGGGAAGGGTCTAAAAATCTTGAAATTCGTGTGACGTAATTTAAGGTGAACACAACTCTTCTGCCATATAATTGAAATATTAATTCCGTCTCGGATCTAATATATCATAACCTCTCGTGATTTAAGTTATTCAGCAAACGCTTTCAGCAAGAAAGTTGAATCTTGACTCAAAGGTGCGGTTTATTAACATAAACATTTCAGCCTATTAATTACAACCGTTTGATACCTCTCTTTAAGACAAATAAATTCTGAAAGCCCAAAGACTAATCAATTCTTGGTTTTTAAATACAAATATTTTTGCACCTTTAACATCTTGCTACTATTGAGAGAATCCCACTCACAATATTTTCATTGTATTTCTTTAATTTTTTCATTTTACATTAACTTATATTAAAATTCATCCACTCTACTATATAAACATATAAATATTTTTTTAATATGTAAATGGAATATCATTGTGCAAGATGTTGAGTCTCGTGTGCATAAAAACTCTTTCAATCCATTTTCTTTATATATGGCAAGCAAGACTAGATCTATCAAATTTCGAGTTTAGCTAGCCCTTGGGAATAGTGGCAGATCTCAAAGGAAACAACAAAATAAAAAGGCAATATCAAAAGATTATTATATTACTTACAAGATGAGTAAAGTAGTGGAATTAAATCAATAATTTCGTTAAAACCTTGACTTATGACTAACATTGAATAATCTTATTATAATAAACGAGCAATTCTTGTATATATAGAATCGTTTTCTCGAAAACGGCTCTAACGATTTCGCTAAAAATATGTAAACCGAATGTTTTCTACATTTGATTCAATCACGAATCAACTGTAGGGATCCATTCGAATATCTAGCGGGGTATACGCAAAATGACGTTGGATTGTAGCTAAGTGGATCACATCTTTTTTCTCTCCTGGTCCAGATTTAAGACTCTACAGACTTTAATAGCATAATCCGCAATAGTCTCGTGATAAAATATCTTTTTCAAATAAAGCGCGGTCAAAACACTTCTCATTGATAGGTCAATTATTCTTTGTCATATCAATTAGAATAAAGTAAAAATTATAAAAATTTACTAAAAATATGTGTCATGAGTTATTAGTCGTGTATAAATTTTAATCCGATTGAAATAAAGGAAGGGATGTAAATTAGTCATGTCGTTAAATAAATATTTTAATTGTTCATATCTCGTCTTCGGTAAGCCGTAGAGCCTCGAAGCTTGAAACTTAAGGCATCTAGAGGCTACATGAAGTACCACAAGATTTTGGCTAAAATAGAAGAACCTGAAGTTGATGTTTACGTACGTAAGAATGTACCCCCTCGCAACCATAATTCTCAGAGCTACCAAATTCGATATATTGAAGGAGACAATGTGTCTTCTGCTGGAATTATAAATTTTATTTATTTATAACGAGACTATAGTTTCGAGGGCTTTGTCCTCTTCATCAGTCTATTACAATGTATTCACAGGAATTAATTTATGAATGAAAGGTTAAAATCTTTCAATTGTAATAGACTGATGAAGAGGGCAAAGCCCTCGAAACTATAGTCTTGTTATAAATAAATAAAATATATAATTCAGCAGAAGACACACTCTTTTATTGTTTCCTTCAATATATAAAAATTCTGCTACTCTCGGCAAAACTTTCAATTTAAATTCGATATAATTTGTAGACCCATTAGAAAGTACATATGTCAATAAAAAAAAGTTTCACTTTTGTCGGCCATGGATTCCACATTTTTTTTTTATTTAATTCTGAATCCAAATACAAATCGACTTTTTTTATCAGAATTTTAAATTAAAAATAATATTAATAAATACTTTTAACTGGAGCAAAAAGTAACCGAGCATCGCTCGGTGCTCCAGGGACTTTTTTAATAGTAGAATTTAATTAGCGTTTTGTTTTGTCTGGGAAATATTCTCGAAACCCCGAGCCGGGCACACTTTGGGAATCACTGCTTTAAATGTAAGTTTCCGTTTAAAAAGTAAAATGGAAGCCTATTAGAGTAGCTACAACGTATGTCTGTTTGTTTGTATGTCAGAGGATTGTAGTTTGTAAGCTAATTGGGACAAAAGCTTCAATTTTAGAAGATATATATATATATTATGTTTCTATAAAACAAAAATCTTTTTAAAATTTTAATTAAGAGATTATTTTGTGCAGGGTCGAGAATAAATGCGGTCAAAAATAATTTAAATAAATTTTATGATAGACTCTAAGGTACCTATATATGTAAAGTAGTGGTATGCCGACTATTTGATAAATTTTAATTTTTGATTTCCTTCATTTTTTGATATTTTTTAGTATCCATTAAAAAAGACTTCCTGGTAAATTTTGAAATATTTTTGATCACCGTTTTAAAAGATATCAAATTTCGGTTTTTCGCTCATAGCTTCTTTAAAAATGGTCCAAATTCAAAAAAAAATGTTTTTGAAATTTTTGTTTTTTTACATACTTTTTAGAAAAAAATACAAAAAAATTATTTAAAATGTTTTTATATGTGATTTTTGAGCTTGAAAATTTTATTCTTGTTTTTGAAACTGTATGTATTCTTAGATTTTTTTAATAGAGTTCTCTTTTGTTAGTTATTTTGAATTAAGTTTTATCGTTAACAGGTGTTTAAAATAAATAATTAGTATTTTAGTATGCTGAAAGAAATTCAAAATCAAAAATCGAAAATCGAAAAAAAATAGTAATTATCATTGTCCCACTATCAACCCTGTCTTAAAATTTGTTGAATAAATAGAAGTTTAAAATAAAAATTATAAAAAAATCAAAGAGTACATACAGTTTCAAAAACAGATTAAAATTTTCAAACTCAAAAATCGCACATAAAAACACTTTAAATATTTTTAGTATGTAAAAAAAAAAAATTTCAAAAAAAAATTATTTGAATTTGGACCATTTTTGAAGAAGTTATGAGCGAAAAACCGAAATTCGATATCTTTTAAACCGGTGTTTAAAAAAATTTGAAAATTTACCAGGAAGAGTTTTTTGATGGGTACTAAAAAATGTCAAAAAATAAAGGAAATCAAAAATTAAAATTCATTAAACCGTCTGATTTGGCGTGAAATGCCACATATATTATATATATAATAGCCCAGATTAATTTGCAGCAACGCTAACGTAATGCTGCCGACAGGGGTCGCTGATGCTGTCGGGAAATTTGAAATATAATTGTAATTTGAACTCGAATTTTGAAATGAAAGTTCCAATTGATTTTAAATTAAGAAACATTAAATATATTGATAATTAAAAAAATACTTCCAGATTCATATCTACATATAGCCTTATTTCTGTAGCTATGTCAGGACGAAAATGAGGCGAAACTTTTAAGAGACTATGTATTTTCGGGAGTTTACAGGTATACATTTGGAGTGTAGTTTTTTAAGTGGAATAAAAATTTTGGACCGAGACGCTGCCTGTCAGGGCACCAGCCCGGAGGGCCGAGCTTCGAGGGCGTGCCGAAAAGCTCGTTAAAATAAGGTTGTTTTCATTTATAAATCATGTTGACATACAACCTCAAGACCTCATTTAGTATTCGGATATCAATTGAATTCATTACAGCCCGACAATCCCTCATTTCTTCATCAAAACAACAACCGTGTTTGCTTACAACGTTATCCACACTACAATCTTTTAGCTGGTGAAATTATTGTGTTATACCCTCCAGTCATTCCCTCACCTTTAATATCGTTTGGTTTTTTTTAATATCGCTATAAAATATAGTTTTATCATAATATCTCGTGCAATGTATATTGTAAATATAGATATGTGTATGATAGATGTTATCACATATGTTGTTTTAACAAAAATATAGGATATTTAATTGAGGAAATTGACCCCCTCGCCTCTCAGCACACATGTCATGTTCCAATCACCACACTCTTTCTATTCTCATATTTTTATTTTAATCTCGAACGAAAAATATCTACCCAACAAATATTCTCTGACGTATATGTGTATAACCCAATTGTGGTCGCTGAAATTCCAGGTTAACTACCACAGAACGGAATAGTCAATCCACCGCCCGAGGGCGGCAATGTAGGGGGTGCGGGGCGGGGTCACCAGGCTTGGGGGGAGGACTCCGAGTTTTAATAGCTTTTGCTACACCATCGCTTTACGATATATATATTTTTTATTTCTATAAAACTAATTTTGGATTTTGTTTTTATTTCTTTTTTTTTCATTTAGAAAATAATAAACCTTTTATATTTCGAATTCTTTGTAAATTTAATCTGAAATATTAAATTTTATAAACTCGACAGCGAAAATAAATTCGATCGTTAATACTTTAACTGAAACAATTGTATAAAATAATTTTAACTATTCCTGTATCACATTAAACATTTAGTAAGTAATCTGAAACTTGGCACCTTATCACTGCTAACTTTTTAATCGAATCGAATCAAATACAGGAAACTTAAGATTAATTAATTGCAAACACCTAACACACGTGTTAACAGATTGGGCGCTTTGGACTGGGAGATTAAATACATAACATCTCAGATTTCAAATTCATTTGGTGATCCATATCAGTGTTTGATATAAAAAGTGTCATGCGGGCCAATCGAGAAATGATGCTGGATTATAGCCAAATGGATCATATCTTTTTCATTCTCTCTTGGTCCAGAATTAAGACTCAGCAGACTCCAATAGCTTCAACCAGCAGTAGTCTCGCGATATATATCTTGTTTAAAAAGTGCGATCAAAAACAATTCTCGTTAATATGTTAATTATTCTTTGATATATTAATGAGAAAATTAACTTCACTATGCTAACCTTTTGTCACGTATTATAGATTACATAACCCAATAAAAGGAACAAAAATCTTTATTTCTCGGTTTTTGGGCCTTTTCCTGGGGCTATTTGGGGTGCTAATTCTGCAAATTGCACCCTCTAGCTAAACACACGCATTAAATTGAAAATGAGAAATGAAAGCTTTATTCAATTAATAAAATTAAATATTTTAATTTCAAGTATTGTGATTCTGAATCAATACGCCTAAATATAGGCATAAATTACATTTTGTTTTTATGGCTAAATGGAGGTACTAAAAAAACAAGGGCTGATAAAGAAAATATAGTGGTATTTTTGGAATTAGCATATGAAAATTAACACCCCCAAAAAACTAAAACTATATATTTTTGAATGAAAAACAAAACAGTTGAAATATAGATTTTTTTGAACATAAATCGAATAATCCTCGAGCTAAAAATACGCGGTGAATTGAAATAGATGAAGCTTTTTTTAATGAATAAAATTAAATATTTTGATTTCAAGTATTGTGCTTCTGAATCAATACGCCTAAATATAGGCAAAATTACATTTTCGTTTTAAGAGATTTGACTAAATTTACTCAAAAACAAGAGCTGATAAAGGAAAACTAGTGCTATTTTTGGAATCAGGATATGGCAATTAACACCCCCAAAAATAATAAAACTTTATTTTTTTGAATGAAAAACAAAACAGATGAAATATAGATTTTTTTTAACATAAATCGAATAGTCTGCGAGCTAAAAACACGTGGGAAATTGAAACTGATAGATGAAGCTTTTTTTTAATTAATAAAATTAAATATTTTGATTTCAAGTAATCAAGTAATTTCTGAATCAATATGCCTCAATAATAGGCCTAACTTAGAGCTTATAGGAGAAATCTAGTGGTATTTTTGGAATCAGCATGTCATAAAGTATACCCAGAAACAGGTCTAACTAACATTTTAGGGTACAAAATTTGTGTTGGCCAGTGTTATCAGTATCAAAAGTTTCTCATATAAGTAATGATATTTACTATTTTGTTGATTTTTAATCTAAAAAGACTACAATCTAATCAGATCTCCGTTTCGCCAAAAGAATGAAATTTTATTATGGAAATGAGAATTCAGACAGAAACACAGATTTGAAAACTTAATTTTCAAAACACGAATAACAAAATAATAAATAAAAAAATTTTGAATCCAGCTCGATAGGAATAGGCCATGTCCAAATTTGAATAGATGTCATAAAATCTGAATTTTCTTGAATATTTAGTAAGTTTTAATTAATCCTATTTAAGTGATGTTTATTAAGCTATTAAAACATTATTTTTATAATAAAAATAATCCTTCCTATACAATTAAGGACCTGTCACGAAAGGCAAAGACTGATAAGGTTTTAATTAGAGCAGTCATAATATTTACTTTGAAACATAGTTGCTCTTCAAAAGAGAGCCCTAACCCTTGCCAGAAAAGAGGACGTCGCGTCGAGAAAAATAACTGGTATGACATTTCAAATAAGGGTTGGAAATTTGAAAAGCGGAATCAGAAAAAGCAGCCGCGTTAGTATCAAGAATATTAGTAGATTAAAAGAAGAAAATTTTATCAGGTTTCAAAACATGATTTGTATATCATAAATGCATTTTTTTAATGTATATACATTATATACCTAATAAATCGAAATCCTAAAAGAAAATTCAATTTAATAAACCCTAATCGACATAACACATGAACTTCATATTAAACTGAGCGGGAAAAAAACGCAACACCTAATTTTTTTTTTAATTTTTAATGTTTTACTTTTATAATATCAACGTTAAAACATTTATATCATTTTTCAAGTCATTTTAAATAACTTTAAACACTTTTAATCTATATTATTAAGAATTTAATTACAAATCTCTAACATTGTTTCAAAATATCAAATTTTCTTAAATTAGATTAATCAATACAATTTTTTCTGAAAATTAAATTTTGTGATTTCAGTTGAGAAAAATCATTAAAAGATGATCCGCTTGGTGATTATTTGTTAAAATTAAGTGTGACAATTTACACTTATATTAGAACTTTTTTGAAAAAATAAACTTTAAGATAGATTTTTAAACTTTAATTAAAATTTTTATATTTAAAATTGTCTTAGAAATTATATTAATGAATTTTATTTGTTCAAAGATAAATATTATGAAATTAAAATATACAAAATAAAAAAAAAGTGTTGCGTTTTTTTGCCGGTCAGTGTATTTAATTCAGAAAAATTTTCAATATTCATTATGTGGTTTTATAAATTCTTCCAAAAGTTGTGGGACTTTTTGATTTCTATTGTTTTAACTTCAAGGGTTATTTGTCATAGAATTGAAATAATTTTAATAATCTTAATAAATTATTTTTTTTTTCAAGGGCCTCCACATTTCCCCTTATAGCCCTCCAATCATCCCACATCGGATTAGTTACTCAGGGTGTGGCCACAGCAGAACGGTATAAAAAAACCTTTGTATACTGTGGGAGTTAATTATTAGGGTAAAAAATTTAAAATGGAGTTCAGTGAGTTGAAAGTGAATAAAAAAATAGCAATAATTATTCTATTCACTTTAAATGTGACAAATAATCTTTGAAATTAAAAGAATATTTAATTGTGCTTTCTTTAATTTACTAGTGAAAAAAGATTCCTTTTTATGTAAGGGTAGTTTTTCAAAAAACAATAAAACAAATTATTTATAGGGAAAACTGAGGAGAAAGGATACACTTTCGAAATAATAGTCTCTAAAAAATAAAATATATATACGTATACATATTCCATACCCATTTATATATGTAATAATCTTAATCAGATCACTCTAAAAAATGAGAAGCTCTACCACTCGCGGCAAGAAAATATTTTCAATTTTAAACAGAGTTGTCGGCATTGAAACCCAACTCTACGGATGGAATCGAGATTTTATGTCTGAGTAAACTGCCTGCTACAATGACAGAGCTCTTTACACTTAAAAAAATATATTTGATTAGGCCTACTCAGATATCCCCCTCTCGGATTAATTACATGAATATCTATTGCCTATCTATCCCCCTTATAAAATCAACCAACAGAGAAGACTTTCAAAATAGAATGTTTGAAGGACATAATAAAAATAAGGCCTCCTCTAATCTAGAGTAATTTATCTTTAAAATACAGGTTATAGGTAATAATAATATAGGTAATTGTATATTTATAATGAAAACAAAGAAATGGGGTTGAAGTCTAAAAAAAAAACTATAAGGAGTTAGTTTTTACTTTACCATACAGGGTATTTTTGTATACACAATCAGTGTGCCCCTAGGAGTATAAAAATGCAAAAACTAATTCCCCTCCCCTAAATGATTATAAATAATTTTATTAAATATTAAATATAAGTGAGGGGCCAGGTTGTATGGTAAAGTCAAGTGGATGGCCACATCAGAATACGTCAGCTTATTTACAATTGTTTTAGAATATATTAATTGCTTTTTCAAAATGTTGGTATGTTTCTTCGTGAGTGGATTTGTATATCTATAATGTAAATAATCAAATTTGATGTACGTTCTTCGTCAAAAACAAATTTGATAATTAAGGAAGGTTTTTTTGTAGCATAACTCCAAAATAAACTATAAATGAATATTATATTGTTAATTTTGTTAAAATCATAAATTGTTAAACTGGCCCAATGGTATCTCGGGCTAGGCGAAAAAATAAATAAAAAACACTAGATTTTGGTCAATTTTATTATCAAAACATTTATATTTTTATTTTATTTGATTGATTTATTTATTTAAGATATTTTAGCTTAATATGGAAAGGCAATAGCCTTGTGAAATTTCTAATTTTGAGAAAAAATTTGATATAGGTATCGAAATTATAGAAATTTTAGAATATTTGGGATCAGACAGTCCTAGAGAATTGAAAAAATATATTTTATTTGAAATATCTCGAAAAAAAAATTTGTCAAAAAAATGAAAAAATGACAAACCTTGTGAAATTTCTGATTTTGACAAAAAATTTGATATATCCAAATTATAGAAATTTTAGTATATTTGGGATCTGATGATCCCAGAGAATTGAAAAAAATATATTTTATTTGAAATATCTAGAAAAAAATTTTGTCTAAAACGAAAAAATGTCAAGGCTATATATTTATAGCCTTTTGAAATTTCTTATTTTGACAAAAAATTTGAAATATCCAAATTATAAAAATTTCAAAAGCGTGGGGCACTTTGTCGAAATTAATTAAAAGTACATGTTTCTGAGCCCCACCCTTTTTGATTAAGTATGACATTATTTTGTACTTTTTAGAACAGTGTTTTTTAGTTTTTTTAAAATATAATTTTATATGAAAGATTTCAATTTGCCGATGGTAATAGATTCAAATTTTCATAAGATGGTGTCATCTATTAGATCCGATGGAATGGAATATTTTTAATTATATGTCAGAGGGGTTGTTTTTCAGCCCCTCAGGAATTGAACCCGAGTGCCAGTAACAGCAATCCGGGCCATCTAGCTCACCTGCGAGGTGCGAACCTCTCTAAGATATGTAAATATATTTAACGCGTTTACATATGTGCCCATAATTATGAAAGTGGTCTAAATCATTAATTGTTAGTTTCGAGATATGTAAAGTTTCATAAAATAAACAAGATTCGAATTCTGTATAATGAGACAACTAGAAATCCTCTTAACGGTTTAATTTTATGAGATTTTTCTAAACCGACATTTTATTATTGTACTTTTTAAACGGATCGAACATAAAATATGAAAAAACTAGTTTTTTAATTTTTTGTCTTAGACCACTTTCATAATTATGGGCACATATGTCAGAGATGTTCTCACCTCGCAGGTGAGCCAAATGGCCCGGATTTCTGTTACTGGCACTCGGGTTCAATTCCCAAGGGGGTGAAAAACAACCCCTCTGACATATAATTAAAATTATTCCATTCCATCGAACTTAATAGATGACACCATCTTATGATTTTCTAAGAATATAATTTCATATTTTTATTCAATTGAATAGCAAAATCCATTTTTAAGTTTTCTGAGTCTATTCTTTTGAATTTAAGGTAGTTCTTTCACAAATACAAAAATTCAAGAAGTCTTTGAAACTTAAGTCATTAAAAACATAATACACATACTGTTAAAATTTGAAGACGATTTACCACACCAAACATGAAATAATTGCAATTAAAAATGACATTTTTAACATAGGGTAGATAGGGAAAGGGTGGGGATATGATATTTATTTTATTTTATTTTTATTGAAGGACTTTCACTATCTTGATGAAAAACTAATATTTGTTTAAATAATATATTCGGGGTAATTTAAAAAATAATTGAAATTATTTACCACGTAGTTTTGATAAAAAACAAAAAAAAACATATTTGGGCGATTATTTTTAGTGGAGGGGATATAAGCACAATGGCTTGGAAACGATCCGGCTAGTATGTGTATATCCATACAGAGATTTCGTAGTGTGAGTTCTACAGTCACGTTAAAAAAACATAACCAAAAATTTTAGTTTCGTTCATATTTATGGAGTGGTTACGAGGCTAAAACTTTTTGTGTGGAATGTCGAAAGAACCTTCTTAATTTAATAAAATTTGTATTATCTTCCAATTTTAATTTATTTAATGTTATATTTTTAATTAGTTAATGAAATTAATCTAATTAAAAATATTTTTCAGTTCGGAAATAAAAATCGCTGAAGGGTTTCTATTTTTGAACACATAGTTCCTAGCTCATTAATTAATTAAAACCCTTTTTAATGTTTTTCTATGTACTTATATACTCTAATTAAGACATCGTTCGTCAACCTCGCCGTTCCACAAGAGTCTCGCGTTGCAACAAGCAATCTAACTTGGAATAACAAGTTTACGGGGTAAATAAATAATAATTATATGCAAATGAAATCGTTCATAAATGAATGGAATAATAGACGTGTGAAACAAGAATTAACTCGTAAAGGAGAGGCGTTGAGGTGGGTCGACGCCAACGCCAACGCCAACACCGACGTCAATATTCCACTCACAAACAAACAAATAAGATAATTATACTCTCTAAGGTTGATTAGTCAATAGCGACATGCTTAATTATCAGTTCTTATTAAAGAGATTTATTTTCGTTACTGGTGTTTTAAATGAGTCGACTTAATATGTGCTTTAAAATTTATTAACGTTTTTTTGACGGTGTAAATTGTTTAATAAATAAATTGGTTATTTTAAACAAACATTAGCTTTGATAGATTGTACATAAAGGCTTTTATCTGGTTATTAGACCTAAAAGATTATTAAATAAATACTGATTTAAATTTCGTTAACAGCGATCACTGCGACCCACCTAGAACTAATATAAAATCCCTGTGGAAATGGTTGCCTATAGGCGTTTGAATAGAATACAATTGAAAATAATTATTTGTGAAATAAATTAAAGATTCAAGACTCTCTGTCCTAATTAAATATTTTCATTTATTTGTAACAATAATTTCTAACGCCTTTATCTTCAGCTTAAGATAGTTCTTTCGCGAAAATCCACACAAAAAGTTTTAACCTCGTAACCACTCTATACATATGAACGGTTTTAAAATTTTAGGTTGTTTTTTTAAAGTGGCTGTACTTCTCACACTACTATATCCTCTTTATGAATGGATCGTTTTCAAACCATTGAACTTATATCGCCTCCACTAAAAATAAACGCCCAAATATGTTTGATTTAGAGTAAAAATGTTAATAAAATCAGCCTTAATTAATCATATGTTAATTATTTATTGAACACGAATAAATAATACAATAAAACTACGACGTTTCGATCGACTTGAGCACCCTCTCCGATTATCATACTTGAGAACGATTGCAGAATATTGAAGGATAAAATAAAAGAGTGTGACTTCTGCTGGAATTATAAATTTTATTTATAACGAGACTATAATTTCGAGGGCTTTGCCCTCTTCATCAGTCTATTACAATTGATTCACAGGAATTAATGTATTATATTAATGAAGTATCTTAGTGTAAATCATTGTGATATATTGAAATTGTATGCTTTAAATAAATCAATAAATTTTCAAACTATCTATATATGCAGACTAGTCTGCATATAATATAGTTGATTAATAGGATAATAATGTATTATACATTATTCCTGTGAATTAATTGTAATGGATTGATGAAAAGGGGAAAGACCTCGAAACTATAGTCTAGTTATAAATAAAATTTATAATTCCAGCAGAATATACACTCTTTTTTATTGTCTCCTTCAATATATAAAAATTCTGCTAACCTCGGCAAAAAAACTTTCAAATTAATTTGATTGCAAAATAAGTCGATCGAAACGTCGTAGTTTTATTGAATCATTTATTCGTGTTTAATAAATAATTATAATTAATTATATGTGATTTTACCAAAATTTCAACTCTAAATTTTTAATAAGAGTTGATTAAACTATATAATATAGTTAGGTTTTACATAAATTATTAAATTATTTATGTGTAATATACCTAGTAGTTAAATAAGCTCTTATATACATATTTTAAATGTATATTAAATATGTTTTTAGTCAAAATTTAATTTAATTTTTTGAGAAGAACAAAAATAGATTATATTTTTTTCTTAAAAGAAGTAATTTGAATTTAGAAAAAAATTCTAAAATATTTATGTGAAATATTTTTATGTAGTCATTCCATTTTTCCATTTGAGTTTTGTAAATTTTCGAAATTCGAAATAATCACAAATTTTTTTTTAAACTACGTTTGCCTATTTTTGGCTGAAGTTTAAATTTAGAATCACTTTTTTTAATTTTTTAATTAAATCTTGAGTTAAAACATTTTTACGCGTGTTATATAATATGTAGGCAAATAGGTTTCGCTTCCGATGACAGCTATTGGTATAGTACATAGGTTCATTTTCTAAGTGGCTAAATACAAGTCAATAAAACATTTTCCATAACAACTTGGATTTAGTAGAAGGTAACCTCGTGATTTTTCTATAATAATTTATATTATTTGGTGAATTTCAGAATGACTAGCTATGATGTTGCAAAGTGGAAAAATTAACTCTATTAAACTTCCTAACAGCCACGATGATTTCGATTTCAAGCTTGATAGTAAATTTTCAAATCAGAGTTAATAAGTCGCTTTTTATTGAGTAATTAAAGAGATTTTAACTTTTGAAATCACCTTATCTGCAGAATTCTCTAACTTTAGAGAAATAAGAAGAAACAAGAACAATATTGTGGTCTAAAAGGCGTTAGAAGAGAATCAACTTGTTAACAATCAAGAAGTGGATGCAGGGAAAGTTTTAACTGGAAAACTAAAAAGTTTCAATAAATCAATACAATAACTTTTCAACTGCTATTATTATTTTTCAATATATTATTAATTGTATTAGATGAAGGAGGAGGTATTAGCCGAAGTTGGATGCGCTGGGTTCAATAAAACACCCTGAATAAAACGTTTCGGCCTGAATTTATTTAGCTATCTTCAGTTAATTGGGAGTTATACACAAAATGCGGTACACATTTGACATTCATTCTGAACCTTATAAATTTACATGAAGCTACAATTTTTATTTTTGACAAGTCTTGGTTCGATCACATATGTGTATCGCATTTTGTGTATAACTCCCAATTAACTGAAGATGGCCAAATAAATTCAAGCCAAAACATTTTATTCAGGGTGTTTTATTGAACCCAGCGCATTCAACTTTGGCTGATACCTCCTCGTTCATCTAA